>CM064487.1:92194213-92384719 GCA_032716605.1 Paralithodes platypus | reverse complement strand
AGGTTTAAATAGTTTCGGTCGGGGGTACTGATAGGGGGGGTTTAGTGTCGAGTCGGGGTTGTTGTTGCGGAAGAGGTTGCCAGAGGTGGTGCGCGCTTCCGGTGGGACAGGTAAGGCGGCAGCGATCCGCGCTCATCAGACATCAAGGTACTGCGGCAGCGCTCACGCGCTCCTTTTGTCAAGCAGGGACCCGATGCGCTTTCCGCTCTGCGCTCCTGCGCTCCGCGCTCCCAAAAATAGGTATATACAAAAAAAAAAAAAAAAAAACAGCTTCTAGAAGTTATTTAAGTATCACCTTTGTCCTTCACTTTGTCCTTGGTCTTTCACTTCACTAAATTCCAAGGAATTCAAAACATTACCAAAAAACTCAAGTCATGGGGAGGTGCTTTCTGAAGTTTTAAAACTGTTTTAAGTTTCTAACTTTCTCAGTTTATTGTTATTCTTTAGGTCATATCAATGAATCAAATGTCAATGAGATGATATGATTTTGATATCATTGCAAATGTCACTGATATGATAAAGATTGATATTCATTGTGAGTTTGTGACATTGGGATCTGTTCCATTGATATGACATAAAGAATTACAGAAACTGTCCAAACTGAGAAACTAGGTCCGAAAATGCCAGGTCCCGGACGGTATATAATTTATAATAATTATATATATAATAATTACGGGCCGGGACTAGGGTCTGGGTCAGATGTCAGTTGTCACGCCAGTGCCAGGTCCGTATATAATTATATTACTGACTCGCCGAAAAAAAAAATGGTAGCAGCGAAATGACTGCCACCTATGGCTTCTTTCATATTTTTAGTTTTTTTACCACATGTACCTTACCTTCTGCATTGAACCCACCACGCGCGCACCACCAATACCCCAAACCCCTCCTCCCACCCACTCGCTGACTATCCGGTCGCCTCACAAGGAAAAAAAAACGAACAAGAAAATTCTGTGGCGGCGAAACGATTGCACCAATCGGTTCCATATTTGTGTGACAAGTGCCTTACCCTTATGCCTTCCGCCACAACACCCCCAACTGCCTCCCACAACCCACTTCCAGCGTATCCGTTTAAGAAGAAAGGATAAGGAAAACAAATAAAATCTGTGGTGGCGAAACTACCTCACCAATCACGGCTTCTATTTGTAAAAACGAAGTCAATTACGCTGCTTACCTTATCCCCACCATCCCCCCAAACCACCCTTCCCACCCATACCATTCAAGTAACATTCCGATAGTATCGAGACCATAAACATGATTAAAAGTCTCTGAAGTCTATAGTGTCTTTTGACTATCAGACAGTCAGACAGGCTCGGGCGTATACCACTGCAGACTTACCAATTAGGCCCCTTCGTAAGTCGGTAACTTGACAGTAAGGTTTACTTTGCTGTTAGCAATAAGCAAAAAAAAAAAAAAAACTAACGAGTTAACAACGGTAACACTGTCAGTCAGTTCCCCCACTAGTCATAGTATCACTGTATCACAGTTCACTAACACCCCGTGAGTAACACCGTACGAAACGGGTACGAATGACTGTACACGGATACTGACGTTCTTGTACCTGTTATTGACAGGAAAAATCGGCCTCCGGAGTGCCAGGAGAAAGGGAGGCGCGATTTCTAACTGCGCTCCCCGCCTGCACTCCAATTTCAAGACAGCATGTTGCCGCTCCTAGCTCTGCGCTCCTCTATATTGGTAATGCACACCGGATCGCAGAGCGCAGAGCGCCAAATGGCTGCGCACCTGCCCACCCTCTGGAGTGTTGGTGCTGGGGAGGGGTTGAATTGTGTCGCGAGTTGTGGTCATGAGTGGGGTTTGGGGAAGGGTGATGTCGGCTGGTGGTTGAGCGTTTACTATGATCGGGTGGTTTGGAGGTTTGGAGTGGTGGGGATTTGATAGGGAGATGGTGGGGGGGGGGGGGGGGGTCTGGGCAGGCAGGGTTTTTGTGGTTTGAGAGGGGTTGAATTTGGACTGATTTTATTTTCGGGAGAGACATGGATGGGATTCGAGGGAGTGGTTTGAAGTTGAGAGGTGATTATGTTGTTTGGGGCTGAGAGAGAGAGTAGTATTTTGGGGTTTAGCCAAGGTGGAAAAAGTTTTGTGGTTGGATTGGGATGGGCGTGGTATTTTGTCGAGCGGGATCTTTGGGGGTGGAATTTGGGGCGGATGGGGTAACGGTGATGAGGGGGGTAAGATAGGGGGGAAAGAGGAGGTAGGGGTTATGTATGGGGGTGATTTTCGTTCTGAATGTGGTCGTGAGAGGTTAGGCTGGCAGGGTGGGAATTGGTGGAGGTTGAAAGTTTAGCTGGGCTAATGATGGTGGGGGACCGACTGGTGAGCAGGTGTTCGGTACGCATGAAGGGGGGGTAATTACTTTGGTGGGGGTCACGCGTGAGGGGGGGATTAACGGGTGCGTGTGGGAGGATCAGAGTGGTGAGGTGTGTCGGTGGCAGTGACGGTTTGTTTAGAGGTTATATGGAATTGGTGGGTTTGTCTGTCATGAGGGGGTGAGTCAAGTGTGGGGTTTTGAAGTTTATTAGGGGTGTGGATTGTGGGGGGGTGGAAGGGAGCTACTGAGGGAAAACTGGCACAAGGGAAATTTGGTTGGTGGGGGAATAGCTGAGCATTTCTGGGGGCAGGGGGGGAACATGGTTGGGTCCCTAGGTCGTCACACGTGAGGGGAGGATTAACGGCGCGTGTGGGAGGGTCAGGGTGGTGAGAGGTGAGCGAGTTAGAAAACGGGAT
Source organism: Paralithodes platypus (assembly GCA_032716605.1). Taxonomy (NCBI): domain Eukaryota; kingdom Metazoa; phylum Arthropoda; class Malacostraca; order Decapoda; family Lithodidae; genus Paralithodes; species Paralithodes platypus. Next base: position 92,381,977 of record CM064487.1, on the reverse strand, counting down.
TTGTTGGGGGGACTGCGGAGGGGTGGTGGGGGAAGAGTTAGGTGTAGAACAGGGGTTATTGGTAGAGGACTGATGTATTGATTTGGGGTTGTTAACAGGACGAATTTGGGGAATTTTCTTGGTGTCAGTCTCGGTCTGGTTAAAGGTTATGTGGGACTGGGGAGGATTGGTGGGGGCAGAGTTAGGCATAGGACATGGGTTATTGGGGGAGGACTGATGTACTGATTTGGGGTTGTTAACGGGACGAATTTGGGGAATTTTCTTGGTGGCAGTCACGGTCTGGTTAGAGGTTATCTGGGACTGGTGAGTTTGTTTGACATGAGAGGGCGAGTTAAGTGTGGGGTTTTGAAGTTTTCTAGGGGTGTGAATTGTGTGGGGGTGGAAGGGAGCTACTGACGGAAAACTGTCACAAGGGGAATTTTGTTGTTTGTGAAATAGCTGAACATTTCTGGGGGCATGGGGAATTTTTTTTTTGGTACATAGGTCGGCATTTTCCCTGGAAACACGTGCACATAAATATTTGTTAGAATGGTTGTTACATACATCCGAGTCTGTCCTGGAAACATGGGAGAATGTATCCTGGACAGATGGGGGTCTGGGTGATTGACAGGTAAATTGTGGGGATGAGGTGAGTAGGTCAGTTTGGAGAGATTGTTGCGGAAGAGACTTGTCTCGGACAACACTGGAATTTGGTAGGATGGATGAAGGAGGCATTGATGGAGATTTTGGTTCTGGTGCTGGATTATGGGGAAGAGGTAGGTTGGTGAGCGGGAGTGTACTGGAGGTGGATTCAAGAGCGGTTCGGGTAATGTTGGAGAGGGTGACAAGGGAGGGGGGGAAATAGGAGGTAGGCGGAGCTATAGCATTTTTGGTTGAGGCGGGTGTTTGAAGGGGTCCACCGAGGTTGGGCAGGTGGGGAGATGATGGTGGGGGGTGTGAGGTTGACAGTTTAGGGGGGACAGGTGATGAATATGAGGAAGTGAGAGGCGTGACCGGTTGTTGAAGCAGCATTTTTTAGGTGTGAATTTGAAAATAATTGGTTACTGTGGGGGTGACCATTTCTACGTGCTGTGGTTTGTTGGCAGGCATAGAAAAAGGATGGGGTTTATGGGGTAACACAATTGATGGAAGATGATCGTTGGTGGATGGCTGGGCAGGGGAAAATTAGGGATGGTCAGAGGATAGAGGCAAGGAAGAGTGCACGGGGGTTGGACTGGAAGTCATGTGGAAGGGTGCACAGAGTAGGGGATGGAGACTGGGGTTCAGGTGGAGTTTTCTTGGATAGGGGCTGAGGTTTGGATAGGGGATTCAGCGAACTGAGTGTATGGAGGATATTCTTCTCTGATAGGTCGAGTAGAGGGTATAGGGGAGAGTTCGATAGAGTCGGCATTCTTCTGTAGAGCATGAGCACAATATTTCATACTGATGTCGCCGTATCGAGATGGGCGTGGGTGGATGTGGTGAGGAGAGATGTTTAATAATGCGGAATAAGGTTAATTTTTGTTGCCTGTCATCTCGAGTATACGGGTGGTCTCGACGTTCTGTAGAGTTGTATGATTATATCCTTCATTGAACTCGTCGACTCGTATTATTATATTATGGGGCGAGAGACCCCAAGGGCCCTAAGGTCGGAGAGGGATCGAAACTGTTCCAGGTATCTTCTGCGTTACCTGTTAACCTTAATTGGCAAAAAGTCGCTCGTAAGGTGTTAACAATTTGGGAAACGGTTTTTCCCAACTGCATAATGTGCAATAATGCAACGGCGATTTTGTAGCGGTCATTTTGAAGTGCCACATCTAACACTGGCTTTACTATGTCTAAGTAAGTGGCGATATCATACGTGTTTACATCATACTTGGGAATGTGTGTGAGTGTCATAGCGAGCTGCCATTATTGCGATGTTGCCATGCTTCTACTGTTCCAAACTTGCAGTGTAATGCAACCTTTTATCCGAATCAAGAACCACCGCTGCCGCCAATGTTATGCCCTGTTTTTCTACAGGATTAACTTGGGTAATGTGAGTTCTAAATAACTGGGTATATAAGGCTGCATGCAACAATACAAGGTATGAGGAATAGAGAACACAAAGAAAAACACATGGTAACAAGATACACGATCACGTTTATTGATATACCACTGCAGAATACTCGTGCAAGACAATATAATAGAATTGAACAACACTAGCATAAGTGGATCTGGATGGAGCCTAGTCTCCCACTTCCAACGTTCAGGTATTTAATCTTCTGATCACGGCTTTAATTCAACAGGTTTATATACCGAAGACCACCAATGTTACTTATAGAATCATATTCACTGTTAGATTTATTACTGGTAGCTCTGGTGCACAAGTAGTAGTTCACAGACTAGATTAGACACGCGTATTTTAGAGCACGGGAATTCTAGTAACCTCAGGGGGTACTGATCTAAGTTTTATATTCTTGTCTCAGAAATACATAGAACGCAAATCAGTGGGCGAACATTCAGATATCACTAGGGTTTCACTTCTATGTAATAATATCTGGGTATATGGTTGATTACGAGAGTTAGTATCGCCTGTTAATTAATGAACACTGATACGCTTAGCACTTCCTAATTGAATGGTTATATGAATTATACTGGGGCAAAGAGATAGCCACTTCGTAGAAATATTAATAAGTGAATCTCTAAACAGCACTGTAACAATGTAGTACTGATAAAGGGAATCTTGGGTAGTATCTGATGGGTCTGGTCCTGGTTATCTTGCGTCCATGATGTTGGGGGCTAACGACTGGTTCCGCGGCCGTCCAGGGGGTCAATATGTATGAAGTTCTCAAATACGTGGACAGGTCCTTCTATCCAAATCTGCCACGGAGTCTGCCGGCTCTGGAATCTCTCAACTCCGGAACAACACAAGGGCAGAGCTAGAGGTTAACTTCAGGGTAGTGACCACTGGTTGGTGTCTAGCTTTCAACTGATTTGACTGGGGGCGGGAGCTAGGTTTATAGGCTCGGTTCTGGACCCTGTAGACAATAGGGATCTCGAGTCTTATGGACTTATTTGAGCTCTCAATAGATATGGGGACTGGGTAAGATGGTGATTACTGTTGTGGCACATGGCTATAGGAATTTAATTTGTGATATAACTGAGCCTTAGTAAAAGGTACTATTTTGGCTATACTGGAAGTATTTATGGAAGGGAGACTGGATCTACTTTGCGGGGAGGACTGGGACAGCTGTGATAGGGGCGTCTCTCTTAAATTGCTCAGTCTTTGTTCTATTGCATAGCTGAGGTGCTAATTTGACTATCCGAGTATGCAAAACAGGTGGATGGGTTATTGTGGGTATAGAGAAGTGAGTAAGGGGGTTAGACATGCATCGTTAGTTCATTGATAGGAAGAATTCCTAGGCTACCTGGCAATGACCCGGAAGTCAAAACACCGGGGTAAGGTATACCTCCGCGGGGGTGGGGGTCTCCCTCCTCGGGTGGGTAAAAAGGGGTAGCCGGGCGCTCTCCCTCTGGGATGGTCGTCCGGCGGCTGTGGCTAGGGGCTTGCCATATCACCAGTGTTTGTAATAACCCTCTGTTTATGAGACAGATGTGGGTGTTCTTAATATCAAAACCGAAGGTGCCTTGGCTAGCTGGGTTGTACTCGGTTGGCTGTTAATTGCATGGCTTGCTGGATGTGGGGGGGGCTGGTTGTTAACTCTGCCACATTTATCTGGAAGTATGGCAATAGAAATTAGTTACTGGCGAGGCGGCGAGCCTCGCACCGACGACCATGGGGTGCAGGGTTGTGAATGGGTTGTAAGAGAATAGATGGCATGCAAGGGGTTAGTAAAGTTCTAATGTTGTTCTGGCCTACTAAGTGAAGGTAGGCTGGATAGGAGTATAATTATATATAAAAGGTTGGAGAGCGTTAGCAACGGAAAATTCAAGGATCTTCAAGAGGTATGAGAGAGAGGCTAGGTCGGACAAGAGTCGAGAAGCGTGGGTGTCTTAATGAGAGGAGGGGGAAGCTCAGGGGCTGCAGGGAAATTTGCCCCTAAGGTCCCTGGGCGAGGGGGTGGCATTAGGCTACAATTGATATTGGAGTTTGAAAAGACAGTGAAAGTACGTTAGTCAAATGCTACCGGGAGATGCAAATACGGGGTGGGTTATGAGTCGGGAAAAGATAGAATCATGTGGACTGTGGGGCGGTGGGGGAGAAGGAGGTTAACTGTAGGTGTGTGCGTGACTTGTGGATAAAGTAAGGAAAAACATGGTGTATTATTTCTCGTACATACGAGGGGTTATGGACCTATTATTTGACACGCTTTTTGTGTACGTCTAGGTGTCCCTGGGAACTGCGTTTTCTATGAAATATAGAGCCAAGGAAAGGGGCAGTTCGTAGGGGTACTGCGTTATTGTTTCGAGGTACTATGATAGATACTGGTAACAAAGGTTATCTATACAATCTCTGGTTGGGGTAAGGATTACGTTACAGCATGGTGGCTAACATCTGTAGTCATGGCTGTCTAAGTCTTATGGGGGCAATGGTTCTATATCCTCGTGTACCCGTGGGTATCTTTAATTTCTTATGAGTTTGGACATGTGGTTTCTTTATAACATCTACTTCTCGGATGTAAAATACATAGATATAATTATGGCTGTCTGATGTGTTGGCATTGGCTCAACATAGGGACAGGGCATGGGTGTTTTTAACCCTTAATTAGCGGCTCACCACATAAGTCGAGTTAAATAAAGCTGGACTATGTGGCGGCGCTCGACATAGGTGGCGTGGCAATTTCAGCAAGTAATGTTGAGAGAGAGAGAGACAAGTGGTGGGAGAGTAGCGAGCGTATGACTGCTCCAGACCACCGCGGCGAACATACTGACACGAATCCCAGCTCCCTCCTCCCTCTCTCACTCGCTATACAGTATAAGGAATTGTATCGGGAAAGTGGCTAATTACATGCTTTTTGCACTCGCGTTGCACGGTTATTGCAAGAAAACTAGCCATCATAAAAGGATCGTTATGGTGTCATTCGAAAGCTCTGTTTATGCCCTTTCAGGGATAGGTACTTGTTTTACGTTCTGGGTCTTATTTAGGCATGAAAATGATCACGTAAACAGCCCTATTTTGGCTAAAAAAAACACCCGCTGGGCGGTACATATAAATAAACGGCGTCGTAAGGTGTTAATATGAATGTATATTCTTGTTCATCATCTTGTAGGTAGAATCGGGCGGGTAAGGGGTGTAGGACACAAAGTAATATGGCGTAGTGTGGACTGTGGATACGAAGGAGGTAAGTGGAAGACGTATGACAATTATGGAAAAGTAAATGGAAAACGGTGAACACAATGGCGGATAAAGATACTTAACCTAAGGATTGAATACATAGATTTTATGGGCGATGAGTCTTCAGAAACTTAGTCTGGCAAGACAAGATATGTTAGGGAATGTTAACATTAATACTTAAACTAAGGATTAAATACATAGATTTTTAGGGGGGGATGGGTCTTCAGAAACTTAGTCTGGCAAGACAAGATATGTTAGGGAATGTTCATATTAATACTTAACCTAAGGATTGAATACATAGATTTTATGGGGGCGATGGGTCTTCAGAAACTTAGTCTGGCAAGACAAGGTATGTTAGGGTATGTTAATATGAACATCTTAAAACTAGGGACAGCATGGGTGTATTAACTTCTAAGGTATATAACATCTACTTCTCGGATGTAAGAACATACATAGATATAATTATGGCTGTCTGATGTGTTAGCATTGGCTCAACGTAGGGACAGGGCATGGGTGTTTTTAATATGAATGTATATTCCTGTTCATCATCTTTGTAGTTAGGAGTGTAGGACACGAGGGGGTAGTGTACGTGAGGTGTGGAAAATGGTCAGTTTAGAAGGGGTATGTAGGTGTGGCCTGGAGCTGCTTAGCCCTGCGGGCTTGGGCTTGTCTGAATTGGCTGGCTCGGTCAGCTGGTCCTTTCATTCTGTGGACCTTTCTTTCGGGTGTTTCTGTGTGGTGTTCGCTCGTGGCTTCAGTGGTGGGCTTCTTGTTCTGGGGCATTTTAGTAACATTGAGGGTCTCCAGTATAAACTTGCGAACAAAGCCAGTGATCAGAAGATTAATACCTGAATGTTGGAAGTGGGAGACTAGGCTCCATCCAGATCCACTTAATGCTAGTTGTTCAATTCTATCATTTGTCTTGTACGAGTGTTCATACCTTTTTATGTTTCCTATTAACCATCATCAATAAACGTGATCGTGTGTCTTGTTACCGTGTGTTTAACTTGTGTTCTCTATTCCTCATACCTTGTTTTGTGCATGCAGCCTTATACACCCAGTCAGTTAGAACTCACATTACCCAAGTTAATCCTGTAGAAAAACAGGGCATAACAATACTAATGGATGACTTAGAGGATAAATGTTTCCTAGAACGAATAAATAAAAAAGGGACATATACTGTAGGTAGGATCAGGAATGAAAATATATGATTGTCTTCTATCATCATCATGTTAACCCCTTGAGGATCATGACGCACTTTACAGTGTATTTTGTCTATTATGAGGTACCAGGTAATTTTATTTAGATTAGTAAGGTTATATGGAAGACAGACGGTTATTCTAGACAGTCTTCAGCATTTCAACACTTACAGATCCTTCCTAAGCTGTATGAGATCGTCTAATGACAGCCGGAATTAATAAAAAAGGCGACATAAACCTCAAGGGGTACCGTAATGTCACGTTTTAATGATCACTCCATATTTCGCTACTCTATTTGCAAAGTAACTGATTTCTATAAAAATGGGAAATTGCTAATCACCATCGGCTGAAAATTAAAATGGTTGTGATTTTTCCTATTAATGGGCGTGTTTTAGTCTGATCGTCATTATATATATATATATATATATATATATATATATACACACACAAGGTTAGATACAATCACGAATTTCAAGGCTACAGGCTTTTTCACGGCTATATCACAAGGTTAGATACAATCATGAATTTCAAGGCTACAGGTTTTTTCACGGCTATATTAAAAAAATTGCCCCATAGCATAACATGGGGCCGAGCTGTCTCAAATAATAGGCCGAGCTGTCTCGCCGTCATGGCCGAGCTGTCTCGCCGTCATGGCCGAGCTGTCTCGCCGTCATGGCCGAGCTGTCTCAAATAATGGGCCGAACTGTCTCGCCGTCGTGGCCGAGTTGTCCAAAAGTGGGCCGAGCTGTCCCATGGGCCGAGTCGTCCAGTCCCCCTGAGATGCGGTCTCAGGATGATAAGACCACATCTCTAGCTGCCACTAAACCTGCAGCCAACCCTACTCCTGCACATGCCATTTCTCATCCACTTCCTCTCCCACCAGAAAGTGATCACCCCCATCTTATAACAGAATCTGCCCGGGGGCATCTAGCTACAAGGTACAGCCAGAGTCCAGGCGCGCCACCCCCAGAGCTACAAGGACATAACCAGCACGCGCCAACACCACCCCAGCGCCTTTGGTCCTCTCAAGCCAGGCGCCTTAAGTAGGGGCAAGAAGATTGCCTTATACTCACCCAGCCTGGACATCAGTAACTAAGCTTGCCATTTGGTATTATTTAGTTCAGGGTAAGAACAGCCAGAGATAGCTGGTGTTCAACTTGTCAGTTGTGTGCTGTGATCGAAGATCTACCAGGTCGGGTTCCCCCCATCAGGAAGAGGACTAGCTTGGGCAACCCACTTTGGGCTCCCCCTTTCTGGCCTTCGATGCGGTGCACAAACCAAGTACCAAAGGATTCCTACCTTGTTTTGTTCAAGGGATTATGAGGATAGTGTAGTAACTTGAGATCTACCAGATCGGGTTCCCCCCATCAGGAAGAGGACTAATTTTGGGCAACCCACTTTGGGCTCCCCTTTCTGGATTCTCTTTTTGCTACATGGTTCTGATAGTTCCACGAACTAGCAAGGAAGGAAGACACTTACCTTGACCCCCCTTAGACTACCTATAATGTCACTATCTAGACTGCTTGCCACTCTAGGTAGATCATTATGCTAGTCACCCTAACCCCCCAAACCTTGTAGCAGAACTCCAGCATATCCTTTGGGGATCACTGCACTGTGGGAGTGCAAGAGGAACTCGGTTGTCCCGTGGTAGGCACCAAGATCTAAGGAATAATCTTGTGACTCACCCTGGACCAGTAGCTGGAGTCATCACGCCCATCCGCACCCCCCCCCCCCCCCCCACCCTGGACCAACTTCCGGAGTCATCACGCCCAGCCGCCCTCCGGACTACTGGATCCTCCCTCGATCTACGGGCCCTCCTCTTCACTACAGCTCTCCTTTAAGTGCTTTTGTACCGTTTATGGGTATAGAGTTGACTCAGGGTTGTGGTAGAAGATATCTTCAGGGGTTCTCATTAACATTACGTCTTGCGAGAGGTCTTTCTTCTCCCTACTTAAATTGACGTTAATTAGCCCACTTGCCGGGACCCATTATACACACCTATCAGGGGATCCTTATATATGCACCTTCCCGGGTTATTGGTCTCCCATAGCCCGACAGATGTGGCGTGCTTATATAAGACCCATAGCATCAAACACAAACACATATTTACACGTAATCTAGTCCCTTTGTATAACTTCTAGCCTAATTCATTTAACATTCTGTCAGGTTCATAACGCGAATAGATTTCACTCTATCTCAGCTCCCGACGATTGTTGCCTCAGCCTTCAGCACCTTGCTAGTACACAATTAGAGTTAAGGATTAATCTTTGCCAGGTGAGATCTAGCACACCTATAGTATTAATATCATTTGTGAGCCTTTCCGAGCCCACTTCATTGTTGATGACCACTTGGCCATTATTGCTTTAGAGTCAGTTAACGTCACTATATGCCGGGGACATCATTGCATGATCCAGACGGCATTTGCCATTACTGCACTCTTGGTCCTGATGTGGCGGCGTCTACGCCGTGGGGCCACCTCCCGAGGCTGCCAACCGCGGATGGCTGCCGACCCTCCACAGCCGAAGACAAAATCAACGACCAGTGGAGGAAAACCGGATGCCGGCCGCGGGGAGCAGTTTCGGGAGCCAAACCGTCACAACCATCCCCTGCCCCCTCCCTGGGGGCACGGGTCCTTGGAGCGGCTTCGGTCGCGCCGGGAATTTCCACACCTCTCACACCACACACACACATCACACAGTTTTTCCTACACCGAGAAATGACTCTCCGGCTGTCATTTCTCGAAGACTTCTTCTAGCCGGAGACATTGAGAGCAACCCAGGACCCACGTTCACATACATATGTCCAACTTGCTCAAAACCCATCACTTCGAGTCGCCATACTAAGGGTTCAGTTCTCTGCAATTCATGTGGAACTGGACCACTTCACCTGCACAACACTTGCCCCAAGAAACACTACACAAACACCTGGACCTGTTCCTCATCCCCTCCCTCTCCAGTCAAATCCCTCGCCTAAAACCCGTCCACCTCTCCTCCCCAACCCACTAACCTTCCCATATCATCCACTCCCCCCCTAAAACCGTCCACCTCTCCTCCCTAACCCACCTAACCTTCCCATACCATCCACATCCTCAACTCAACACACCACACCCCATCCTAATCCATTCCAACCCCCATCTCCTGCTCCCAATCCCCACCCCCACCTCACCCATCCCAACCCCAGCCCCTCCCTCACCCCCACCCCCCCCATCACCCCCACCCCCACCCCATCCTCGTGCAGCAGCACCCAACGTACATCGTGCACATAACATTAACATTCTTCAACTGAACATAGATGGCATCAACACAAAGAAACACGAACTCTCACACTTCATCAAAAACACAACATACACATTGCCATCTTACAAGAAACAAAACTCCGCACAACACAAAAAACACCCACATTTCATAATTTCACCACCATCAGACAAGACCGGGCTGTCGGCGGGGGCGGTGGACTCATCACCCTGGTACACAAAGAAATATCATACATAGTAACCAGTGTACAAACCAAATCACTCCTCCCCCCAAATGATAACACAACAGAAATACAGTCAATTAAAATACGCACTGGCAACAACTCCAACATAACCATCATAACACATACATCCTCCCCAAACATCCCCTACAGTACCAAATGAATACAGACCACACTTACAACACATCACAAACACCACACACACCCCACACATTATCTGGGTGGTGACTTCAACGCCAAGATGTCGGCCTGGTTTGTCGACAACCCGACACAGACAGAGGGCTGGTACTACAAAACCAAACCGATAACCTCATCATCCTTAACGAAATCCATCAACATACCCATATTCCTCACCAAGCCCTCTATAACCCATCATCTCCAGACATCACCTTTTGCTCCCCAGAACTCGCCCCCACAACATCCTGGAGGGTGGTCAGAACCTTAGGCTCTGACCACCTCCCGATCATTATCACCACCAAAAACAGACTCACCCCAGCAAGCCCCAACCACACAAACACCAATTATAAAAGAGCTAACTGGGAAGCATTCACAAATGAGACAGAACAACACTTCACAACTCTAAACAGTACACCATCACTAACATCAACAATGCTGTACACATACTCAATAAAACTATCCAAAACGCTGACAAGAAACACATTCCAAGAGGTAACAGAAAAAGACACAACCCCAACTTCACACCAGAAATTCAAAACCTCATCAGACAACGCGACATACTGAAACACTCCCCAGCACCCACACACAAGACATCACACAACAAATTCAAGCACTCAACACCCAACTAACAACAAAATACAAGAACAACAAAAACTAATTGGAATAACTTCCTACAAACACTTGATCACAAAACAAACCCCAAAAACTATACAAAACACTAAACAGCATCACACTTTCCAACAGCAACACAACACAATCACATGCTGCAATCACAACAACAGACTCTACTCCTTCATGAAAACAAGCTAACACTCTCATCAATCACTTTTCACATGTCAGCCACCTAAAACCTCACAAAGACGACCGACGTGTCATCCGACGTAAGAGACAATTCCCCACAGACCCTGACTATACACCCTTCACCAATCACCAGACAAAGCATATCATCAACAATCTCAAGCACTCACCGCCTGTGGCCTAGACAACATAAGCAACATACACCTCAGACACCTGGGACCACAAGGCATACAAGCACTCACTAACATATCAAACTACAGCTATTCACACAACACAATACCAGACATTTGGAAGCATGGTATCATCATCACTTTCCCAAACCCAACAAGACCCCACGCTACCCTCCTCGCACCGCCCCATCACACTCCTTTGCTCCCCCTCCAAAGTCATGGAACGCCTAGTATTACAACTAATTACACCTGACCTACCCCTAGCTCCAACACAACATGGCTTTAGGCCACTGCACTCCACAAACACTCTTCTCACAGACCTTACACAAAGAGCTTTCGACGGCATCAATTCAGCTAGACCACCACACAGATCACTATTAGCCACACTCGACATTAGTAAAGCCTTCGATGCCATCCCCGCCACAACCTAACAAACAAAATCTACAACACAAACATGCACAACAACACAAAACGGTGGCTGGCCAACTTCCTAGCAGGCAGATGTGCACACGTATCTTTTGCCGGTCAGTCATCTAAAATCAGAAACTTTCCAAACGGAGTCCCACAAGGATCCGTCCTATCGCCCGCACTCTTCAATCTGTACATGCACGATATAACTACACCCAATACGCCCCAAATAAACTTAGCCTCCTATGCAGATGACATAACACTCACATGCACACACCATGACCCAAAAAGAGCAACAGATCTCCTTCAACCCTATCTCAACACACTACATGGCTGGTGCACTACAAACAGACTTAATCTAGCCCCAGCCAAATCCACCGCAACCCTGCTCACAAGTTGGACAGGAGAACACGAATACATCCCTCAACTCACCATAAACAACACACCCCTAACACATACACACACACCCAAAATCCTAGGAGTAACATATGATACTCATATGACATTCAAACAGCACACCACAAACATTAAAAAGAAACTGACACCCAGACTTAACGCCCTCAGGTCACTTGCTCACACAAATTTGGACACAACAAAGAAACTACCACCACAGTATATAAACAATACATAAGATCAGTGATGGAATACGCAAGCCCAGCCTGGGCTTCTAACCTAGCTGAAACAATCATAAGACCTTACAGACTATTCAAAACAAAGCCCTGAAGATCATTACAGGCTGCACAGCTACTGCACCCACAGATCACCTACATCAAGAAACCAAAATCCTCAAAGTCAAAGACCATCTGGACATGAGAGGCACTCAATTCCTGGCAGCAGCCTCCACGAACCAAGACCACCCACTAAACTACATGGCAACACACCCACAGACACCAAGAAATATCAAAACAACACCCAGCACACGGTATCACACACAATTATTGTCCTCTCTCCCTGCCTGCCCACCCCGAACCAACATCCAGAAGCCCATCCATACTCATATCTCTCACCGATCCATCCACTCACTCACAGACAACACACAGCTGCATGCACGACCTCCCGAAATCCATCCTTCCGAATCCTCCCTTCTTCGCGAGGACAGAGTCCACCTGGCCAGGCTGAGATGCGGACACCATCCAGCTCTCCTGAGCTATCAGAAGAGACTGGATGACTCCGTTGTCGACGCCTGCCCGGGATGTAACACAGCACCCCATACCATTAAACACATCATAGAAGACTGCATTTCACACAACCACTTACGCCAACAACACAATCTACACTCAATGAGAGCTCTGTGGGAAAGCCCGATCGTGGCCATGGCCTTTCTCAGGGACTCGGGGCTGTTCGGCCAGGCAGCTTAGGGAACAACAACAACAACAACAACTGCACTCTTGTCTTTTGTTGAGATCCTCTCTGAGATCTATTTGGGTAGGAGGTGTACCTCCACCATTTTGGATACCTTATAATTGTATCCTAGGAGTATTATTATTACCTTCAGTCCGGACCCATTGTCCGACTCCTATTGCTTACTCGATAACCTGAGTATTGTATGTCTTAATTATTCTTATTGTTGTTGATGATCTCCAGGTTACAGGTATAAAATATATGTCTTGCTCCTCCATGAACCAGGTGTTAAACTGAATAAAACCCATGTTAACTTGTTACCTGTGTGCTTACTATCCTGCCGTGTTGTCTCTTTATTTAAAGTTTAAGGTATACCTATCCAGTTAGAGAGCTGCTCATTGTACAAAGAATATCTCGCGTTCCAATTTGGACCGGGCATAACACTGGTGATAGCGGTGTCTCTTTCTCGAAGGTAGCCTTTCAGGTTTTTCCTGCTTTAAATATTTTGAGAGTATCACGACAGGGATAAGTAGTCAGGATGGCAGGGAAAGCACTGGATATTATTCCTTTCAGACCAGAGGAAACTGACATTGCCACCTATTTAGAGGTTGTCAAGCCAGTGCTTGACATCATATGTAAAGATGAAGTTGCCCCTAAAATACATACTGTAGTCATGAAGCTAGGGCGGTCTATGGCCCTAGTTTCCAGTTATGTAAAAGAGAACCCCGGAATGACCTGGGAACAGTTTGAAACATACACTAAAACTGCCATTAACCCCGTCTTAGGTACTGTAATAGCCGACCAGCAATTTCACGCCATCACCTACGACGGGGACCTCGACGCCACCATCAGCAAGCTTACCAGGCTGGCTTCCACCACATTCACAACGGCTACAGCTGCAGAGAGGAAGGAGAACGTCCGCCGGACCCTGATGAGGATCCTTCCGCGTGCAGTCCGGGACCACTTTGCCATCACAGAACCGGCCGGATATGATACAGACCTCCCTATCATACGCCGTATTCTGGCCCTGCAAAAGTCCCAGGAGCAAGGAAAGATCGCGGGTATCCAACGAGCTCCCACTAAGCCACAAGGAGCTCATTCCGGACCAACCTACCACCCTAGCCGCAACCAGGACAAGCCGGAAGAATGGGCCAGAGTCAAGCCTGGAGACTGGAAGCCCTGCGGGTCCCAGTGCCCTATTAACCCGGCAAGCGCGATAGGCCTTACGGAAGGCTTCCTATAGGGAACGCGATAGGCGTTCCCCTCCTCAATTATCACCTATTTTTCCTCTTATTATCATCATTTATCGGTTATTTTTCTCTCCCGCGATAATGTAGCACAAGTGGGTTGCATAAAAGATCGTTATGCAACACCCAGACACCGGCACACACCGCCCCGCTCGTCTCAGTTGACTCCCAGACAGCGAGAGGGGAGGGCTGCCTGTGGCTCTCTCTCGCCTGAGATTATGACCCGGTGGCCAATATCTTCGTTTTTCACCACCCAAATGCTTTTCCAACTTATTTTAGCACTCTTGAAGGTTCATATATACATCATATATGTAAAATAAAAGCATACCGAAAACAAATAATGCTTTATATTGTAAATATAACGAATTCTGTCAGAATCCAGGGCTAGAAATGCACAAATAACTACCCTAGCACCTAGGTCTATATCGCGCTTGTCAGGTTAATGGGTTGAAGAGGTCTTTTGCCGAGTTGCTGGCCAAACGCTCGAGGGTTCCACTGTTCTGGGGACAGATTCCCTGACTGAAGCCCTCCAGAAGAGTTGCCACCATCCTAGAAGACGGCAGGAGCTGAGGATTACGACGAGACAGCTGCAGAGGTTGGTGACCCGGACGACCACAGTACAGTCGAGCCGGAAGCCATCAAACCGGGTTTTTAGACCGCCCCCGCCCACCAACTTGCAAACTGGCGGGGGCTCGAGATAGGGGCAGCTATGATATGATAAAGCCTCCCATTTACACCCACCTGACCATCCAGGGAGTCAACTCTCGACTCCTTGTCGACACCGGAGCTTCAAGATCCTGTATTTTTTCCTCTTACCACCAGAGACATCACAACACTTTTGGACCGATTCAACACTCGTCCACCACCCTCATTGATGCCAACGACAACCTTATTCCTAGTACTGGCATCACGGCCCCACTGTATGTGGCCACCCCTCAACCTCACCACGCTTTCATGGTATTTCCCTCCCAAGAAACCACCTACGACGGATACCTGGGATTCGACCTTCTCACGGCCCTTCGCACTACTATCCAGTGTGTTGAAAGAAGATTGTTATTTTCCACCAAACCCCCAGGACTCACCACTCCGAAGATTGCCACACCGCTCCATGACCCTCCTCAAACCTTGAAAGCCATCCGTGTTGCATCGGCCATCACCAATCAACCCATCACCTTGCTGCCACATCATGAACATTGGGTACCCATCCATCCAGCTCTCAACGGAGAACTCATTCACACTCCCTCTCTTCAGAGCCCTTTTGACAGGGATTGTCTCACTGCTCCTGCCATTTTAAAACAAAATGCAGTAAGAATAGCCAACATCTCCGACCACCCTATCACCCTACCCAGGGGTCTCACCATCGGAGAACCAGAGACTTATGATGACCAGCCTTCAAACGACACCACCACCTCCATTCCTGCATCAACTCCATCACTCCCAGACGTTCCTACTCACCTCACCCCTCAACAAAAGGACGATCTGTGCCAGTTAATGGCCGAATACCAGGACATCTTTGCCACCAACTCCCAAGATGTAGGCCACACCCATGTGCTAGAACACCACATTCACACTGTTGGACCCCCAGTCAGACAGGCTATACGAAGAAAGAACCCCCTTCAGCGCCAAGAAGAACAGAAGCAAGTTGCAGAGATGTTAGAAGCTGGCATCGTCAACCTCTCAACTAGCCCTTGGTCCTCTCCAGTGGTACTGGTCAAGAAGAAGGATGGGTCATCTCGATTCTGCATCGACTACCGACAACTCAACGATGTCACCATCAAAGATGCCACCCCACTACCACGCATCGACGACTTCCTAGACTCCCTCTTAGGGGCCAGATGGTTCTCCACACTGGACCTGCAATCCGGATACTGGCAGGTCCCCATCGCCCCCACCGACCAAGAAAAAACAGCTTTCTCCACCAGCCAAGGGAAGCTTTACGAGTTCTCAGTGCTGCCATTCGGATTATGTAACGGTCCCGCCACCTTCTCCCGACTGATGGAATCCATACTTCAGGGATTAACTTGGGAAACATGTCTGGCATACTTGGACGACATCATAGTATTTGGTCGTACCTGGGCAGAACACCTTCAACGCCTCCGCCAAGTTTTCCAGAGGATCCGACAAGCCGGATTAAAGCTGAAGCCTACTAAATGCACCATGGCTCGACATCAGGTCCAATTCTTAGGACATCTGGTGTCAGAAGAAGGACTTGCACCTGACCCCAAGAAACTCCAAGCCATCCAGGAGATCCAACCCCCGAAGTCAGTAAAAGGAGTAAGAGCTTTCCTAGGCCTTGCCTCCTACTATCGGAGGTTTGTGAAGAATTTCGCCACCATTGCCAGACCTCTACACGACTTAACTAGGAAGGAAGAACCTTTTGTGTGGACCCCCGACCGTCTCCAAGCCTTCACCTCCCTCAAGGACCTACTCGTGTCTTCCCCTGTCGTCTCTTTTCCGGACTACCAACTACCCTTTAGACTCTACACCGACGTGTCCCTTCTCGGCGTCGGTGCAGTCCTCTCCCAAAATCGAGAAGGACGAGAGCACATCATTGCTTGTGCCAGCCGGACCTTAACCCCGGCAGAAACCAACTACCCGGTAACTAAAAGAGAATGCTTAGGCATCGTTTGGGCCCTCCAACACTTCCGGGTCTACCTAGCTGGCGTCAAGATCACCATCATCACTGACCACCAAGCCTTACAATGGCTCAGGAAATCTGACTCTAAGAATGCCCTAACAGTCCGTTGGCGAGAATCACTTGAGGAGTTTGATTTTGAGATTTCCTACAGGCCGGGAAAACTCCATACCAATGCAGACGCCTTATCCCGGCTCCCACTGGCACCAGAACAACTCAACGCCATCCAAGAACCTCGACCACCACCTACTACCACTCCCCCTCTCATCCAGGCCTACCTCCGGAACGACAAACCAACTTGGATCTCCACCCGACTTTTTGGCCTCTTACAAAGAAGGGGTGACGCCCTCTTTACCCCAGAAGGCCAGATCGTACTAGGGCCTGAGGATGCTGAACAAATGATGTCTTCCTTGCACACCAACAACAGGATCCATCTAGGCCAAAAGAAGTTGGTGAACACGTTCAAAGACATCTACTGGACTCCTCGCCCCTACACCACGGCCAAGAAAATCACTGAAGCTTGCCGTGCCTGCACCCTGGGAAAAGACCAAACACGCACCCCAAGACCTTCCGGCAAACTCATCGCTTCTAAACCCTGGCAACTTTTGGCAGTGGACGTCATGGGACCTCTACAAAACGACAGGGTATACCGCTACATCATCACCTTCGTGGACACGTACTCAAAATACGTGATCGCCTGCCCTGCCAGAGAACACACTGCTATGGCCATCACCGAGGCATTATTACAACATGTCTTTCCCTATTTTGGATTGCCACAGGGAATCCACTCCGACAATGCCCCTGAATTCACCGAACAAATTTGGACGCAGATCTCCGAAATGTTTGGATTTCACATCAGCCACTCTTCACCCTACTGGCCAAAAGGAAACTCCATCTGCGAGCGATCTCATAGAACCATTGCCAATCAAATCCGGACACGCCTCCAACAGATGAACTCATCGGACTGGACCAGCCAAATTCGCATCATACAATGGGGAATAAACACCTGCCCCAGAGACAACGGGATCACCCCTCATGAGATGGTTTTTGGGAGCCCACCTCTCTTCATACCACTACGTCACCTAGCTGCCCCTACTGAGGCCTCACCAGGTCTAAATACCAACCTCGTCCACCTCAGGAACCGCCTACGTCAGCTCTAGTTTACCCAAGATCTCCAGCCTGATGAAGCCCCCAAGAACAACCCTCACCAAGTAGGCGACCTAGTCATGGTCGCCATCTTACCTGTACCCTCCAAACTGAAGCCACGGTACAAGGGTCCATTTGAGGTCCTTAGGATCCCAAACTGTTTCCAGGTCATAATTAACTATCATGGGGAATCTCGCACTTATAGGAATAGGTTTATCAGAAGGTTTCAACCTATTAATAAGAATATTACTGTTGTAGCTGAGCCTGATCAGGATGTTGACTGTACCCCTGTTTCAAATCTTCACCCTCAAACTTCCTGTCTTTCCGGACCTGTCCCTCTCAACCGTGCTGTCCCTCTCCCTCCACCTCTTTCCACTCCCCCTCTCAATTCTCCTTTGCCTGCCCTTCACTCTCCTGTACTGCAACCTCCTGTCACCCTTCCCACTCGCCTCACCCAGTTCACCCCTTCTCACCTTCCTAAACATCGACCTCCTCCTGTTCTCTCTACTCAAACCCAAACTTCCCCCCCTTCTCTTTCACCTCCTGTCACCTTCACCCCTTCCCGCATTCCTAAGCCCAAATCTTCTCACATCTCCTCTCCTCTCGTTTCACCTCCGCAACCTCCTTCTCAACCATCGCCTTTAATTAACCTTGCCACGTCTAGTCTTCCCCCTTCGCCACCACAACTCACCAACATACCCCCCACTTTGCCTATCACCCCCAGCTTCCGTCCTAAAAACCCCTCACCTACTCCTCCTATCTCTAAAACCCTACCTTCTTCTCCTCAATCTATTTCCCCTCCTTCTCAACTTCCCAGGCGAAAAACAATATCCAAATTTCGCTCAATGTCACCTCTAACTCCATCTCCCCCATTTCCCAGACTGCCTTCTCATACCCGCTGTGGAAGACCTGTGAAGCCACCCACCAGATGGGAACCAGCCCTGTCCCAGCCTAAAGTGAGAAAGGTTAAGGATCAAGTGTCTTCAAGCTCCTACCCCCAGCCTAGTACTTCGGCGTCCGCACAACCTCATGACCTGGGCCAAGCCAGGCTCTCTGTCATCACTCTCCAACCACCTCCAGCCACGACAACGCCCTCGCTGACGACCACCACCAAGATGCGGATTGACATGATAACCCTGGCGCGGAAGGACTCCACCAAAGTAATCAAGTCACCTCACCAACTCCTGGACCATTTGAGGTACTGTGACTCCTCTTCTCTTCTCACCCTCACCGGAGACAAGATGGCCACCCCTAACAACCAGGGAGTCATTTATTACCACTTCCTCCAGCACCTGACCCCTGTCTACGAAGATAATACTTCAAGACATTACCATCTCCAGTCCCGGGGTCGGGACTTTTCTCTACCAGACGGTAGTGAGATGCGGTCTCAGGATGATAAGACCGCATCTCTAGCTGCCACTAAACCTGCAGCCAACCCTACTCCTGCACATGCCATTTCTCAACCACTTCCTCTCCCACCAGGAAGTGATCACCCCCATCTTATAACAGAATCTGCCCGGGGGCATCTAGCTACAAGGTACAGCCAGAGTCCAGGCGCGCCACCCCCAGAGCTACAAGGACATAACCACCACACGCCAACACCACCCCAGCGCCTTTGATCCTCTCAAGCCGGGCGCCTTAAGTAGGGGCAAGAAGATTGCCTTATACTCACCCAGCCTGGACATCAGTAGGCTCACATGACGAAAACATATCAAATCCATGAGACTCACAACCCCCCTCCGAACAGACATGTCGGAATGGCATGGCAGATGATACCCAAGCCAGCAAGGAGTCACCCCCAATGCGCCCCTGTCGACCTTGCCCTGGCCAGTCTCTTTAGCAGCTAAATCAGGAAACCCTCAGGCAGCTCCAGTTAAGCCTGGACACTTTTTTCTCCTGCTAAAATTCACTTCATCCAACTATTCTTGTCCTATCCCCACTTCCCCGTAACCCCCTGTCACTACTCAATTTGACTTGACTTGACATCAGTAACTAAGCTTGCCATTTGGTATTATTTAGTTCAGGGTAAGAACAGCCAGAGATAGCTGGTGTTCAACTTGTCAGTTGTGTGCTGTGATCGAAGATCTACCAGGTCGGGTTCCCCCATCAGGAAGAGGACTAGCTTGGGCAACCCACTTTGGGCTCCCCCTTTCTGGCCTTCGATGCGGTGCACAAACCAAGTACCAAAGGATTCCTACCTTGTTTTGTTCAAGGATATTATGAGGATAGTGTGGTAACTTGAGATCTACCAGATCGGGTTCCCCCCATCAGGAAGAGGACTAATTTTGGGCAACCCACTTTGGGCTCCCCTTTCTGGATTCTCTTTTTGCTACATGGTTCTGATAGTTCCACGAACTAGCAAGGAAGGAAGACACTTACCTTGACCCCCCTTAGACTACCTATAATGTCACTATCTAGACTGCATGCCACTCTAGGTAGATCATTATGCTAGTCACCCTAACCCCCCAAACCTTGTAGCAGAACTCCAGCATATCCTTTGGGGATCACTGCACTGTGGGAGTGCAAGAGGAACCCGGTTGTCCCGTGGTAGGCGCCAAGGTCTAAGGAATAATCTTGTGACTCACCCTGGACCAGTAGCTGGAGTCATCATGCCCAGCCACGCCCCCCCCCCTCCCCCCCCCCCCGGACCAACTTCCGGAGTCATCACGCCCAGCCGCCCTCTGGACTACTGGATCCTCCCTCGATCTACGGGCCCTCCTCTTCACTACAGCTCTCCTTTAAGTGCTTTTGTACCGTTTATGGGTATAGAGTTGACTCAAGGTTGTGGTAGAAGTTATCTTCAGGGGTTCTCATTAACATTACGTCTTGCGAGAGGTCTTTCTTCTCCCTACTTAAATTGACGTTAATTAGCCCACTTGCCGGGACCCATTATACATACCCATATTTATACATTATATACACCCAAATTGAACACTACCTCAAACAAAATGATCTATTCTATAAGTTTCAATCAGGTTTCAGATGCATGTACTCGACAGACTCCTGTCTCATCCACTTAACGGATCACATTCGTAAAGAAATGTCTAAAGGTAACTACACCGGTATGGTTCTTCTTGATCTACAAAAGGCGTTTGACACAGTAGACCATGATATCCTATGTAATAAACTACAAGCAATGGGCATAGGATCTGTGAACTGGTTTAAATCTTATCTTAGTGGTAGAACCCAAAGAGTCAAAATTGACGATAATATATCTGATCCTATGCCAATTAACTGTGGGGTCCCGCAGGGAAGCATCCTTGGTCCCTTACTCTTTCTCTGTTATGTGAACGACATGGAACTGAGCGTCTCATGTAAATTATTACTGTATGCAGACGACAGCGTGCTCCTGGTTTCAGGAAAAGACCCAATAAGTATTGCCACTTCACTTTCCAAAGAACTAGAATCATGTAGTGAATGGCTAGTGGACAATAGACTATCTCTTCACCTGGGCAAGACGGAAGCCATCTTATGTGGAACAAAACGCAAACTGAAAGCCATTGTGGGCTTCTCGGTCAACTGTAATGATATTCCTATAACAACAGTGTCACAAGTTAAATATCTCGGACTAAAACTGGACGCGAGTTTGTCAGGTGAAACAATTTTGGAATCTATCCTGAGTAAGTGTAGAGCACGTATAAAATACCTGTATAGACAGGTGGGATGCTTGCCCGCGGCGACCAAAAAGACCCTCTGCCAAGCGCTTGTTCAATGTCATTTTGACTATTCTGTGTCATCCTGGTACTCTGCATCATCTAAATCAGCACAGCACAAACTTCAGGTCACTCAAAATAAAATGGTTAGGTTCATGCTGAACCTAGGACCCAGATCACATGTTGGCCAGGAACAACTTCAATCACTAGGTATGCTCAATGTCGCTGACAGGGCCAAACAAATCAGGCTCACTAATGCCTTCAAAATTTTCTATGACAGAGCTCCAGAGTACCTAAAGAATGATTTTGTTAAAGCAAATGAGAGGAGTGGACATAATACAAGAAACAGGATGTTTAATTTTAAGGTCCCGAGAATCCAAGGACAGGGTAAGCAAACATTCTTCTTCACCGCCATCAAAGACTGGAACGACCTACCCCAGTCAGTCCGTGAAAAGAGAACACTGTATTCCTTCAGACGTAGCCTGAAGGAACACCTGAACCGGACAGCTGCGAGAAGGGAGCACCAAGCTTGTCTACTACTAAATGCGACATAAGAGATAGACAAACCAAACTGAAATAATTACTGATTACGGATTACTGATATTTACTATAGGATGTAAGGTATCTTAAAATAACCCCCTAGAAATACTTTCTCTAAAGTATCTATTTCTTTATCCTCCCCTTTTTTCCCCAGCTAACCTAATCCCACAAGGACCCCAATGGAAATACGCCTAACGGCCTTATTGGGCTATCCTTAGTTGGAATTATGCAAGGCTGGTACATGTCATATTTGTAACAAACTATGTGGTACCAAATCTGTAAATTGCTAACTGAATAAATATTATTATTATTATTATTATTACCTATCAGGGGATCCTTATATATGCACCTTCCCGGGTTATTGGTCTCCCATAGCCCGACAGAGGGGGCGTGCTTATATAAGACCCATAGCATCAAACACAAACACATATTTATACGTAATCTAGTCCCTTTGTATAACTTCTAGCATAATTCATTTAACATTCTGTCAGGTTCATAACTCGAATAGATTTCACTCTATCTCAGCTCCCGACGATTGTTGCCTCAGCCTTCAGCACCTTGCTAGTACACAATTAGAGTTAAGGATTAATCTTTGCCAGGTGAGATCTAGCACACCTATAGTATTAATATCATTGTGAGCCTTTCCGAGCCCACTTCATTGTTGATGACCACTTGGCCATTATTGCTTTAGAGTCAGTTAACGTCACTATATGCCGGGGACATCATTGCATGATCCAGACGGCATTTGCCATTACTGCACTCTTGTCTTTTGTTGAGATCCTCTCTGAGATCTATTTGGGTAGGAGGTGTGTACCTCCACCATTTTGGATACCTTATAATTGTATCCTAGGAGTATTATTCTTACCTTGAGTCCGGACCCATTGTCCGACTCCTATTGCTTACTCGATAACCTGAGTATTGTATGTCTTAATTATTCTTATTGTTGTTGATGATCTCCAGGTTACAGGTATAAAATATATGTCTTGCTCCTCCATGAACCAGGTGTTAAACTGTATAAAACCCATGTTAACTTGTTACCTGTGTGCTTACTATCTTGCTGTGTTGTCTCTTTATTTAAAGTTTAAGGTATATCTATCCAGTTAGAGAGCTGCTCATTGTACAAAGAATATCTTGCGTTCCAATTTGGACCGGGCATAACACCCCCTAGCTACACGTAGCGTAAACAACGTCGCAGGGATATGTGCTCTACTAAGTCCTCTTGCTTTGTACAAAATTATATGGATTGCAATAAACTTGTTATGGTAAATTTACGAACATTTCATTATTTCCGCAAACAACTATATTTAATGTTTTACAAAATTGGAAATGGCGAAAGCCAAAGCCGTTCAACTTCAAATGGTAAAGTTGTAAACAAACGGTAACAAACAACTAGCGAACGTTATCAGCTCGTGTCCTGCGGCAGTGTTTGAATGAATTTCTTGTTTGTAAAAACATACACGCCCGTAATGATGTAAGTTCAAAATGTCAATACTTACTAATGTGTTTTCTACTTGGCTATGACATTATAGCAGAGAGACAAAGCCTATATAGATTATTACCCGGTTATAATGTTTTATGCTAGGCGATCTGTTCAGCGTCACACTTGCAATTTCTCAAGGTTAGGATAGCCTAGGTTAAAGTAAATAAAAATAGTGTAACGTTTATATTTAGGCTACACAACATTTAAGCTGATGAACCTTAAAAAGAGTTCTTTGAAAGTTAGAATTAGGCTAATAGCCTAGATAGGCTAGGCCTATGATAGTTGAAAGTTGACTTAACATTGGATGGGCGACTGTAAGGGCAGTAACTTCAGTAAGGCACTTAGGCTAGTTAGGTTTGGCTAGGATCATAATTATGTATGATGACAACAGGCTAGGCTGGGAGTTTAATTCGTAATTGTTTAATCGAAGTCCTCTTTTTCTAGTTATTAAAAACGTATTCTAGGCTATGGTGTATTATATATATATAGAAGCAATAGAACTGTTCAAATGACCTGGGAAGTGTATATTAAACCAAATACAAAACTTTGAATAATGAGGTAAGACTCTAAGAGATATGTGTTTTTTATCACTTTTCAACCCAAGACCAGCGGGGTCTGGGGGCAGCAGCCCCAAGGATGCCCAGGTTACCTTAGGTTAGGTTAGGTTAGGTTAATGACCAGCTATGTAAATACAGTAGGACTAGTGAACATTTGGTTCAGTCTGTGCTCAAAAATCCATTTTCTTTAGGAGGAGGCCATACACTAAACAATTACCGTTTAATTTCTATAATGCACCATTATGAGTTTTCTAGGTCTGTATGGTACCGTTCAAGTCCAAGATGACTAGGCTAGGCTACATCTGTACATCAGCCTTATTGGCTTATTTACAATGTATTTTTTTCTTCATCAAGGAATATAGGCCTAGGCTAGGACCGCTAGGCCTAGTGTTTTTTTTTATTGTTTTTCATGATTTGAGTGGAGGATTTGCATTAACTTAGGCTAGGCTATCCGGTGACCGGTTCTATATTATTTTAATAGCCTACCACACATTTTTTTTATATAGGCCTAGCCTAGGCCTATTTGAAGATAAATATGGAATCTATATGGGGATGGATGTAGAGTTCGGGCGTACGGTCGTCATTATTTACATAGAGCGATCGCCGCGCTCGTACTTACGTTCCCGTCTAGCCTATTTCGACGCTATATTTTCTGCTATTTGCCCCATATCATTACTACACGAATACTAGGTTAGGTTAGGTTAAAATAGACGGGAACATGATGGGAAAGGTCCGACGCCACTACGCGTAATGTAAACAAAGATGGCGGTACGCCCGGTCACTACATCCTACCCTCTATATGCTCTAGGCCTAAAGATTAAATAAAAATTTGTTTTATCCCTCTGCAAAACCTAATAAAAAAGTATTTGAATCTTTTTAACTTTTTGATAACTGATGATGACATTTAACCCTTACACCCCGGAAGGGCTCTTTAACGCCCATAAAAACCTCGGCCCGCGCAACCCGGAAGGGCTCTTGAACGCCCATTGCTTTCGAATGCCGTGCGTAAATTTTTGGTATCGTGGGAGGGTAGGTGGCGCCACCAGACGTAAACTACGCCACAGCATCAGTATCTACCCCGACGCCATCATGGATAGTACGCCAAATAGTGATTCCGCTGTGTCCGATACCGTGCTTCCTACGATGCCCGTGCTAGTTCGTCGCGCCTTACCCCGACGGCATCGCCTAAATGTGTTATCTCCCGGAGGTATTGAGACGACATTGAGATTTTATAAGCGTGCTGATGCCAAGTATAATGTTGATGATGAAGGCAGTGATCACTCCAGTAATTATAAGTTGAGTGATTATGGCGATGAGAGTGCCAAAGAAGAGCAATTCCTGGGATTTGCGAGAGAACATGAGAGTGATGAAGGTGATGTACCAGCTTTTGAGGAAGCTGTTTTACCTCAAGACGGTGAACTTGAGAGAGTGAGTGAGTGGGAGAGTTCAAGATCACTCTCCAAGTTTCGCATGAGTGACACGACCCCAAGCCCTTCGCCAGCTAAATCGCCTTTCAAGCTACACTTATATAAGAAGAAAATACTTGAAAAGGCGGCCGCGGAAGCTAGGGAACAAGCAAAAATACTTGGTGAGGATGAGGCTGTGAATGAGAGTGACAGTGGTGACTTCTCGCCCGCCATTGTCTCCCTTATCTACCCACGCCACCCAAGATGACCCGGATGACCCGGGTGCCCCGCATTCTTCCCCACCACCCCCACCACTGCCAAGGGTTGAGGACCCCCAACTTTCGGCCTATTTGCCTCCTAGGTCCCCCGACAGGAGACATATTGGTGCCGAAAAGGGGAAAGGCAGCAAATATGCCAAAAAAGGAAAGACAAGTAAGCGAGTTTTGTTCGAGGCTCCCGCGGCATCCACCCCTGCCCGCCCCAGCCATACGCCCCCGCAACTTTCCCCACGGTCCTCCCCACCTCTCCAGCCGTCAACATATGTTCCTGACGAAGTCTTTGAGCTCGCATCACCAATACCTGGGCCTAGTGACAGTGAAGCATTGCTTTCTGTCACTCGTCGCAGGCCAAGGAGCCCAGGACCTCGGGGGGACACAGCCTCACCTGCCACTCCTTCCCCACCTCGCCCACCTGCACGCTGCCCACGCATCACTCGTTCCCCGCCAGATTATGTGGGGGCCACTGATGATGAAGGGCACCTCTCTGAAGATTCTGGCCATGATTACATAGGTCCACCATCAGGGCAAGATGACCACTCTGACGATGACTATATGGACATCGACGACCCTCGACCCATCCGCTTGGCCCGGCGTCGTGCTGCCCGTCGTGCTGGCCGCCGCCCTGGCCGACGCCCTCGCCGCCCTAGGGTGCGCGCCTCCCGAGTTGGCCGTGGGCGTGCTGGGCCACCAGCTGGAGCTCCTCGTCAGCGTAGACAAGACCCATTCTACGTTTTTCAGTGGCAAGACGTAGTTGATGGGGATGGATACAACCCTGATGTGCCAGCTTTTGATGAGGTACTGGAGGGTTCAGTCATTACCCCCAATTTTCCTGCAGGCCCCAATGCTCCACCACACGAACTATTTGAGGCCTTCTTTGATGAGGAGGTGGTAGGCTATGTTGTCAAAGAGACAAATAAGCAGCACCAATTCCAGGTCCACTTTTTGGGCAAGGTGACCAAGGGCCACATGAGGCAGTGGACCCCAGTGACTCATAAAGAGTTCATGGTGTTCCTGGCACTCACCATGCTAATGCCTCATGTCAAGAAGCATAGGTTGCCTGACTATTGGATCACCAATGATCTCATATCCACCCCTGCCTTCGGGAAATATATGTCTCGCGAACGGTACCTTGATATCCTCGCAGCGCTCCATCTTGTCACCAACCTTGACGTCCACCTCCCAGACAAGCTGTGGAAGATTAGGACGTTGTACGAGATGATGCGAGAACGCTTCACCTCCTACTTCAAGCCCTTCCGCAAGGTCGTCATTGATGAGTCTCTTGTGCTGTTCCGGGGAAAACTCAGCTTCCGGCAGTACATCCCCTCAAAAAGACATCGCTTTGGCATAAAATTCTTTGTGCTGTGCGACTGCCAAACTGGCTATGTCCTGGACTTCCTGGTCTACAGCGGGAAGGAAGGGGATGTGCTTGTGGACCCCCTCATTGGCTTTGGCGGAGCAGTGGTGCAAGCCATGATGGACCGCTACTTTCACAAGAATCACGTCCTCTACACGGACAATATTACTACACGTCCCCCACTCTCTCAAAGTACCTGCATGAGCACAAGACGGGAACTGTAGGCACAGTACGAGGGAAAAGAAAGGGCATGCCACCTTTCCCTCCAAAGACCAAAAAAGTTGATATGTTCAGGAAGAATTCGGGGCCCATTCTGGCTATCCACTGGCACGACCAGTGGAAGGTCAACCTCCTGAACACCATCCACAAGGGGGAAATGGTGGAGACCGGCAAGGTGGATCGCCGCACCCAGGCCAGGGTGACCAAGCCCGATGCTGTCCTGGACTACAACATCAACATGAGGCTGGTGGACAAGTCCGACATGCAGATAGGCTTCATTGACTGCCTGCGTACCTCGTGCAGATGGTACAAAAAGTTCTTTCTGCATATGGTGGACATGTCAGTTCTGAATGCCTACAGTATATACAAGCTTCGGAATGTGAACACACCCATGAAGTTCAATAGCCTGCGGAGGTTCCAAAAGCAGGTGTTGACGGAGCTCCTGGAGAAGTATGGTACGCCACAGAGGGCAGTGGCACATCCTGGGCCCGCCGTTACTGACCGCTTGCAGTGTGCATATTACATGAATAGGCACAGGCTTGGTTCCCTGCCTCAGAATGAATCAGGAAGAATGCAGCAGAAGCGGTGCCATGTCTGCTACAACAGCAGGCTGAGGGCGAGGTCAGGTAAAAAGTCCACCATGGAGTGTGTGGAGTGCAAGGTGGCACTCTCTGCTATAGGGTGCTTCTTTGATTACCACTCCAAGCAGGAGTTCTAATAATCATAGTGAAAGTGACAAAGAAAAGGACAATATGTACAGTATATATATATATATATAGGCAGAAAGTGGAAGTAAACCAATTTATTGTTATACAAGTCATGTATTATGAGAAAATTGATACAAATACAATTACACCATAATAATATGTGAAAGTGACACATATGTATATAATAAGTGACATTCATATGATTAGAACCTATAGAAATATATAAATCAGTGAAAAAAGACACAATAAATTGTATATAAAACGTTTACAAAGCATATAACTAAGTGAAAGTGACACAAGACACAATACTTGATGGCCAAAGTATAATAAACACCTGTAATAACTAATAATCAGTGCCTAATATAACAATAACCTACCTCAATTACTAATAAAATGTACGGTATCGAGTGAAAATGAGCAATAATAGTGACAGTGATACCCTAATAAACATACTTTATATAATTGGCCTCAAAATAACTATAAAAATATCAAATAAACATCACATTCTCAATATCAAACACTAAAATCGTCTAAGGGAGATAAACACTTTGGCGCGACGAGCGGCTAGGTGCGTCGTAGCCGTGGGCGGGGCGACGCATCCGAACTCGGGAAGAATTTTCCGCCGAAAAGCACTCGTCTTCCCGTGCTCACCATTATGCAACCAGAGGGGCTAGAGACCTCTACTCAACGCCATTCTACGGAGGAAGGTTTGTGGAATTTTTTTCTTTTTTATTCATAACATTACATGCCATATTCATTGAATTACAGAGGAGTTAACATAGCCCAAAGATCGTCAAAACACCCGGTACCGCAACACAGTCGCGAGCTATAGTGCCCGGGGCTGGAGGGTTAAAATAGCCTATGTCGAAACGTTTGAAAATATGAAAATAAAGATGTTGTTTGCTGCCTCACTCATTGTCTTATTCCTGCTGAAACTACGATTCCCTAAGGACAGACCCATCTCAGAGAGAATAAGGATGTTGCAGAGATCATATAATGTGTTTCTACCTCCGGAGATACATTTTATGTGACTATATAAAGTACCGGTACCGGTAGCCTACTGTAAAAAAAAAAAAAAAATCTCCCTATTGACAGCAGTGAAACTCTTATTAACCTCTGAAGTGCGCATGGGGGTAATTGGAAACGTCCCCCTGTGCTGACGTATTTGAGGTGTTTCCGTCACTAAAATATTCATTGTGCCATTAATAGCATTAATACTTATCCATATGCGCCTATTATGGGTTGATTATAAAGGTATTAACCTGAAACAACAATAAAACTAGTGAAAACAGCGTTTGGATGGTCAAAATCGGAGATATAGCCCGCGAGTTGTATAATGTATGGGTGAGGCAATCTGCTTTCCCGCCAATTTCCCCCAAGGCCACTGAGACACAGTCGATCGATACTCTCTCTCTCTCTCTTGCACTCGCTTGCTATCAGTGATGACCACACCCTCCAATCGGATTTCTAATGTTAGCACGAAAATATACCTCAGAATAAGGGAATAACAGGGAAAATAGGTGATAACTGAAGGAGAGGAGGAAAGTGGGGAAGGAGGGGAGGTAGAGGACTGAGATTTTGCATGGCCCAGGGGCCAAAAAAAAAATAAAAAATAATTTTTTTTTTTTTTTTTTTTTTTTTTCGATGTCAAAAGTTGATTTTTTTTTTCTCTGACTCTTAAGAGTCTCCCCGCAGTGCGCCGGGGGAACTCTTAAGAATCTCCCCGCAGCTCCCGGGTTAAGCCCCTTACTGTTAACCCTCTCACGTCCTGACGCAATTTTTGAGCCTATTAGGGATACTTTAAAGCCTTTGTTACCGTCAGGGGTATTTATAAACCTTTAGTTTATTTACTTCAACCTCTGCAGTTGTCTGAGTTAGCTGTGGGCAGAAAACTAATTTTGGAGAGGTAATTATAAGAGTGAGAGTAATCTATGGTAAGATCCTATGTAGCGGGAGTCACCGTATTTTGTTTGCCCATTAACTAAGGATCCTTATTTATATCCTCATATCTCTTAGTTATTTTCTTCACTTACCTCAACAATACTAACCCCGATAGCTGGGGAGGGTATGAAATATATCAGGGAAAGAGAGGGGTTGAAACATGGCGATTAACTAGAATATAGCCATCTTGATTAACCAAGCCAAGACGTTGCGTATCCTTGCTTGTGATTGGTTGTTGACTATCGTGACGTCATCAGCCAAGGCGGGCCTCAGCGATGACGTCATTCCAGCCCTCGGCCAACATGTCGTCATTACACCCGCTTAATCTTACACCAGGTTAATTTTACATCAGCGGTGTACCTGTTTCACACAACGTGTATTATGTCATTAGTGCACTGTGTAATATGCGTCTTGATATTCAGTGTTTCTATTTATCAATACTAATTAGTATTCACCCCCCCCCCCCCGTATTTGGCTCGTGAACGGTAAGGTTAATCTGCGAGAGCGGTATCGCCCCAAGATGAACTGATATATTGGTAATTATAGGGAATAGGCTCGCACCTTTATTTTTCATGTTTTTTTTCCTCCACATTTTGAGAAATGAGTGTATTCATGGTCTTAGTTATAATGCCAACGTTGGATACACGATGGGTTGAGGGGGGGCTTTGCCCCCCCCCCCCCCCCATCAATTATTGAAATCATCATCTATGTTGCCAGCAGGGGGTAAATATTGATTATACTGCATAAAGAAGGCGTTTGTAAACAGTGAGGATGTCCGAAAGAGCTCTGAGATTGATTAGAATGGGCGTTTTTTCGGTCAATATTAAGGAGGCGGACCACAGCTATTTTCAAGGATTTTATTTTTGTGGATTTGTTATTTATATGATTTATAAGGTTTCTATAATAAAATTTGGGTAAATGTTTATCACCAACCAGTGACGAGTTTTTCAGGTTAGTTTTTGTTGTTTTTTGTTTTTTCTTTGATACACAGTGTTGTTTAATACCAAGGACTGTCGCATTTTACTATTTTCCCATTATCCATCAATCTTAAAACACGGCCCCCGATAGTGGGGAGGGCTATGAAGATAAGAACATAAGAAAATGGGAGTCTGCAAAAAGCCGATCGGCCCATACAAGGCAGATCCCTGTCACACCCAACCCTAATTACAAGGTCCAATTATAGACCCATCTCACTAATACTAATACCTTGAGTACTGACCCCACCAAAACGGTCAGATATTAACACAAGATTACGGGGGTCTGCTGAGCGCCGATTGGCCCACACCTGGTAGATCCCCCTCACACCCAACCCATCTCGTCCATATGCCTATCTAATTTTATCTTAAAGCTCCCTATCGTTCTTGATCCCACTATATCACTTGGTAGCCTATTCCACCCATCTACAACTCTGTTACCAAACCAATATTTGCCTATATCTTTTCTGAAACGAAATTTATCTAATTTGAAACCATTTGTACGAGTTATATCGCTATCACTGAGCTTTAGTACATTTTTCATGTCTCCTTTATTAATTCCACTAACCCACTTGAATACCTCTATCATGTCACCTCTAACTCTGCGTCTCTCTAACGAATGTAAGCCTAATTTCTTCAACCTTTCTTCATACGGAAGATTTCTAATATTATGGATCATTTTTGTCATTCTACGTTGTACTCTCTCCAATGAATCTATGTCCATTCTGTAATAAGGACACCAAAATTGAACAGCATAATCCATAAGGGGTCTCACTAATGACAAGTAAAGTTTTAAGATAACATCAGCAGTTCTGTTACTCACACTCCTAGATATGAACCCGAGAATCCTGTTTGCCTTGTTACGAACGCTTATACATTGTTTTCTAGGCTTCAAATCATTGCTAACAAACACACCCAGATCTTTCTCACAGTCTGAGTTTTCTAATTCCATATTAGCTAGTTTATATTTAAAATTTGTATGCATCTTCCCTATCTTTAATACCTTGCATTTGTCAATGTTAAACTTCATCTGCCATTTTACTGACCATTCGTGTAAGGTATCTAGATCCCTTTGCAGACACTTTATATCTCTAACTGAATCAATTTTTCTCCCCATTTTGGTATCGTCTGCAAATTTACTTATCCTACTAGTTATACCTAAATCAAGGTCATTTATGTATATAATAAACAACAGAGGACCCAATACAGATCCCTGGGGGACACCACTCTTGACTGATCCCCATTCTGACTTAGTACCATTGATGCTGACTCTCTGCTTCCTACCAATTAGCCATGACCTAATCCATCCTAACAACGCCCCACCTATTCCATGTGCCTCAACCTTTCTCATCAATCTCTCATGAGGGACTCTGTCGAAAGCTTTACTGAAATCTAAATATATAATATCATATGACTTGTCATTATCTACTGCTTCATATACCTCTGAGAAAAAACTAAGCAAATTAGTAAGGCAAGAACGTCCCTGAGTGAATCCATGCTGAGAAGAATTGATTAAGTTAAATGTTTCTAAGTGGTTTCTCATTTTCCTAGCAATAATTGACTCTAGTAGCTTTCCTATGATTGAAGTGAGACTAATGGGACGGTAATTGGATGCTATTGATTTATCACCTTTTTTGAAAATCGGAACTACATTTGCAAGCTTCCAAGCTTCTGGAACTATACCTGTTTCTAATGAATTGTTAAAAGAAATGTTAATGGGTAACTTAACTCATCTCTGCATTCTTTTAATACTCTAGCATATACCTCATCGGGACCAGGCGATTTCTGAGGCTTCAGTCTGTCAATTTCCTTAAGCACATCATTTCTACTTATAGTAACCGTACTTAACCTATTTTCTATACTATCGCTATATACTTTACGGACTTCTGGAATCTGTGCCAAATTTTCATTAGTGAAAACGGATAGAAACTGACTATTTAATGTACTGCACATTTCTAAATCATTTTCTGTAATTTCTCCTATCGAAGTTTTAAGGGGGCCTATTTTATCTCTAAATTTAGATTATATACTGTAGCTGGTAAAAAGCCTTAGGGTTATTTTTTGAGTCATTGGCTATCCTGATTTCATAATTTCTTTTGTCTGTCCTTACTGTATACCTTTTTTAACCTCTCTTGATAGATTCTGATAGTAAGCAAGTAGGTGAATTTCGCCTTTCTTAATATTTCGATATATTCCTCTCTTTTTTCCTAGAAGGTCTAATAGTCTATTATTCATCCATTTGGGTTGGTTCTGTGTTGATCTAAATTTTCTTTTGGGGATATATTTATTTTGCGCATTGTGGAGTGAAGAAATAAAATGATTATATGTAGCTGTCAAATTATCCTGAGTTAAGACAGGTATCTGAGAGAGAGTATGTTCATTAGCGCACCTGGGTCCACTTAATAGTTTAACCATAGGATCGACTCTTAAGGCTCTTCTTAATCCACCATACAGTAATTGGCTTTTCTGAAATCTGGGATAAGTGTCGTATTCTCTTTAGCCTTTCCTGTCCATTGTATGTTAAAATAAATTGATTTATGATCACTATTTCCTAGTTGGTCTCCTATCTCTACATTATTTATCATTTGTTCATTATTACTGAGAACTAAATCGAGGATATTATTACCTCTAGTAGGCGAGTCTATGAATTGAAATAAAAAACTATCTTGTACCGCCTCAATAAACTCTTTTGAATCTGAGTTGCCGATTTGATGCTGCCAATCAATATTCGGAAAATTAAAATCCCCCATAATACACACTTTGCTAAACCTTGATGCTATTTTCACTTCCTGCCATAAAGCTGTACCTTCGTTTCTACTCATATTTGGTGGTCTATAAATAACTCCAATAATTATGGTCTCACTACCTTCGCTAACCTCTACCCAAACACTTTCGTTATCAGTATTTAGTCTAATACCTGATTTAATACATCTTTTTAAAGAACTCCTGACAAACACTGCTATTCCGCCGCCCCTCCTACTTGTTCGGTCGCGTTTAAAAAAACTATATCCTGGTATATGGAATTCTGCTAAAAAATGTCTTGATTCTGTATTAATCCATGTTTCAGTCAGTGCTATAATGTCTATATTTTCATTGCTAACAAGTGCTCTAAGTTCATCCATTTTGTTACATAAACTCCTACAGTTTGTATAATATAATCGCAATGAATTTATTTTACTGGTATCGGATTTACCTTTATTTCTAACTGAATTCCCATCTTCTGTTACACCTTCAATATTTCTACTAGCAGTACAATTAAAATCTTGTGACTGATATTTTCTATTCCTATCTGATGTACCAGTACGGCAATTTACCCTATCTAGACAATTATTCTTACTCATATTCTCAGGCTGTATTTTCAGCGAAACCCCGCGACAGATCAGGGAAATTGTGGGGTAAAAGCCGTAAATTAAGGGGTAATATTGGAAGAACTCTGAAAATACAATATTGAAAAGTAACAAAACCTGAACACGGAAAAACCCGAGCCAAGTTTTGACCAAACTTGGCTCGGGTTTTTAAATTTTTCAACTTGGCTCGGGTTTTTAAATTTTTCAGAGTCCAAAATCACAGTAACCTCATTTCGAAAGTTGGCTCGGGTTTTTTTGTTTTTCAACGTGGATAAAGCCAGTAAGAATGTGGTTAACATTAGCCTAACCTAGTATAGTGGGTGGGGGCTGCCGCCCCCACACCCCCGCTAAATCCATGAAATCCGAGCAAAGTTTTGTCATTAACCTAACCAAATAACCTAACCTAACCTAGTATTATGGGGTTAACATTAGCCTAGCCTAACCTAACCTAACCCGTTAAATCCCTTAAATCCGAGCCAACTTTTGCCAAAGAAAAACGAGCCAACTTTCGAAATGAAGTTAGGCCTAGGCCTACTGTGATTTTGGACTGAAAAATTGAAAACCCCGAGCCAAGTTTGGTCAAAACTTGGCTCGGGTTTTTCTATTTTCAGGTTTTGTTACTTTTCAATATTGTATTTTCAGAGTTCTTCCAATATTACCCATTTATTTACGGCTTTTACCCCGCAATTTCCCTGATCTTGATAGCGCTCCCCACTATAGGGGGCCGTGTCTTAAGATTGATGGTTAGGCTAATGGGAAAATAGTAAAATGCGACAGTCCTTGGTATTAAACAACACTGTATATCAAAGAAAAAACCATCTTCAGACTGATCCGGTAAATAAAAATACCAAAGTACAACAAATTACCTGAAAAACTCGTAGCACATACCACCACGACCTCCATGTTAGGGTTCCATCTTCAAACTGAGCCCGCCCGGCGCCCGGGCCGGCGAGGGGCGTGGCGCGCGTGACGTGACGACTGAAAGACTGAGTGATTGGTTGATAATTTGATGGAAGGCTGTGATTGGTTCATGCTATGTTTCATGATTCCTAAAAAGACCGCTAGGTGTAGTGACGTTCGACTGAAAGATTGAGGGTAAGAGCTCCCGAACGACGGCCATTGTGTACTATTGCGCCGCGGCCATCGACAGGGAGGTATTTCTTACAGTTTCTCGTATTTCACTTATAGCGAATTCGCGACGGTAAGTACATATACACCAACAAAGTATCGTTCATGAAAGTGATAACACACTAATAATCATCGATGGGGCCCGTCACTGGTTGGTGATAAACTCTTACCAAATTTTGTTCATGGAAATTAGGGAAAATATCAAGGAAACTGGCCAACTTTTATTTCGTGATTGTTTTTTGGTTTTAGCTAGTTTTCATCATTATACAGTGGTTGTCATTAATTAGAATATCTGGAAAAAACTTTTTCCCCATTATCCAACAATCTTAAGATTCGGCCCCCGATAGTGGGGAGGGCTATGAAGTACTGTACAGGGAAATTGAGGGGTAAAAGACAAAAATAAGGGGTAATATTAGTCTAACCTAACAACCTTACCTAACCTAACCTAACCTAGTATATTAGGTGGGGGCTGCCGCCCCCACACCCCCGCTGGTTTGGTATTTAATTAATAAAAGATTGACGGTCGCCAAAAGAGGTAATTATAAGAGTGAGAGAACTCTATTTCTTATTGCTAATCTGCCAACCTCTGCGTCATATGAGTCTGAAGGGGTTAAGTGGGCTAAGAGTTAATCAACATGGCTAAATTGCAGATAATGTTTCAACATCACTTTTTCTTTGATATAATTCATGCCCTCTGCACCTATATGGGTTATTATTGACGAGGTAAGTGAAGGAAATGTCTGTATTGAGGATATACATTAAAGATTCCGTGGTAAACGTAGCCTAGGCTTGGACCCAAATAACGACGGTATAAAACCCTTACCCTTGGTGTACTGGAGAATAATGGTCTGCAGCCAAATTAACACAATGCCGCTGGAAGCTCCGTTCGTAATCCCGTTAAATAGAAGATGTTGTAGGTGTTTTCATAAAGCAAAAACACTTCACTATTCATTGAACAACAGTTCCACCATTTCAAATATGGCCGACTGACCATACTCCGAGAGATTATAAACACCAAGGATAATAAATGAATCAATGTGACGTCGTAGAGGGATTGAGAAACAAAAGAGGCTCATTATATGGACTGACGTGTATTTCTACACCCGTTAAAATATCGCGAGAATTTGTGACGTCACCGTCTAGACAGTGACGTACTCCCACAACAACCATTCATATGCCATCATCGCTCGTGACGTCACACCCAGTTTATTGAGCAATAGAATATCAGTATACAACTCGACTCGCCTCCACTCGTCCACCAGCTGAGCTGGGAAATTGTAGAAAGTGAGTCCACAGATGCCCTCTAATTATTCATTTACCAAGTATATTTTCCATTTATAGTATACTACGAAGCAACATACATAATACATATACGGTATATGTACAAACAACAAATATG
Organism: Paralithodes platypus; assembly: GCA_032716605.1. NCBI lineage: Eukaryota > Metazoa > Arthropoda > Malacostraca > Decapoda > Lithodidae > Paralithodes > Paralithodes platypus. The sequence continues at coordinate 92,345,142 of CM064487.1, read as the reverse complement.
CTATAACACTGCCCAGTTCTTGAGATATTATGTATACCGTTACGCAGGATTATACCTAATCTATTTCTTATTGCTAATCTGGCAACCTCTGCGTCATAAGGATGTGAGAGGGTTAAAATAGATGCTAATTTCAATAAGTCATGGGGGGTGAGGGGGGACAAAGCCCCCCCTCAACCCATCCTGTATCCAAAGGCAAAATAAATTGTATATTTACTCTGAAAATTATTTACATCTGAGTGTTTTAAGATTGTTGGATAATGGGAGAAATCAAAATTTCCTGGGATTGTAACTAATTTCAACTACTGTACTGTATAATGATGAAAACTACCTAAAACCAAAAAGAAAAGCCATTGGAAAATTAGTGGTAGTTTCGGTTATAGCCTATTTTCCATATGTTTTAACCCTCGGAAAATGGAAAAACCTAATAGGCCTATAGGCCTAAAGTAGGCTATGCTACTAAAATGTAATTTTCGTAACAAGGTTGTCAATACGGTACTTTCCTGTTACCAAGTACAGTAGCCTACAATCAAAGCTGAAGATTGCAGAGTAAACACCATAGACTTCATCAACTTTTCGGTAATTATAGGGAATAAGCTCGCACCCTTACTTTTCATGTTTTTTCTTCCAGATTTTGAGAAATGAGTGCTGTCATGGTCTTAGTTATAATTCCAATGTGGGATACACGATGGGTTGTGGGGGGGCACCCCCCATGAATTATTGAAATCGTCATCTATGTTGCCAGCAGGGGGTAAATATCGATTATACTGCATACAGAAGGCATTTGTAAACAGTGAGGATATCCGAAAGAGCTCTTAGATTGATTGGTATGGGTTTTTTTTCTATTAATATCGAGTTTTATAAATGTGATCAAAATTATTCTCCCACAGTGGATTATACATGAGTACAGCATAAGGATTCCATAGACCTATATAGTATAATGTCCCTACTAAATTATGTGTAATAAGGCTGCGAGCCTATTCGCTATAATTATCAACTTTTCTTTCGCCTTCGTATAATCGACAGCCAATTTTTTTTTTTTTTTACTAAGGGATACTTGGGTACTAACCCAACCAGTGGGGGTGTGGGGGCAGCAGCCCCCACCCATAATATTAGGATAGGTTAGGTAAGGTTGTTAGGTTAGGCTAATGTCTTCAAATCCAAATACGGAAAAATACAGTAAAAAAGTGAAAAATACAGTAAAAAAGTGAAAAATATTAGTTCTCAGCTGATCCAAGATGGCCACCATTTTTCCTTCCACCCTTATTTAACCAACAAAGTCTACGAAAAAATAATTTAATATGCAGCGGTAAAGACATACTGTATATTGCGGTGACTAATACTCTATGACAAAGCTATACTGCTATAGTACACATTTAGAACATTATATCCCATACGTAACCGAAAATCCAATTTGTCCGATACCTGTTTTTGCCCCCTTACAGGTTATCAATATAGCCTAGCCTATATGAGGATGATAATAAGTCAAGGGGGGTCCCTCAACCAATTATGTATCCAATTTACCCCAGAATTTCCCTCACTGTAAAAGCGCGATTCACCCAATAAATGGCGCCATTTGACGCCGTAGTTTCACTTTGTTTAGATTGATGGATAATGGATAGGCCCAAGTGGATTTTTTTTATTTAAATACCACAAATTTTCATTTTTTGTTAAAATTGTTTTGTGTTCATTTGTTGAGACACTCTTCCTGATAGTGGGGAGGGCTAGGCCTATGATTTGAAGACATTAGCCTAACCTAACAACCTTACCGGGGGGGGGGGGGGGGGGGGGGGGGGGGAGGTAGAGTGGGTTGAACAGTGGGGAGGAGGGAGAGTGGGTTGAACAGTGAGGGGGAGGGAGAGTAGGTTGAACAGTGGGGGGGGGGAGGAAGAGTGGGTTGAACAGTGGGGGGGAGGGAGAGAGTGGGTTGAACAGTGGGGGGGGGGAGGGAGAGGGGGTTGAACAGTGGGGGGGGAGGGAGAGTGGCTTGAACAGTGGGGGGGGGGAGGGAGAGTGGGTTGAACAGTGGGGGGGGAGAGAGTGAGTTGAACAGTGAGGGGGGAGAGGGAGTTGAACAGTGGGGGGGAGGGAGAGTGGGTTGAACAGTGGGGGGGGGGGGAGAGTGGGGTTGAACAGTGGGGGGGAGGGAGAGTGGGTTGAACAGTGGGGGGGAGGGACAGTGGATTGAACAGTGGGGGGGGGGGAGGGAGAGGGGGTTGAACAGTGGGGGGGAGAGAGAGAATGGGTTAAACAGTGGGGGGGGGAGAGAGAGGGTTGAACAGTGGGGGGGGGAGGGAGAGTGGGTTTAACAGTGGGGGGGGAGAGTGGGTTGAACAGTGGGGGGGGGGAGAGTGGGTTGAATAGTGGGGGGAGGGAGAATGGGTTGAACAGTGGGGGGGAGGGAGAGTGGGTTGAACAGTGGGGGGGGGGGGAGTGGGTTGAACAGTGGGGGGGGGAGAGTGGGTTGAACAGTGGGGAGAGCGAGAATGGGTTGAACAGTGGGGGGGGAAGAGTGGGTTGAACAGTGGGGGGGGGAGAGTGGGTTGAACAGTGGGGGGGGGGGAGGGAGAGGGGGTTGAACAGTGGGGGGGGGAGAGTGGGTTGAACAGTGGGGGGGGGAGAGTGGGTTGAACAGTGGGGGGAGGGAGAGTGGGTTGAACAGGGGGGGGAGGTAGAGTGGGCTGAACAGTGGGGGGGGGGGGAGTGGGTTGAACAGTGGGGGGGGGGAGAGGGGTTGAACAGTGGGGGGGAAGGAGAGTGGGTTGAACAGTGGGCGGGAGGGAGAGTGGGTTGAACAGTGGGGGGGGGGAGGAGAGTGGGTTGAACAGTGGGGGGGGGAGGATAGTGGGGTTGAACAGTTTGGGGGAGAGTTGGTTGAACAGTGGGGGGGAGGGAGAGTGGGTTGAACAGTGAGGGGGAGGGAGAGTGGGTTGAACAGTGGGGGGGAGGGAGAGTGGGTTGAACAGTGGGCGGGGGGAGAATGGGTTGAACAGTGGGGGGGAGGGAGAGTGAGTTGAACAGTGGGGGGGAGAGTGGGTGTTGATCAGTGAGGAGGGAGAGTGGGTTGAACAGTGGGGGGGAGGGAGAGTGGGTTGAACAGTGGGGGGGGGGGGGGAGAGTGGGTTGAACAATGGGTTGGGAGGGAGAGTGGGTTGAACAGTTGGGGGGGAGAGTGGGTTGAACAGTGGGGAGGAGGTTAGAGGGGGTTGAACAGTGGGGGGGAGGGAGAGTGGGTTGAACAGTGGGGGGGGGGAGGGAGAGTGGGTTGAACAGTGGGGAGGAGGTAGAGGGGGTTGAACAGTGGGGGGGAGGGAGAGTGGGTTGAACAGTGTGGGGGGGAGGGAGAGTGGGTTGAACAGTGGGGGGGGGAGGGAGAGTGGGTTGAACAGTGGGGGGGAGGGGGAGTGGGTTGAACAGTGGTGGGGAGAGTGAGTTGAACAGTGAGGGGGAGAGTACAAAGGAGTACAAAGGAGTACAAAGGAAATCAAGCAACAACAGGTCTAGTGACCCTTCTAGGCTGCTTGTCCTCCAAAACACTGAGGATCAAGTGTCCAAACAGTGGTTTAGAGTGGGTAAGGGAACATTGGAAAGGGAACTACTGCCCTAGAACTAATGTCCGTGGCAGGATTAGGAAGTTAGTAGGGGACAGATGGGTTAGTAACTGAGGGGGGGATACAATAAAGTTATTCATTTACAAACGCTGTCAGTCGCGGGTTTGATGCGAGATATTTGTCTAATCGGAGTTTAAATGAATCAACGGTGCTGCAGTCTATAAGGTCTCGGGGAAGCCCATTCCACAAGTTAACAACTCGATTGAAGAAGAAATTCTTAGATTCGTGTGAGTTAAAAGATTTACCAATAATTTTGCAACCGTTTCCCCGCGTGTAATTAGATTGGTCGATAGTGAAGTACTTACTACAGTTCATATTGTCGATGCCTTTGATGATTTTGAACACTTGAATTAAGTCACCTCTTAATCTGCGCTGGGTTAAAGAAAATAGATTTAATTCTCTAAGACGCTCTTCGTATGGTTTGTTCTTTAGGCTAGGTATCATTTTGGTAACTCTGTGTTGAACTCGTTCTAGCTTGTTTATATCTTTTTGGTAATAAGGGCACCAGGATTGAACGCAGTATTCCAGAAGAGGGCGGACTAAGGAATTGTAAAGGGTTAGGATAACTTCTTTGGATTTATGCTCAAATGACCTGCCTATAAAGCCAATTATTTTGTTTGCCTTCTTAACAACTTCTGAACATTGTTGACTCGGTTTTAGGTTACTCGATATTGTTACTCCCAGATCGGTTTCTCTGTTTACATTCTTAAGCTGAGTGCCATTCATCGAATAGTATGCTTTCTCATTTAGGTATCCGATATGTAGTACTTTACATTAAATCCGCATTGAAACTCATTTGCCAAATTTGAGCCCAACATGACAATTTATCTAGATTGTGTTGCATATCGTCAACTTGTTCTTTTGAGAGTACGCTATTTGCAATTTTTGTATCGTCAGCAAATTTTGAGATTGTACAGGTGAGACCCTCATCTATGTCGTTGATGTAAATTAGAAAGAGAATTGGTCCTAGTACCGATCCCTGGGGTACCCCGCTACTTACATTGGTCCATTTAGATGCCTTACCGTTTATGACTACTCTTTGCTTTCTGTCGCTGAGCCAATTTTCTATCCATTTCAACACACCGTCTTGTATTCCATGAGCTTTTAGTTTTAGAAGTAAACGTTTGTGGGGAACTTTGTCAAAGGCCTTTTGAAAATCAAGGTATATAATATCTACAGCTTTACTCTCATCGTAGAGGTTGAGGATATCGTGGAAGAAGTCTAAGAGGTTTGTTAAACAGGAACGTTTTTTACGAAAGCTGTGTTGAGTATCTTTAAGTAAGTTATTTGCCTCTAAGTGATTTACGAGTCTGTCTCTTATGACCGTTTCTAGCATTTTACATACAATTGAGGTTAAGCTAATTGGACGATAGTTACAGGGTAGGGATTTGGTGCCTTTTTTGAATATCGGTGTTATGTTGGCTAGCTTCCACTGATCAGGCATAGTCCCAGACTGCAAGGATTCATTGAATAGCATTGTCAGTGGTTTGGAGAGCTCATCCTTAGCTTCCTTTAGAACTCTAGGCGAGATTGTATTAGGTCCAGGCGTTTTATTTACCTTGAGTTTATCTAAACAATTCAATACTTCTCTCTCTGTAACGGTGATATTGCTTAGAACATCTGAATTATCAATCTGAATCGGCGATGGTGTAGGGATATCACTGAGGTCTTCGGTTGTAAAAAACTGATGCAAAGAAGGTATTGAGGGCATTACTCATTTGTACTTCGTCTTTGGTGTATTCTCCATTTTCATCGACTAACAGTCCAACAGTTGAAGTAACTACTTTTTTCTTTCTGATATAACTATAGAATTCTTTCGGGTTTGTTTTACTTTGATTCGCAACATGTAACTCCAGGGTCTTTTTACTTTGCTTAATTAACTTTTTGGCTTTGCGTCGTAGCTCTCCAAATTTCAGCCGTTCTTAGTCATTTTGTGAGGATTTTAATCTATCATTAGCAAATTTTTTAGCAAGCAGACAGTCTGAAATATCTTTATTCCACCATTTGGGCTTATCATTATGGCCTGGACGCCGTATTTTCGATGGTATGCAGTCTTGCACTGCCTTAAGGTAAGTGGTTGTGAAACACTCCCAAGATGTATTTATGTCGTTATTGTTAGTCAGAAAGCTCCAGTCAGTTTCTTTAAGCTTTGATTTAAGTTTATGAAAATTTGCTTTCTTGAAATTAGTGACTTTCTCAATGCTGCTATTTGATTTGTTACTAGTAAACTTTAAAGTGAAAGTTATCGTACGAGAGTGAGTTGAACAGTGAGGGGGGAGAGTGGAGTGAACAGTGAGGGGGGGGGGGAGAGCGGGTTGAACAGTGAGGGGGGGGGGAGAGTGGGTTGAACAGTGGGGGGGGGGAGAGTGGGTTGAACAGTGAGGGGGGGAGAGTGGAGTGACCAGTGGGGGGGGGGGGAGAGTGGGTTGAACAGTGAGGGGGGGAGAGAGGGTTGAACAGTGGGGGGGGGGAGAGTGGGTTGAACAGTGAGGGGGGGAGAGGGGGTTGAACAGTGGGGGGGGAGTGGGTTGAACAGTGGGGGGGGGGAGTGGGTTGAACAGTGGGGGGGACGGAGAGTAGGTTGAACAGTGGGGGGGGGAGAGGGGGGTCAACCGTGGGGGATGGGAAAGTGGGTTGAAGAGTGGGGGGGGGGTGAGGGAGAGTGGGTTAAATAGTGGGGAGGAAGGAGAGTGGGTTGAACATTGGGGGGGAGGGAGAGTGGGTTGAACAGTGGGGGGGAGGGAGAGTAGGTTGAACAGTGGAGGGGGGGAGAGTGGGTTGTACAGTGGGGGAGGGGGGAGTGTATTTTGCATACCTTTTCACAATTTACCTGAGATAATGTGCGGCTTTTCCCTTGACTCCCGTGGACAGGTCTTCGAGATCAGAGGGATATGGTGAAATCGTTGTGATGAATTGGTGAGGTAATTACTTATCGTATACCCAGTGGTGGTTTACATGGATACATATGTGCTAGGTAGCTCATTAATTACTTAAAACCTAGTTATTTAGTCTAATAAGGGAGAAATGGGATGTATACGGACTCGTCCACGAACTACATTCTTAAACAAACATTGAAATAGCTCACTTAATAGTTGGTCTTGGTCGAGGTTTATTGGATCTCCCGATCCGCCACAATGTGTCCTCTCGTTTATATCCATTCCTGTCGGTAGATTCCAGGCAGTGTATGTTCTATGTGCATAACTACTTTTTCCGTGTCCTCCATATCCGGGAGCTGAGGACATGTAGCTCGGTGCCGGCACCGGGCTACGAGGGGGCGTGACCCGAGCAGGTGGCTAATGAGTTGGGGTGATCTCCCATACCTGTGGCTCGTCATAGAAAACGGTGGAACAGGGGTCGCTTGGGTAATTTTCCAGGGATCATCAACAAGGTTATATCTCGCTTAATAGTTGCTCTTGGTAGAGGTTAATTATCTCTCTTGGTCCATCATCCTGTGCTCTCCTGTTTACGTCCATTGGTATCGGTAGGCTTTGGGCCGTTGATGTTGTATCTGCATGAACATCTCTTCACTATCAGCAAGATCCGGGTATTGAGGGAATGCTGTGTTGTGGTTGGTTGTTGGGAGGGGGGCAGAGCAGGCTGTTGATTGGAGGAGAGCCTTTCCCATTCTTGAGGCTGGTGGTTGTTGTCGTAGAACACGGGGAAGCAGGGGTTGCTCTGGTATTTGTCCAGGGACTAGAGCATGGGAAAATTGGGGTGTGTCTGTTATTTTTCTTGTCCTGATTATGGGGTCTTGGAGTTGCAGACTGGCTATTCTGTAACTGTTATTTGGGTGGCTCGTCTTCAGACCCGTCATCTCAAAAATATATAATGGACAATGCTTTTTTTGACACCCTGATAAGATCTATACATAAAAAAAAATATACTTTTCAACCATTAATTGTAACTATAAATATAAATTAATTAATTAGTAGACCAATATATTACCCAGCGTCACACTAGAGCACATATTAGATTACTCCTTCCATTCATCTACCCATAGCCTATGATAGTGCAGTGCTCAAATCTAACCATATATGTTTGTAGAGAAATAAACCCTCTCTTATTATTTATAACTCTTTAGTTATTCACCCATCAGCTGATATTCGTATTGTATATATATATTCTATTTATCTGAGACGGTGTGACCTCAGTATATTTGACCTTACCCCGAGTCACGTTCTACCTCGCGTTAACCTTGACCTTCAGGATATCAGCTATTCTTTGAGACTAACCGCTCTGTTAACATTTATACTATATGTATATGTTCATCACATGTTTATTCAATTGTGATTTATTAACTATTATCATAACTTGATTTATATATCATCCATGCTTTAAGAACATTATTATTCATTCTTGCAGTAGGTTCGAGAGTATTTCATTATAAATACGGCTCAACCATTTACCTATTCATTACCCATGCCAGTACCCTGTTTCAAAGCGAAATAAAATATTGTGAAACCCAACCGTGTATTCTGTATCATTGGTGGAGATTGAGGAGATATATAATTGCATATCTGGAGTCAGCTGTGTTCCTGCTGAGTGTTATAGTTCTTAAAAGCTTTCCTAAAGTGGAAAGAGAGAACTGACTTATACGGGCAAATATTATTACCCGGCATAAGTTTGAAGCGTTACGATGTGGCCCGAAACAAACCCTCAAGGACACCACCAAACTACTCACTGCAGGCGGCCACGACATCACCCCCAAGCCACATGTGAGATGCCTAGGTGTGCAATTGTCCGACGATGCCACATTTCAACACCACATTTCTGCAGCTGTCAAGAAAGCCAAGGGAATGGCCGGATGGATTCTACGGACGTTCAACTCCAGGGAACAAGAAACAATGCTAACTCTCTGGAGGTCTATGGTACAACCCTTCCTTGACTACTGTAGTCAACTATGGTCGCCACACAAAAAGGGGTACATACGAGATCTTGAGTCCGTCCAGAGGTCCTTCACTAGAAACATTCGGGGGATGAAGGACCTTAGCTACTGGGACCGGCTCAAGAAGCTAGGGCTGTACTCTCAGCAGAGAAGGCGAGACAGGTACTGCGCAATTTATGTGTGGAAAATCCTGGAGAAGCTGGTTCCAGATCCAACTGGTAATGAACTCCAGGAAAAACAAAATGGTCGGACTGGAAGGAAGTGTGAGAGGAGATCCCTCCCAACACAGGCACCAGAACGAGTGAGATCCCTCCTCGCGTCCAGCCTAGGCCACAATGGACCAAAAAATTTCAACTCGCTGCCCAAGGAAGTGCGAGACATAGTAGGTTGCCCGGTAGACAGGTTCAAAGGGTTATTAGACAAGTTTCTAAAGACCCTCCCAGATGAACCACCAGTGTCTGGATACACTGCTAACTGCCGGGCGGCCTCAAACTCTATGCCGGACCAGACGGACCAGACGGACCTCCTTCGAAGGGACGCACGGGACGGACGCAGCGGTGGCGGACCACGACTGTGAGGACGGGACCTCTAGACGACTTCAAGTAAGATTCAAGTAAGAAGTAAGATAACAGTTAGTTAATCGCTTGCCGTTTACAAGGGCGTAAGCGCTTGCTGTTCCCAAAATCCAAGTTACCAAGTTAGATAAATCAAGAACAAATTTGCCAGATAGATACTTGCTGTTCCCAGAATACAAGTAGTGAATTAATAAGCTAGCTAAACTTGGAATTAATTAGCTCAGTGCATGCAGAGATTAGCGGTTGCCAAATCAAAGTGTTAAGGTCAGAAGTCCGCTGTTCACAAGGAATCAGGCAATACAGGAGTATTAACCTTTAAACGGCAAAGCTATGGTATTTGAAACGTCCCGCCAGGCAAAGGAATTTTGGTTCATTCCCGACGAAAATCATAATTTTACCATAAATATCGTTATTACTTATTCATATGCGCCTATTTTACATTTAATGTGAAGATATTAACATCTAACAGCAATAAAAACAAGAGGGAATAGTATTTGGGGGGTGATAAAGACGTACCATTGCCGACCGATCGTATCAGGAGGGGAGAGCCGGTGCGACGTATATTCTCTCTCTCACTTCCTGATCGATACTGACGTCTTGCAAGTGAAGTCTCTCTGTTGCTAGGATCTCTAACTGCCTCCCCTGTGACCCTGAGACCGCGGGCGGGAAATTCGCGCCGATAAAAGGGGGAATAAGAGGAAACATAGGTGATAAATGAGGGGGGAAAGGGGGATACATGGGGAGGAGTGATAGAAGGTATGGAGGGGAATTATCTCACTTAATCACATATTGTTTTGTTTTGAGTGCCAGTGGGGTGTTTTGAAGGCATTTCTTATGTCTAACCTCTTAAGAGTCCCGGCGCCTTCACCCAGTAAAAGCTCATTAGAGTCTCGGCACCTTTCCCGGGTTAAGATATTAACAATCTGTGTTTTTTCGGAGTCCTAAACCAATGTTAACTTTGCAATGGTCATAGCTTGTACTCGGTAAAGTGATACTGTATTATTGTCTGTGGTCATAAGTGGCCCCGATTATGATATAAACTTATTTTATATGTATGTATGCATATACTCAGGTACAGCATACCCCATAACAGGGGGTGGCCGACTCGAGACAGAGCCCAAACAGAAACAACAAAATCAAATATATAAATAAAATATTCACACACATCTAGGTTGCTCAGGAGAAATCCCAGAGAACAAGGACCATGAGGGGTCTCCAGCAAAAGATTTCCATGTCCCAGATCTTCCTGAGAGGTTCCAGTCACAGCAGGCAGACACGCAGCAGAGCTACACCACAATTCCCGCCCACATACTTCCAGGCAGGGCCCTTCAAAATTAAACTGGCTCCCCAGGCTAGGTGCCTGAAAGACTATTATCTAGTCCAACTGGTGTCCGACCCCTACTCCCTACGACTGCGTTATCACTCATCTATTAACGAGCATTATCCACTCATTCCTATTCATCACCACTTCTCTTGCCTGTTCTTCAGTCATCTCTCTATCTTTCAACGTTTTTTTCACTCCATCTCCTCCGAGGTCTTTCTCTCAATCTATATCCCCTTGTTTCTAACTCATGTATTCTCTTTGTAAGCCTTTCATCATCCATTCGTTCAACATGTCCATACCAACATAGTACCCTTCTTTCCACACTGGCCGATATGGGTTCCTGTTGTTCCACTCTCCTACGTTGTAATATTGTAGATTGTTGCAGACTTGCAGTGTATTGTAACTTGTATTTCGTGTACCCTTATATTCTTAGATAGTTTTATGTATATGTTTCTCTTTGTTTGACTTATCCAACATAGTACCATAAAACCCCTACCTTAAAATATTTCCACAACAACGTAATTTATTATAATTTATTCATAATTAAAATACATGGTATTGCATGTTATTTCTAAATCGAAAAACGTAATTGAAATACTTTCCTTAACAAGTTAACATATACACTCAGATGATTAACAAATAACTGTCACAGAGCAAATGATTATCATGTATTCCTTAATGTGATATACTTTCAAATTATATTAATTTCTTCAATTGTAAGAAAAGGCTGCAAATATATTATTTAAATTGAAAATAGATATTGTTATTAGTGGCAAATATTTAAATATATGACTAAATAATATATTGTATTTATCTTATGTAAGAAACCATTTTTGTATTGTACTCTTCCTAACTTAAAGATATTGATGAAGTTTCTAAGGCACTATATATTTGGTGTCTATTAAACAATAATTCTTCAATATAACTCTCAAATCATTTTATATGTTACTTCCCTTTGAAATTGAAGAAGTATCGTCTTATATACGTGACATAGTGTGTAAGACAGGTGATCATTTGTATATAAGGCCCAAGTGCCATAATTTCTTTTTCAGAGGGTAAGGGTCTACCCCCCCCCCCCCCTTACCCTCCCCAAATCCAAGGAAATGCCAATATTTCCATATATGGCGTAATGCATGAACTAGTCAAATGATACATGTTGGTTATTCAAGAATTAATTTTAGGGTGAAGTGATGAAGATGGGGAGAGCGAGGGGGTTTATTTCCACTTCATTAACCCTCTCCATTCTGCCAGCCAACCCCACCTCATGGTTAAACGTATAATGCTATAAATTTCCATATAACGGAAAATACAAGTAATTTCAATATGATTTTTTTTTTTTTTTTTAAATAGATCCCTTCTCAATTAAGTGAACTATTGGGAGAAAACAGCACCTTACAAAGACCCAAAACGATCAGTGACCACGTGTATTAACATTCGTCTTTCTTACGTACCATAAATCCTTCTTGAAAATGGTTAATATAATGTCCGATTCAACCTCAAAAGAAGCCCCAGCACGCCTCGCAGTTATCACCTCACCACCAGCGACACCACAAGAAACAACGCGGCCTCCCTTGAAAACGCCATCCTCTTTGGGACAATTGACGTCACAAGCCCCGCTTCCAGCCACTATGTCACTTGTTCCGCCCTCCAGGTCTCAGGGGAATCCCCCACAAGCCTTACCTGTCATATTGCCATTCCTCTCACCACTACCTGAGTCGCCAAAGCGAAAAGGACTCAAAGTCAGGTGACTTAGGTCACAGGTGAAGGAACAGGGAGACCTTCAAGCCTGCAACCCCAAGATCCCCAGGTGGAATGGAAACAGGATATATACCTCAACCAGACCAATACTTGTCAGTCCACCTTCATCAAGGCACGCTCACTCTGTGAGGTATCCTGTCGGGGTCAACAAAGTAGCCAGTCAGCAAAATCCATGTTGAGGCATCCTGGCACAGAACCACCAACACACTTCAAAGGTATACTGTCGACAAAACCCGTAACGAGGCATCCTGTTATGGTCCCGCTGAGAGATCCTGATGGGCTCATGAACTATCCTGTTGGGGGAACAAACTCGCAAAAGAGCCCAGGTGTTGAGGTATCCTGACATCACAAGATCACACTCAAGAATTGCATCAGGCTCGAGGCATTCGCCAAACTATCGAACAAAATGCCTGTGCCAGATCTTGGTAACGTAGCAAGTTCTCTCATTGCCACCACCGTAGACTCGCAGTGTTCGTCATTAGGACCTGCTGAGGAGGCAGTATGTAAATACCCTGCCAAAGTGACTCGCCCTTTGAGATTGCTATCAGTAAAAAAACATACCGTGCAAGAAGACGTATGCCCCTGCACCCACAGTGGGCAAGAAGTTGAATTACAGCATCTCGCATTCCCCCACCACCCCCGTGAAGCCTTCAGTCTCTATCTTATCAATCCCTGTGGTCACCCGGAAAGAATATTAAGTTGTCATGCAAGATACTAAGTCTCGTCTCTGGCTTTAAGGGAACCTTCTTGTTCAAAGTCAACCTTTTACAATACACACTCTGTCTATGCTCCCCTTGGCCGAATATATTTATAATCGAACTCTCATGACCGACCCCGTTGATATAGACATTGATTTGGATTTATTTGATTTACGTAAAAGCCTTCAAACAAAACCACGCTATTTGTACACAATACTTAGCTAGCTTCCCTCCATTTTCCCACGCCATAATATCATATTGTACTTCACAGGTTCTACCCATCTATTGGATTGTGCATAATAATTATTATTCCCTTGTGCCGCTCTCATTATTGTTATTCGTCACTTTCTGTCATTCAGTATATGTTGATTAGGCAATAACCAAGTAAGCTCTTGTCTTCTATCTATCTATCTATTGCCTGATGCCGTGATCCCCGAAGGGGTGGACACGAACGAACCACCCCCATGCACCTCTGTCCCCAGTCAGTCGACGCCCCTCCCCCCAACCAGCACCGCCTTCGTTCATGTACTTCCTTACTCCATTTTTCCACCTCTCATTCGGTCTACTTCTCCCTTTCTGTCCCTCCACCTCGCTCTCGTACACCCTCTTAGTCATTCTCTCGCTTTCCATACGTTCCATATGGCCGAACCATCTCAAGTTCTTCCTTTTCACACTTTCCAGCACATCTACCTCCACACCACACCTCCTTCTTACTTCCTCATTGGTCTGTCTATCCCTCCATGTAACTCCGCATGCACTCCTTAAGTAATTCATTTCCACTGCTTCACTTCCATACTGACCACCCTATTTCTTGTTACTGCTTTTAGCGTTCCTACAACCCTCTTCCCCTGTTGTACCCTCTCCCGCACTTCTTCATCCATAGTCCCACTCAACACACTGCCCAGATACTTAAAAGAGTTGACAATCTCCATAGCCTGACCGTTCAGCTTCACCTCACACTCTGTGACTTCACCCCTTTCGAAGACCATAACCTTGCTCTTCCCCGCATTTACCTTCAAATTCCGTTTTTCGCTCTTTTCTTCTAGGAGTTAATATAACGCAACACACTAATTGTAAGTTAACTAATAAAACCTCATATACCTAATTCATGTTCTCTGTTATAGTCATACCCATGCCAGTTGATTAAGGACCATTAAAGTGTACAGGCTATGCCCCTATATGTACCTAATAAGTATAGAGGTACTGTACCAGCTGTTCCAGCTCCCTCCAGGAACATTTATTGGTAGCCATTAGGTACATCTAATGATATGTTGGACAGGTTGAGAGAGAGGTAACCGGACCAGGATTCGAACCAACTCATCCCAGGTATATTTGGGAGAGCTGGGTACCGTACCCACTCGGCGGATGGCCAAGTGGTTACGGTGCCCAGCTCTCCCAAATATACCTGGGATCAGTGCGTTCGAATCCTGGTCAGAATACCTCTCTCCCAACCATAGGTACACTCTCCTACATAGTTCCGTTCTTCCATATGATGAGAACTTAAGAATAAAATTAGTACGATTGAAATAAGAATATAGGTATTATTAACACTTACGCTGCAGGCATATTTTTGCCATATTAGGGCTCATTCAGGCACTCCTGATTGATTAAGCAAGTGTCTCATGAAACTAAATGTATTCAGCCAAAAACTAGAAGAAAATAGCTTCAAAATGACACCAAAACGTGCTTCATAGCTCGCGGGCTTCACCAGCACCGCTACCATAGACAATCGCTAATACCGAGCAATTATTGCTAATGTCGCACAACATTTACCTTTGGCAGCGCTGTATACCTAGTGAGAGTGTGGCTCATACTCCTCAGTGCATCGGCCGGCTGGCTGGAGGAAGGAAAGGTAGTTTGTCGCGCTCCCGCTCCCTCGCACTCGATTCTACAGGCTTTAAGAGGCTTTAAAAGCCTGTAAAATGCTGTAAATTGCCATTATGTTCTGGAACGTCTCCCGCAGTCAATGGGGTAATGTTCCAAATCTATCTCCGAACAAAGGTTTAGAGCCAGTATATTTTATCACTCAACACATTAAATGTTGTAGGTCTTTCTCCCCTTTGAGAGTGAAATAATGAGGCACGCGAGTGTTGCAACCCGCTCGTCTTACCTCTGTAGACCAATGGTGCCAGGTTGCCTCCTCACGGCTTGTTGTAGTTTAGATGTCTCAAAGCCATATCGCCACTGTTTCGTTGTCTAATCTCATCTCACTATCTCGAACAAATCTCTCTCACACACCATCCATTAACCTTCTTACTCACTAGGAGTGCCTTGCATATTTTGATATTGGGAATATATAATATATGTTATAAATAAATTGACTAATCATATGTATTAGCAACGTTATAACAAACTACACTCCTAAGAATTCCACTATGCTAACTTTTTTTTCCATACTCCATATCATGTGGATGAACAGATTTTATGGAGTGAACTGTACATCAATAATTTTCAAATGCAATTTATAGCCCTCAAAGAAAAAATTATGAATGCCAATGCACCAAAAATTGAAATTTGCATCATGTTGAAGTGAAGTACTTAAGCAATTTTACCAACCTGTTTTAAGATACCCGAGTATATTCTTCGCTTCAACAAAATTGCTTACATTTTATTAAAACTGGCGACACACGGACGGCCCAGTATTGTCACAACCATGGGACACCCAGTAACCAGAAAAACGGTTGATGGCCAGACAGTTGTACTCGGGGTTATTGTCAGGATAGTTTGGGTACCAGAAGGGATGACCCATTGGTACTGGAGCACCTGTCACCCAGTGCCAGTTGCTCTCCTGTCCCTCGTCCGATTCCCCCAGCCAATGCCACAGCTGGCCGTCTGGGAAAGAACATTAGATTAATTAGAACATATACCGCAGCCGAGGAAGATGCATATCATGTGTGGTGCTTGCAATGTTTAGCCTGAGGCCAAATTTTCTTGTTAATAGGATCGTGGGAGGTGCAGGCATCAACCAAAGTTAACCAAAAGTTAATGGTATTCATTTGGGTATCAAGATAAAGGTATTAACCTACTTTTGTAAAAATTCA
This sequence comes from Paralithodes platypus, assembly GCA_032716605.1. NCBI lineage: Eukaryota > Metazoa > Arthropoda > Malacostraca > Decapoda > Lithodidae > Paralithodes > Paralithodes platypus. Next base: position 92,329,253 of record CM064487.1, on the reverse strand, counting down.
CTTATACATTCTTGAGATATTTTGTGAACTGTAAACACAGATGGTAGATGTGGTGGAGTGGTCTTGTTATTGAGCCAGTAACACTGAGGTTCCAAGTTCAAATCCCAATGTTTCAGAGCAGGATATTATTGGGATATAATTTGTGCTAGACAGTAGACTTAGTGTCAGTACAATACCACAATGCTCACTAGCATGCCCTAAAAACCACCCTTGCTGTTTTCAATACATTGGTATTGTATGAATGTTCCCAAATCCAAAATATGGAACGGGACACACTACCTATAGAGAGTAAGAAGATCAATAAGGGCGTTGGGGTGTGTCAAGTCTGAGATGAAGAGTCAAGATGATGATACCATGGCAATGCAGGTTCGAGAGCCAAACCGCACCCAAATAAACTGGCAGACAGCCAAGGCATCACTGGTCTGTGAAGTTATACTACCGTATCTCAAACTAATTGCAATACTCATCAACTGACTCTTCATCTGAAACAAGACCACTAGACCTCATCAGGTTGGGCTCTCCCTCACACAGTCGCTGTTCACATGGACTCAGCTTCCTTCCTTCCCCAGCAGCCAAAACCCTCCTCCAGTCCTGATTTACCCAAGGCATTCGGCGGTAGAGTGTTACCAGTAGACGAGAGCTCTAAGCGAGGCCCTTCTAATAAAGATGATTTGTTGGCAGATATTAGCTAATTAATGAAAATGGACCACCCTCAAGCCTTCCAAGCCCCCTGCTGCACCTGCCTCCTATACCTGACTGTCCAGAACTGCAGGAGCTGCAAGCTCTAATAGAGAGTCACACCCTCGGCACCCCAGACTCCTATTCAATGAGCTTACAACTCACTGGGAGACTAAACTAGCAAGACTACAGAAGGAGGAAGCTGAGGCAGTGACTGAAGCGCTTACACCATATTACTGAGGCCGCCCCTGATGACGACCTGAGAAGTTCCGCTACCCAAGAGAGCTGCTGACGACACCCTGAATGTGCCCTGCTGTGACTTCATGAAGGAAGCGCAACCGACTACAAGGTGACGAGCTGCCAAGATACTCTAGTCCTGTAGGGCAGGCCCCTTCACCTTTTGATTAGTTGTAATACACAACACAAGGACCATTAAACGGTTGTTAGAGTGCTGTTAGGAATAATCATTGATAAGGACTTTCTGCTGTTCCTCAAACACAGTTGTCATTGCTCAAGTAATGTAACTAGCTTCACACCTACTGTAAATTCCAGTTATATTAGAAAGTAAATAAGTAGATACTTCTATCTATCTATCTATTGCCTGACGCCGTGATCCCCGAAGGGGTGGCCACGAACGAACCGCCCCCATGCACCTCTGTCCCCAGTCAGTCGACGCCCCTCCCCCCAACCAGCACCGCCTTCGTTCATGTAGTTCCTCACTCCATCCTTCCACCTCATATTCGGTAGATCATAAGTAGATACTTAAACCAACTAAATGTTCCCCAAACCTAAGTACTTGCCGAGCTAGAACATAGTTACCTAGATAGCCAGAAACTCACTGTTCCTCGAACCTAAGATATCAAAGCTAGTCGTAAGTTACCCTATAATTAGCCTAGTGACCAAGCTCACGGAAATTACGAGATTGCAACATTGAAGAATAATGGCCTAGAATTACTGAAACTGCTTGATAAAGCTAGGTCTGCCTCAAAGGCACTCAGGCTCAACTATATTACCTATAACGTTCTTCGGAACATGACATCATAATTATTGACTTATTACATAATAACTATGAGAGAGGTCCTGGAAGAGCTAATTGCGTACTTTACAAGAAGAGTTCGTTGTTGCCACGATAAGAAGTGTTCACTGATGTACATTTTAATTATTTTAATTAATTGTTGCCTCTTTTATGTTAAAGAGTTAATCCTTGTACATGTTAAAGAGTTAATCCTCGTATATGCTGACTGTACATATGACTTGAGGATTCTGTGTTGTATACTATTACTGTGTATTTCTTGTATTTGTATTTTGTATGCCCTAAACCTTATGTTAATGAAATAATTGTATATCTATTTTATAATTTGTTTGAGTTATTTAGCTGAGCATGCAATATACCCAGGCCTGAACATATTTGCATAGCACTAATAATGTCCAGTACTGTTGCATCTGCATGTATTAATATATCGGATCAGCTCAGCCATGGAGACATCACTGTTCACCCACTACGTCACACCACATGTTGCAGAGCCCCAGTAGCAGCAGTGCATTGTCTACACCTACATGGATCACAACAACAAATCTACAAGACTTAAAGATGCAGTCAGAGACTGAAGTGATGGTACATTCACATACGAAAGTGGCACCCCCTTTCTTGATCCTAAAGTAAAACGAATCAATGACCCTATGTAAAAAACCTGATTCACTGTTTTAATAACCGAGCACCTAAATCAGATCCCAAAATCAACTTATACCGTCGGCATCTTCTCTTTCAAAGTTACGGACGGCAAGCCGAATAGCTTCTCCAATAAAAATCAATGCACCATAGCTCTGCAGCACATCCATTCATCATCAATGACAATGAATAAGAGATTATACAAGATTTCACTAGTAGGCTGCGGCTTCTTTAACCCTTAACTGACGGCGCCCGGCTATAGTCGAGTGAAATAAATATGGACTATGTGGCGGGGCCCGGCTATTGTCGAGTGCAATTTTGAGCTCATAATGTGCTCTGAGAGAGAGCGGAGCGGTGGGAGGAGCGTAGATTACCACCTGACCGCTCGCCACGGCCGCCGTGGAGCTACTGAGATTTATTGCCCCCACCCTCTCTCACTCGCTACACACGTAATAATGTAAGAAAATTACCGTATTTTAGCGATTTTGCCCTTCGGTTGCACGATCGTTGCAAGACAACCAGTGATCGTAGAAGGATGGTTCGGGTGTCATTGGAAAGCTCAATTTACGCCCTTTCAGGGATACATACTTGTATTACGCTCTGGGTCTTGTTTATGCATGAAAAAGAGCATGGAAAGAACCCCATTTATGGTAAAAACCCCTACTGGGCGGTACATAGATATTACCGCCTAGGCCACTCGTAAGGTGTTAAGAAAGGGAGTAGTGTTATGAAAGAGAATAATAATTTGCTTTGTCTGTCGCTGCTCTCACTAATAGAAAATGGGGAGAACAGGAGGCCACCTACGGACCCGAGGGACCCTTCATGCATCAGCGGACCAAAAGGCTCTCCTGCCGTGCACTAGTGCCATTCTCGCCCTCAACTTGCCCCCTGAAACCTCCAACCAAATAATATGACTACCCAGCATCCAGAGCAGAGAATCAGCCCTAGTGGCGCTATATCATATATGAAGAATAATGGTCCTCGGAGTTGAGTTCACAACCAACAACCTCACCAAATTTTACAGTTAGTGACATGTAAGCTACATTTACAAATGGCACGTCTGCTATTCAAAGTTAGCAATGTCTCTCATCTCAATCACAACAAGCGATCTGCAACCAGAAATTACAAAATCCCTGTCTTTTATGCCTTTCAATGTCTACCGACTTTGCAGAAGTGTGGACACCTTTGAAGGACGTTGGCGCCGGGAAACAATCTGCTTGATCATAAGAATATTATTATATTAGTCCTAATAATTGTTATTATTGAACCAGTGTAAATTCCTTCGAACTCAGAGAAATTCTCTAAACTTAGGGAGAAAGAGAGAACGAAGTTAAAAGATACACGGCTGCTTAGCTTCTCACAGGGTGGTTACTGATAACCTAAGCTTTGAACCTCCTGACCACAACCACAATGTGCTTTCCCATCTGGCCTCACTACTGCTCACCCTTTATCAGCATAGACAGGAAGATCTGAACATAACCTGAATCACAGGATATTATTCTTGTACTTCTCGAGTTCCATTAGATTCAAACTGTATTAGGTATGATTGAACAATTTCTTACCAACCACTTATGGGCCAACTGACCAAATTTGATTATGCAAGGAATTAACAAAGCTTGGACCTATTAGAAAGGCAGTCTCAAAACCACTCCCGCCCTACAAAGGATTGAGAATATATGAATGTGGTAATCTGCAAAAGGCATGCCTATTGGCTCACACAAGGCGTATTCAGTAGATACTACATAAATTCAACAATGCCAAGTGGAAGGTGCATAAACCACATACTATTTTAATGTGTGTTGTGGATCATATTACACAGCTGCTGGAAAGCAGGTACCATCAATTTAACTCCCGAGTTCGATTCTCAGGGAGGCCAAGATGAATGGACAATCTTCTCATACCATATACCTATGTTTTCCTAACACTAAATAAGTAACCTAATAGACCTTTGTGATTTAAAAGTTGGGGTAATTGTAATGGATTCTACGACTTTCTTTCAATGACACTTTACTTACACTCCATGAGGATGTGTTGATAGATGAGACTCGCCTGGTTGCAGTCGTCCACAGTTGCCAGATCCACGGTCACATCATTACCACTCAGACCACGGCAGTAATCCCTTGAGTCATGCCTGGATTGAAAGAAAACGTTGAAAATGGTGAAGTATACTGTAGAGGAAGAAAATTGTGCTGCGAAAGTTTAAGATTAAATATTCAACATTAATATTATAAAGATAGCATTGTAAAGTAGTACAGGAGAAAAATATGCTACGAAAGTTGACATACAAAACATTTTAATTTGTATACATAAGCAACAGTGAAGAATGCGAGAGAAATGAATTATCCTTTAATTTATAACAATTAAAGTGTAACGTTACATAAATTAATTTATTTCGATAATTTTCCATTGTCTGCATATGCTAACGGGTTACTAATACACACCTTTTTGACATATGATAGGTAAGATCTAACGAAGTTATTGCTATTTAACTACATTGCTCTAGCTAGTGACAATACTGATGAACACAATTTTTTCTCTGTATGAAGGAGACAAAAGGGAAAGCTGCCTGTACCAAGTGTAACTTTGCAGCGTATATAGAGAGATTGTAGGGAATTAGCAAGAGGAAGTGAGTTGATGAGACAAAATGCTTTTGACTCTACCCGTTCGAGAAGTTCAGTATGGGTGGAACTTCCCCACACAAGTGAACAATACTCCATACAGGGGCGCACTATACAGAGCAAGATGATGTTCGGGGATGGAGAACCCACGGAGACAGTTGTGCACACCTAACTTCTGGGAAGCTGCTTTAGCAAGACTGGTAATATGATCTTTTCAAGGAACACCAAAAATACTGGGAGAAGATGAAAGGTGGATTTGTGTATTGTTGAAGTAGTGAGGGATAGTCATGAAGAAGATTGTTACTGGTAGAGAGATGGATAAATTGGGTTTTGGAAGCATTGAAGGGCACAAGATTGTCTTTGTCACAATCGGAAATACAGTAGTTGATAGATCAGACGATATATGTGCTATGGCCTCATCACATGGGTTTTGGAGTAACTGAATGGTGGGTCATTGTGGAAAACTAATTGCATAGTGTAAGGTAAAGTCATCAACATAGGTGTGGATAGGACTAGATGTACAGTTTAAAAGATCATTAATGAATATTTGAAAGAGAACTGGAGACAGAACAGAACCCTGAGGAACACCGGAGTTGATAGGTTGAGGAAGTAGCGATGACCACGACAACCACAACTATGGAACGGCCAAAAAGAAAATTAGAGATAACGGCACAGATGAAGGGATAGAAACCAAAGGAGGGTAGTCTAGAAATTTGAGATTTGTGCCAGACTCTATCGAAGGGTGTGGATATGTCTAGCGCAATAGAAAAGGTCTTGCCGAGGTCCTGAAAAGAAGATGACCAAGCGTTAGTAAGATAAGAAAGGAGATCACCAATAGAACGGCCCTTGAGGAAACTATACTGGCGATCTGAAAGTAGAATATGGGAAAACAAATGCCTAATTAAAATTTGAATTAACCCGTACAGTCCCAGCGACGCGTCTGACGCGTCGGCGATGTATGTAACGCACAGCCCCAGCGACATGCCTGACGCGTCACCCTAATTGCGCCGACCGTAACCTCAGGTGTAGCCACTCAAGAGGGCTCAGATTTGTATGGGAACTGTGTACGTATCCCACGCAACCGTGCTGATGGTTGAAAACTCTCAAAGTCCACATGCGTGCGCGTGAGCGCGCAATAACCTGTTTTTTTGGGGTAATTGCCTTCAATTTTTTACTCTTGTAAAATACGTTTTCGGGGGCTCTGTAGGACCATTTTTAAAGCTTTTTGAGCGGTTTTTCGTGGTTTTTCCTTCATTCCTAACCCATTCGCTATTGTTTCTGGAATAAAACCATTTTTTGAAAACCGGCCGGGTTCTGGTGAACAAACATTACAAAACTAGCCGGGGCTCCACGGGTTAAGAAAAGTTTCAAAAACTTTAAGATATGCAAGAAATGAGAGCAACTGGACGATAGTTGGAGGGTTGAAAGCGGTTACCCTTCTTTGGGACAGGTTGAGAGCAAACTTCCAGCAAGAAGGGAAGATGTTAGAGGAAAGAGAGACAAAAGAGTTTGCCAAGGCTGAAGAATTATTTTTGAGTAAACAGGAGGAACACCATCTGGTCCATACGCCTTCTTAGTATTGAGCCCAGAGAGGGCAGAAAGTACATCCTTAGAAGATATTATGATATTAGACGTAAGTAAGAGAGAGTGGGTTGGAGAGGGAGAAATAACACCGAAATCATCCAAGGTGGAGTTTTTAGCGAAAGTTTGAGCGAAGAGTTCAGCTTTGTCAGAGGCAGAAGTAACGGTGGTGCTGTCAAAGTAGAAAAGAGGAAGGAAACGCGAGGAAGTAAAATTGCTGGAGAGGTTTTTAGCTGGATGCCAGGAAGCTTGGGAAGAGATAGAGCTGGAAAGTTCAGAACATTTAGTATCATTGAAAGAATTTTTGTCAAGTCGAAGAAAAGATTGACTTGATTTTGGACAGAAACATAAAATTTATGAGATTCTTGAGTTTGAACCATTACAGTACCGTTTGAATACTTCCTCCTTATTGTGAACAGCAGTAGAACAAGCATGAGTAAACCATGATTTGTTTGCATTAGACTGAGAGAAAGAAAATGGAATGTATGCCTCCATGCCCCAGATGATTATCTCGGCACACTCCAAGGGTCTTCGGCCACGGAAGCAAAAATCATTCCACGGGAAATCAAAGAAGTACTGCTGAAGAGCTTCCCAGACAAAATGCCAAAATGCCACAAGGGCCACTGGCTGGGAGGATCGGATGGCTGTACTGGAGATATAGGAAAGGATACAGAGATAAGGTAATGATCGGAGAAGCCCAATGGAGAGAAAAGGATTACAGCGTAAGTAGAAGGATTAGAGGTTTGAATTAAGTCAAGGATGTTGAGCCAATCTCCAAGGCGGCCAGGGATATGAGTAGAGTGCTGGACTAACTGCTCTAGATCATTTAGGATAGCAAAGATGTAGGCTTGTTCATCAGGTTAGTCAGAGTAATGAGACCAGGGCCATTTGCACTGGCGAACATTGGAATCTCCAAAGATGGATATTTCAGAGCAAGGAGAGGTTGATAGGATGTGTTCCACTTTAGAGTGTAGGTAGTCAAAGAAGTTGGGAAAGTCAGCAGAGTTAAACTGTTGGGGATAGATAGACAGCACAGAAATAATTAGTTTGAGAGTGATGCGAAAGTTTGAGCCATAGAGTTGAGAATTCAGAAGAGTCGAAGTCGGGAACACTAGAGCAAGTGAGCTTGTTGTGCACATACACACAACATCCACCTTTGGCCTGGAAACTAGGAAAGAGAAAGTAGGAAGATACAGAGAAGGGGCTGCTGGCAGTTACTTCAGACACCTGAGTCTCAGTGAGGAAAAGAAGATCATGTTTGTTGGAGGAGAGGTGGTGTTCAACAGAGGGTGGGTTGCTGGTTCTAAGGCAATATATATTGCTGGCTGGAAGCTCTTCCCGCCAATCAGGGGGCTTCTACAATACTTCAACTTGGGTCCTAATCCTGAAATATGGTTGATGCTATCGTGTAATTTTAGTTGTTCATCTCGGCCAATGGGAGTGCTGGCGTTCTTCAAAGTCATCATCTGCAGTGCTCTTCCAAGGCCAATGGGAGGGCAAGGGAATTGGAGAGGCTCCGCTCCCTTCCAGGAACTTCCAGGCGAAGAGAGGGAATCTTGGGAATGTAGACTCTAGAGGATCGGGAAGGGGTACTAACAAAGGGGGCTCGTGCCACGCCTTCTGGGGAGAGGTGACTGTGGGGTGTTTTGGTATCCTCATGGACATTAGTCCAGGAAGCATGTGCTTCGCTGGTCCCTTCCTAATCTGTTTGGACATCTTGTTCAGCTTTCTAGTATATATATATATATATATATATATAATATGTTAAACAACACAAGGGTTAATAAATAAAAGTGAAGTGAAAACAGATTCAGCATTCCCTAGGCGAGTCATGTTAAGATTCATTGGAGTATGGCATAGGGGATCAAACTCACCAGTTCATATATGGCGTCTCGTGGAAGTAGAAGCACCCGCCCCCAAACTCAACAAATGATTCTGGGCCCCCAGTTGGTCAGGGTTCACTGCCTTATCTGTGACCTCACCTGTGGGGGTCAAATACAATAGATCATGAGAGGTCACATAACCCTATCAATCAAGTAACATAAAAATTTGTGTACACCGTACTCCTAGACAAAGTAGAAAGGAAGGCCTTTCGTATCATTAACTCCCGTCCACTCACCAACTCTCTGCAATCTCTCTCTCTCTCTCTCCGCCGCAATGTTGCATCTCTCTTGCTATTCTATCGCTACTATAATAATCAGTGTTCTTCAAAGTTCTCCCAGTGTATACCACCTCCTCTACGTAGGGCACATGGTACCCGTCTTGCAATACAATCCCACCCCAACTCTGTGCAACTCTCCAACCCGAGTGAAACGTTACTCTCAGACTTTCTTCCACAGACTTCTACGGACTGCCACATGTGTTTGTAAATTTCATTAATCGATTTTAGGAGTATGGTTGGTTGTTGGAAGGAACATAATAATTAAACAGCTGAGCTCTGGAAGTCTCTCCCAGAATCAGTCTTTCCCTCTTCCTATGACTTAAATTGCTTCAAACTCCGTGTGCCCAGGCATTTTGGCTCGAACGTCCCTTGATTTTGGCCATATCACTCTTTCACCTCTGGGGGAGGCACTCACTACAGGCAGTTCTGCCTTTTGCCTCCCTCACTCACATAGAAAAAACAAAACAAAAAACTATCTACCTACATACGGTTTAATTTCGCTTAAGAAAGACCTCTATCAAAAAGGTTATAGATATCTGAAATAGCCCTCTAACAGTAGATTAGTCTCGTCAAATTCATTAAAATCTTCAAAATATTAATAATATATAATACAAAATGTGTTCTTCTGCTAAATAGGTTTAACGTCAAAAATAGTAAAGTATCCACGGCATTAACGGCATTAACGTCGCCACCTTTCCCAAAGATAACTACGATAATCACCGTAACTAACTATACCTTCCAAATATAACAAACCACATGAGCTATAACATAAATAACCAGAGTAGTGCTGCTTATGAAGGTACCTTACTAATGTTTAGGACAGTTGGCTACTTTATTAAGCTCTTTCAATAATATGGTAACTTTGCATCCTGTTTATGCTACCGCCAGGCTATTTTCTTCAGCTTAAACATAATTGTAGTAATCAATACTCTGAGAGACCATTCTTAGATTGAGTATATATATGCAGTATATATATATATATATATACACACAGGGTGTATTGAAATAACTGTTACAGACTATGACGAACACATTGTAAAATGGAAAATAAACATATATTGTCGTATCACATTTTCCCCAAAAAAGTTATTATTGAGATATATGCTTATTTAGAAATCTAGCAAAACAGGGTTACAAATAAAGCACTAAATAATTGATAAATGGTTAACATGTTTACTATGGACTTAAATAAAGGGAAAGTATAGGTTTACCTATTCACACATTAGAAATTACGAAATCAAAGTATCTTAGAATATGGTGATGATATTAGGTAGTTAGCAGAAAAATACTAATTATTTTAAATATGTAACATTTACAACTCTGGTCACGGGGTATAATGCTGATGCCCAAGTCTGGGTCGAGTATCCAAACGTAGTTGAAGGTAATTCAATTGTTTATGAAGCATAGTGCTTGATTCATAGATTCATTGCGGACTGATAGTTCCTATCTTGAATGAAATTCCGAAAATATTTTACGACTCTACTCGGTATAAAGATTCAAAGATTAAAAATATTGGGTATGATTGATTTCTGTATTATATCAGTTGGTGGTAATTAACATTATTTCAATTAATCTCCTCTTATTACACTGTAATGACCATGTACAGTAATGGTAATTAATTCTGATCAATTTTGAAGTCTCAACTTATTAAACGAATCTCTGAAATGCAAATGCTCAGTAAGAATTAGTAAGGAGATTCAATTCAACCCGAAACCGCTTCAAATAAGTTTGTAATTGAATTAATGTTCACTACTGTACAATTATATTAAATATCATTAGGCAATAACTTTGTAATGCCCACATTGTTTGGGTATTTTTATCATTCAGCATTGCTTTTTTATTTACTAACATATGGCAGTAATGTCTGCAGACCACTTGAGGATCGTAATTAGTTTCATGCAAGATGCCTTTGGTCTTTCATAAGTTGAAAAAAAAATAAAAAAAATAACATAAAATAATTTGAGTTGTAAACGGTGTATACAGGGAATATTATTTACATTGTTTCACCCTGAAAACTAATTATGTTTATAATTCAATATTCCTGGGTATAAACTAGGAGATTAGGTGGGGGGGGGGGGGGGAAGGGGGGGGGGGGAGGAGGGGCGAGCATGAAAGGGGAGACCAATGCCAGTGTTCGGATTATAACCCATGCTTGGACGACACTGAATATTTTACTTTATATCCATTAAATCATTAATTATTAATCATTTTTTAGTTTGTTATAGAATAAAGTGAACTTGTTTTTTTATTCGGTACTTAGCACTTGAAGTCTGTAAGCGTTTTTTCAATACACCCTATATATATATATATACCCCCCCTGGGGGTTAGGGGGCCTCCATCTTATGGTGGAGGAAAAAATGAATATGCCTCACGCGTCTACTGCGTGTCGTACAAGGCGACTAATAGGGGGAATGGGGGTAGATTGTAGGCACCAATACAGGCCGGGCTATACCCAGGAGAGGCTGTGGGCATTTGATAAGGAATCGCTGGAACTCCTGTTTCATTTGCTTGGCCTCTCTTACTGATTCCCTTTGTGCCTCACTTACACTGAGAGTAGTCCAGCATGCTCTCACAAGCCCCTCCTCCTCCTATCTACTTCACTACACTTAACATGCACACCACACTTCCTCCTTCATAATTATTAAAAACAAAAAATTATGAACACAGGCCCAGCCTCGGAGTCCCCAGGGGGGGGGGGGGACCATAAATACCCCCACACATGCCCGACCTTCCCCTGACGACCCCTCTAAATACTCTGGACACAGCCTGTTACTCTTACTATCAGAGTCTCCAGGGGGGGGACCATAAATACCCCCAGACATGCCCGACCTTCCCCTGACGACCCCTCTAAATACTCTGGACCACGGCCTGTTACTCTTACTATCAACTTTTGCAATATTCGCGGCCTTTCCTCTAATTTTCACTCTATCGAACACTATATCTCCTCCTCCAAACCTGATCTTCTTTTCTTCACCGAAACTCAGGTGTCTGAAGCAACTGCCAGCAGCCCCTTCTCTGTATCCTCCTACTTTCTCTATCCTAGTTTCAAAGCCAGAGGCGGATGTTGTGCATACGTGCGCAACAAACTCACTTGCTCTCGTGTTCCCGATTTCGACTCCTCTGAATTCTCAACTTTATGGCTCAAACTATCCTGCCATTCTCATACTAAATATTTCTGTGCTGTCTATCTTTCCCCTAACTCTACCGACTTTCCCAAATTCTTCGACTATCTAAACTTTAAAGTGGAACACATTCTATCTATCTCTCCCTTCTCTGAAATCTCCATCTTAGGAGATTTCAACATTCACCACCGCCAATGCTTCTCACTCTACTGACCAACCTGGTGAACAAGCCTACGTCTTTTCTATCATAAATGACCTAGAGCAGCTGGTCCAGCAACCCACCCGTATCCCGGATCGCTTAGGAGATCGGCCCAACATTCTTGACTTATTTCTGACTTCTAACCCTTTTTCTTATACTGTCAATCTTTTCTCTCCTTTGGGCTCCTCCGACCACAAACTTATCTCCTTCACCTTTCCTATCTCTTCAGTACGGCCATCCGATCCTCCCAGCCAGCGGCACTTGTGGCACTTTGGCGCTGCCGACTGGGAGGCTCTCCGGCAGTACTACTTTGATTTCCCATGGAATGACTTCTGCTTCCGTGGCCGAGGACCCTCGGAGAGTGCTGAACGCATTACCGAGGTAATTCTCTCGGGCATGGAAGAGTGCATTCCAATTTCTTTCTCTCAGTTTAATGCAAAAAAATCTTGGTTTACTCACGCTTGTTCTACTGCTGTCCACAACAAGGAGGAAGCATTCAAACGGTACCGACGCCTTAAAACTCAAGAATCTCATTCTTCCTATGTTTCTGCCCGGAATCAAGCCAAATCTGTTCTTCGACTTGCCAAGCACTCTTTCATCAATAATAAATGCACTGAACTATCCAACTCTAGCTCTTCCCAAGCTTTCTGGCATCTAGCCAAAAACCTCTCCAAAAAAAATTCTTCTTCGTCTTTCCCTCCTCTTTTCCACTCTGATGGCACAACCATCACTTCTTCCTCTGACAAAGCTGAACTCTTTGCTCAAACTTTTGCCAGAAACTCTACCTTGGATGATTCGGGTGCTATTCCTCCCTCTCCACCCCCCTCTCTCCTACTTATGCCTAATATCCTAATCTCTTCTAAAGATGTACTTTCTACCCTCTCTGGGCTTAATACTAAGAAGGTGTACGGTCCGGACGGTGTTCCTCCTGTTGTACTTAAAAACTGTGCTTCCGTGCTGACCCCCTGGCTAGGCAAACTCTTTCGTCTCTGTCTCTCTTCTAACATCTTTCCTTCTTGCTGGAAGTTTGCTCCGATTCAACCTGTCCCAAAGAAGGGTGACTGCTCTCAACCCTCCAACTATCGTCCAATTGCTCTCATCTCTCGTATCTCTAAAGTTTTTGAAACTATTCTTGCTTCCAAATTTCTTAAGCAGTTTTCTTCTCATAATCTGCTCTCAGATCGCCAGTATGGCTTCCTTAAGGGTCGCTCTACTGGTGAATTTCTTTCATATCTTACTAACTCTTGGTCATCCAACTTTCGGGACTTCGGTGAGACTTTTTCTGTTGCACTAGACATATTGAAGGCCTTCGATAAGAGTCTGGCACAAATCTTTAATGTCCAAACTGCCCTCTTTCGGTTTCTGTCCCTCCATCTGTGCCTTTGTCTCTAATTTCCTTTCCGGCTGTTCCATAGCTGCGGTTGTAGATGGCCATCGCTCATTTCCTCATCCTATCAACTCCGGTGTTCCTCAGGGTTCTGTCCTATCTCCTATTCTCTTTCTAATTTTCATAAATGATCTTCTCAACTGTACATCCAGTCCCATCCATTCATATGCAGATGACTCTACTTTACACCACTCAATTAGTTTTCCAGAACGCCCCAGCCAGCAGTCCCTCAAAAGTAAACTAATGAAGCCATAAAATGCTTATCTTCTGATCTAGCTACTATTTCCAATTGGGGAAGAGAAAACCTTGTTGCATTTAATGCTTCCAAATCTCAATTTATCCATTTTACTACCCGTCAGGAACCTCCAGAGGACTATCCCTTATTCTTCAACAATACAAAAATCAACCCTTCATCTTCCCTCAATGTTCTCGTGTCTCTTTTTCTTCTGCTCTCACTTGGAAAGAACATATTACCAGTCTCGCTAAGGCAGCCTCCCAGAAACTGGGTGTGCTCAACTGCCTCAAGGGGTTCTTTACCCCTGCGCAGCTTCTTGCTCTGAACAGGGGCACAGTGCGTCCTTGTATTGAGTATTGTTCACATGTGTGGGGAGGATCCTCTCACACCGCACTCCTAGATAAAGTAGAAAGGAAAGTCTTTCGTATCATTAACTCCCGTCCACTCACCAACTCTCTGCAATCTCTCTCTCTTCGCCGCAATGTTGCATCTCTCTCGCTATTCTATCGCTACTACAATAATCAGTGTTCCTCAGAGCTTTCCCAGTGTATACCACCTCCCCTACGTAGGGTGCGTAGTACCCGCCTTGCAACACAACCCCACCCCTACTGTGCAACTCTCCAACCCAAAAGTGAAACGCTATTCTCAGACTTTCTTCTATTCAACTGCTGAGCTCTGGAACTCTCTCCCAGAATCAGTCTTTCCCTCTTCCTATGACTTGAATTGCTTCAAACTCTGTGTGTCCAGGCATTTTAGCTCGAACGTCCCTTTCATTTCGGCCCTGTCACTCTTTGAAATCTGGGGGAGGCACTCGCTGCAGGCAGTTCTGCCTTTTGTCTCCCTCATTCACATAGAAAGAAAAAAAAATATATGTATACCCGTACTGTATATATATATATATATATATATATATATATATATATATATATATATATATATATACCGGTATATATATATATATATATATATATATATATATATATATATATATATATATATATATATATATATATATATATATATATATATATCCCTAGTAAATTCGTGAAATTAAATATTTGATTTCAAAATATTCCTGATACCATGTTCTATATTTATAATAACTTATAGTGGACAGGTTAGGTTAGGTACAGTTTAACCAAACTACTATGTATCTTTCCGAACTAAATAATATACTGTAGGTAGATACAAATGAACTTTCAAATGAACTTTCAAATGTTAGTACATGCCTAATGAAATAAATATTAATTATAGATTTATCTAGCTTGGCAAAACAATTAAGTAACCAAAAGTTTACAGCACATACAATTATAAAACACAGCGTTGGTGGCGGATTCTGAGGAGAAACTACAGCGGGTAGTCAAAGAGTTTGGTGTGGTTTGTGGGAGGAGGAAACTGAAGGTGAACGTCAGTAAAAGTAAAGTAATGGTGTGTAATAGGGCTGATCGTAGGGTGAATCTAGATGTGAGGCTGGATGGGGAAATATTGGAACACGTAGAGTGTTGAGCGGTACTTGAAAAGTAGACAGAATGGATAAAAAACACCATCTGAGGAAGAGCACTTTATTGACGTTTCGCAGATAGCTTCATCAGGTCACTATAACACATACTGGTACCTAGGAGGGCTTAAATATCCGTCATGACAGGTGGCCTCCTAGGTACCAGTATTTGTTAGTGACCTGATGAAGCTATCTGCGAAACGTTGTCAATAAAGTGCTCTTCCTCAGATGGTGTTTTTTATCCAACAAGTAGAGTGTTTTAAATATCTAGGAGGAACGATAAGCAGGAATGGAGGTATGGAAATGGAGGTAAAACAGAGAGTATGTGAAGGAAGGAAAGTTTTCGGAGCAATGGGAAATATGTGGAAGGTGAGAAATCTCGGAATGAATGTTAAAAGAGTAATGTATCAAGGAATTGTTGTGCCAACAGTGACGTATGGGGCTGAGACATGGGCTCTGAAGGCAAAGGAGAGAAGAAAGCTGGATGTGATGGAGATGAGCTGCGTGAGGAGTATGTGTGGAGTTACTCGTAGAGACAGATTGAGGAATGAAAAGATACGTAAGAGACTGGGGCAGCAGAAACATTTGTCGGCAAGAGTGGACAGAAGGGTGCTGAGCTGGTATAGTCATGTTGAACGAATGGAAGATGAAAGGCTTACAAAGAGAATATGTGAGTCAGATACAAGGGGAGATAGAGGGGCAAGAAGACCCCAATTGAGATGGAGAGACTGTGTAAGACAAGCTTTGGATGATAGAGGAATGACTATAGATCAGGCAAGAGAAGTGGTAGTAAACAGGAATGAATGGAGAATGCTTGTGAATAGAGGAGTGAACACGTGGTCATTTGGGAGAGGGAATGGGGTGCAAGTTGGACTAGATAATAGTCCATCAGGCGCCTGGCCCGGGGAGCCGGTATATATGAAGGGTGCGCCTGGAAGTGTGGTGGGCGGGCTTGTGGTTTCGGCTTCACTGCATGTCTGCCTGCTGAGACCGGAACCTCTCCGGGTGGTCGGGGGCCGGGGGAATGCTGGAGGGACCTTGGTGACCCTGGTCTCTGGGTGTTCTCCTGGCTAACCTATGTGTGTGTGAATTTGTATTTGGTTTATGTGTGTTCATTGTTTTCTGTTGTGTTGTCCCTATTCGGGCTCTGTCTTGAGACGGCCACCCCCCCCCCCCCCTCCCCCTTCCCCCCAATTTTTGTTTTAGGAAAAGTGGGGAATGGGTCTGAGTAAATACATACATGCATACATACATACACAATTATAAAATGCAACTTGAAATATTGGAAACAGAATTATAAGCACATTTCTAATTTTATTTCACTAGGGATTTCGTGAAATCCTTGATTACGCAGATTCCCTGTATATATATACATACATATATATATATATATACACATATATATATATATATATACAGTATATATACACAGTATATACTGTATACATATATATATATATATATATATACAATATATATATATATACAGTATATATATATATATATATATATATATATATATATATATATATATATATATATATATATATATATATATACTGTATACAGTATGTATAATTGTATATACTGTATATACCTACCTACCTACCTACCTACCTATCTTGAGTTCGCCACTGCTAGTGGCACCGAGGAGCGCGCCGCCCCTCGTTCTGGGTGATGATTTGTTGCAGCAGACTGTTCGAAGGGGCAGCACGCTCCCCTGCGAAGATGGGCTCGTCTGGCACTTTTTGCAGTTCGACATCGAGATGCTGCCCAAAAGTTAATTGTATTAATTCTGGTGCCAAATAAATGTAGAGATAAAGTTTTTTCAAAATTCGTTTATTGAGTTTTGAGAAATCCTGCTTATTCATAGTTAAATAGATACAGAAACAGACAGGGTCAGTCACTCAATCTTGGATAAATAATATATGCTTGGTGACAGCACACTTACCAATTCCAGAGCATGCATCCCCGCACGCCACGGCAGAGAAGAGAAGTATCAACATAAGTTCCATTGTTTTATCAGGGAGAGTTGGTCAACGTGAATAGTTGTCAAACAAAAGTAAGGGAATACCAAATAGAAGGTGAAGCCCTCGTCAGCAGTTGAGTCAAACAGTAGTAGCAATAGATGTAGCAAATTCACGTCTTCAAATAGTGGAATGGTGCCAGAAAAAATGAGCCAAGGTGTAAATAGTGATCATTGAGCGTGTAATGCTTATATAGTCCACACGCAGGTACACTCAGGCTTAAAGTCCATATAACACCTGTGCTACTCTCATTACGTTAAATTTATCTCGTTAGGAATAACTCTTAAACACTTCAACTACATTTTCCGCCCTGAGTTTTGTTCATATGGGTTAAGGAGTACATTACACTTTAAAACCTCAGGAGAGAAATAAAGTCGATATACGATAGGTTTTTATTTGTATTAACCGCTTATACAGGAAACCAGAAGCTCAGTAGCTCTCAACCAGTGCCAAATGAGCCAGTGCAGATTTAACCAGGCTAAACTTAACCAGGGGTAAACTTCCTAAGCTATCTTAAGGGGAGATGTCTCGTTTTTTGCGCCATTAGTTTGTCGATTTTAAGACCTTTCACCCCATTTCTTTGTCAATATTAAGACCTTTCGTGCTATTTAGGTGTCGTATTTTTTCCTGGCGAACGATAGCGGGCCTGTAATTTTTAAAAAACCGGCCTTCGGCCGGAATTTTTTTCTACCGAAAAATGTACAAATAAATCTAGATGGGGGATCTAATGGATGTTTGTTTTTAAGTTTGATGGAGGTCTAGGGAGAAAACTAAAAAATTATATAATAAACATAGGAAATAATTGACCAAAAACTGAACCCTTCCCCCTTAATCTAACCTAACAGCATTGGTTGAGTTACTGTTGCTGATGTACTTGGTGTAATGGTTGAGTTGTTCGGTCACCATCAGTAAAATACTTTGTCAGCTGTGTCCTTGTTTGGCGTCTAATACCATCAATATAGTTTATATAACACATTATTCAGTGCCAGTGTCATCTTAGTCATATGTGTCTGTTCGTCAATATTTTTGTCAGAAAGATATCAGGATTTTTTTTGAGCAATATACTGTATAATCCCAAATTTGGCCACGAATTTCTCAATCACCCCTCGTACCTTATATTATGTAATCATAATATTATCTCACACGTTTATACCTAATGGTCTGTATACGATATATCCTGTTCTGAGTATATCATATATATATATATATATATATATATATATATATATATATATATATATATATATATATATATATACAGTATACTGTATATATCTTGTTCAAACAGTTCTTCCTGCTTTCAAGTCATATCAATCTGAGTCAGCAATCACACCACACCACTCCCTAATTCCTGCTGGCACTGTCCCTCCTTGACACCCAAAAAGACACTTCATCTCAGCTCCCCATTAGAGCATCACCTAGCCCAGAGCTCTGCCTTAAAGCTAACTCCATCATAACTCAGACTCTCAATTACTTAATCATTACAAGTTCATCGTACAGAAGTCCTCATACACTAGAGAAACATCACCCAATTATAACTTGTATAACTCATCCAACTATCGTCTTATTGCTCTCATTTCTTGCATATCTAAAACAAAATTAAGTATTCTAAATTTAAAATTTCTTAAGCATTTGTCTTCCCATATTCTACTTTCAGATCGCCAGTATGTTTTCCTTAAGGGTCGCCCTACTGGTGATCTTCTTTCTTATCTTACTAACTCTTGGTCATCCTCCTTTCGGGAGTTCGGTGAGACATTCATTGTTGTGCTGGACATATCAAAAACCTTCGATATAGTCTGGCACATATCCTTAATTTCCGCATATTGAGACAATGCCTTTACAAGCGTATCATGCATTTCCCTTACCGGGTTGGAAACAAAAATGCGGTGTTTAGTAAAAAAAAGGCCTTCAAGAGCCTGATCTATACTAACAACAACAATTACCAAAAATATGCATTGTGCTCCATGAATAGCTCCGAAAACAGGATTTTCTTCCGTTTGCCAGCAAATTCAATGTATCCTCCCTAAAGCAAGAAAGGGTATATGGGAGTAAAAGGTTGCTTCGACTCCCATATAACCTTTCTAAGCTTATTAACATCATCTAATAAAAGCAACCAAAGGTAATTAAAGAATTCGTCGTAGTACGGTGAAAAGGTAAACATGTAAACTTGCCCACACAAAATTTGGACACAACGAAGAAACTACCACCACAGTACAGTATACACAAAATACATAAGATCAGTGATGGAATATGCAAGCCCTTCCTGGGCTTCTAACCTAGCTGAAATAGCCTACATCACAAGACCTTGCAGACTATTCAAAACAAAGCCCTAAAATCATCACAGGCTACACAGCTATTACATCTACAGATCACCTACATCAAGAAACCAAAGTCCTCAAAGTCAAAGACCACCTGGACATAAGAGGCACTAAATTCCTGGCTGCAGCCTCCACAAACCAACACCACCCACTGCACTACATGGCAGCACACCCACAGACACCAAGGAATATCAAAACAACACCCAGCACACGGGTATCACACACAAATACTGTCATCTTTCCCTCCTTGCCCACCCCAAACCAGCTTCCAGAAGCACATCCATACTCATATCTCTCGCCATTCCATCCAATCACTCAACGACAACATGGAGCTGCAGGCACGACCTCCCGAAATCCATCCTTCTGAATCCTCCCTGCCCTGCGAGGACAGAGTCCACCTGGCCAGACTGAGATGTAGGCACCATCCAGCTCTTCTGAGCTATCAGAAGAGACTAGATGACTACGTCGTCGACACCTGCCCAGGATGCAACACGGCACACCATACAATTAAACACATCATAGAAGACTGCATTCTACACAATCACTTACGCCAACAACATAATCTACACTCATTGAGAGTCCTGTGGGAAAGCCCAATCATGGCCATGGCTTTCCTTAGGGACTCGGGGCTGTTCGGCCAGGCAGTTTAGGGAACGACAATGACAACAACAACTACAACTTGTCCAACTCATCTACAGCAGCTCCCCCAGGATGCACCTGTGACTTCCCAACGATATGGTGGTTTCTGGGAAAGAGATTACAACAATATCTAAATAATAAATGTGCTGGTTACTAGTGTTCTGGGAATATGTTCATATGGTACGTAAAACTATAATCAGAAAAGAATACTTGTATTAGTTCTCAGACTATTTACAGATAACAATTGAGGATGATGATGATAATTATGATTATGATTAGTAGTAGTATTTTCAAACAATAGTCTCTGCTTATTTATTGTACACTGTATTACAAATGCTACCTATTCATATAACTTGCATAGACTAAGGACGAGGTGATGGTTATTAATGTGTTTGTTTTATATCCCAGGGGCTTCAATAATTGGCCTTCTAAATTCAAAGTCAGCGAGAAAAAGTGAACTAAAGACCACGAATATGAGATTCATGGCTATGAAATAACATTTCATAGATATTATCTACTGTAGGTTCTAAACGTCTTTGATATGAAATATCGTGGGTTCGTGGATTGGAAAATAATTAAGTATAAAATACCATGGGTGTAAACGGTTTGAGGGCTAAAATTGCAATAGTTGCATGTACAGTAGGTGCATTCAGAGTTAAAAGTTAGTCATTGACCTTGTTCAGAAACTATTCAAATTTAAGTTACTATCACCTTTTCTAGACACTCCTCATGTTATTCTAATTTTAGTGCCTGCGTATGTGGGAATGTCAGATCACTACATTTATGAGAATATATTTATTGTGAGGTTAATAAATACAGTTCTTCATAAATAAATGGATGTAATCTCTTGAATAGCTCAGATTAACAGTATACAATCTTTATATGCTTGTACCAGCAAGCATTTTTTTGTTCTATGTGTGTGAAGGAGATAAGAGGCAAAGCTGCTTGTTACAAGTGCCCCCCAAAAGTTGAAAGAGTTAACAGAGACCCAAATTCAAAGTACGTTAAAGTCAAAACGTCTGGACACATGGAGCTTGAAGCAGTTTAAGTCATAAGATGAGGGAAAGACAGATAAAGGGAGAGAGTTCCAAAGCTTACTTGTTTGAGTAGAAGAAAGACTGAGAACATGGGTTCACTATCAGGTTAGAGAGTTGGACATTATAGGAGTGAAAATGTGTTTAAATGTAGGTGGCGCCCATTTTCCTGAGGAGGTATACACTGAGAAAGCTCTGAAGAATACTGATTATTGTAATAGCGGTAGAAGAGTGAGATAGATGCAGCATTGCGCTGTGTAGAGATAGATCGTAGGGAATTAATAAAAGGAAGTGAGTTATTAAGATTAAATGCTTTTGATTCTACCCCTTCGAGAAGTGCGGTTAGGTGGAACCTCCCCACACATGCGAACAATGCTCGATACATGGGCGGACTGTGCCCCTATACAGAGCAAGAAGCTGTGTGGGGGTAAAGAACCCATGGAGATGGTTGAGCACACCCAGCTTCTGGGAAGCTATTTTAGCAAGAGTGGTAATATGATCTTTCCAAGAGAGATCAGAAGAATAAGAGACACCAATAATATTAAAAGAAGATGAAGGGTTAATGCGTATGTTGTTGAAGAGTAGGTCATATTTTTCTGGAAGGGAGCGATGAGTAGACAGATGGAGAAATTGAGTTTTAGCAGTATTGAAAGTAACAAGGTTTTCTCTGCTCCAGTTAGAGATAGTAGAGAGATCAGAAGATAGGTGTTTTATGGCCTCCTTACATGAGTTTTGGAATTCCTGCTGTGAGTGGTTATGAGGAAGGGTAGCTGAATAGTGTAATGTAGAATCGTCAGCATATGAGTGAATGGGGCTTTAGGTGCAGTTGAGAAGATCGTAAATCAATAATAGGAAGATAATTGGAGATAGGACAGAACCCTGAGGAACACCTGAGTTGATAGATTGAGGAAGTGAATGGTGGCCGTCCACAACCACAGCTATGGAACGGCAACTGTACGCTACATGATAGCTTTGTTTGATCAATTTTCCTAGTTAAAATGCATTGAATTACGGTGGTGGTTTATCTTCGTTCAAAATTAGGAAAGCAGCACCAAGAAAGATATTTTCTCACTCCATGTTGACGATCATCTAGTAATTGTTTACCTTACGTCAAGACAAGTATTGAAATAACGGGTCTGAAGACAAGCCCTGCAGAGAACAGTTGCAGAATAGCCAGTCTGCAACTAAAAGACCCCAAGAAGACAGGAGAGCGAAATGAGAGAAGAAGAAAAATACAAGAGCCACCCCTGTTTCCCCGTGCTCCAATCACCGCACAAATACAGGAGCGACCCCTGGTTCCCCGTGCTCTAAGACAACAGCCACCAGCCACAAGTATGGGAAATCCTCACGGCCAATCCACGACCTGCTCTCCAACCCTCACAGCCAACCACAGCGCAGCATTTCCTCAGCTCCCAGATATGCAGTACAGTGAAGAAATGTTTATGCAAATAAAACATCAACGGCCCGAAGTCTACAGATATAAATGGATGTAGACAGGAGGACAAATTATGACAAACCGGGAGATATCATAACCCTCTACGAAGAATAACTCATAGGCGAGCTGTAATAACGTTTGTCTAGGAGTTTAGCTTATGGATGATTCCGTACACATAAGATTTCTCCATTATTAGGCTAAGTAACTAGCACCTAAGTAATTAATTAACTACCTATTATATATGTACCAATGTAAACAGCTATTATGTATGTCTACGATAAGTATTTACCTCACAACTTCATCACAACCAATTTCCCCATATCCCTATGACCTTGACCCCCTGTAAACGAGAGTCAAGAATAAAGCCGAATATTACCTCTAAGAAATTGTAGAGGAGCATGCAAACCTCAACTGCGGTACTACCCTAAACCTGAACAAGGAGCAGAGTACCTAATCACAGTAGTGGCTTGTACTAGCCTGCCCCTACCCTGCCCGGAGAGTGTGCTTGCCTGAAGTGCCCCCCTGAAGTCCTGCTCGAGTGACGCCCCACATTCCTGAAGTCTGAAACCTGAAGTCCTGCTCGAGTGACGCCCTCTACCCCTGAAGTGCTGCTCAACGGACCTACGATCTACGTCGGCCAGACCCGTACTCTCTCTACCCTCCAATCTTACCCTAAGTGTCCCTGTGTATCTTATTTTGTGTTATTGTTGTCGAGGTATAGGTTAAAATATGTGAATCGTGTTGTGCTAATTTATTCTGAGATCTGTGTCCAAGATCCTTAATTGCGTACTGTGTTAATCCTTCTGAATCTTATATAAAGTCCTTGCTAGGTCTGTGTCCAAGACCTAGTTCTCATAATTAATTCCTCTCCTCTAGAACGTCCTACGCATACGTTATATAATTGTGTTAATTAATTCACGCCGCCACGCACTCACAGATTTTCCTAATATATGTATTCTGTTATGTATGTTGCAAGTTGAGGTCGAAGTGTATTTCGTGTTATAATTCCCCTTCTTAACCCGGCAACGGCGAGGGGGGGGTATTGAACTAGCTGCCCATGGGCGAGCATATTGGCTCCATTCAGGCCTATAATCGTCATTTTACGATAAATATCGTTATTACTTATTCATATGAGCCTATTTTACCTTCACTATGAAGATAGTAACCTGTAACAACAATAAAACAAGTGAAAATATCATTTTTCTGGTCAAAATCGCGAATATAGATGGACCAGCCCATTCATGAATTATGGAGAAAATTGAGGCAACCCCTCCCTACACGAGGCCTCAAGCCACACTGAGCCTACTCATTCACACACTCGGTTGTATAACACACTCGCTAGGCACGTAAGCACATCCTAATTGCTAATGTTAGCACAAAAATATACCAACGAATTAGGGAATAACAGGGAAACTAGGTGATAATTGAAGGGGGAGGGGAAAAGGAGGAAGGAGGGGATGTGGAGGAGTGATATGAGGTATAGGGAAAAAAAAAAAAAAAAAAAAAATTGTTTAGTGCTACTGGGGCCGTTTAAATGTTTTTTTTTAGGCCTCCCTCTTAACCCTCTCCGACATATGACGCGATTTTGAGCCGATTAGGGATACTTTAAAGCCTTTGTTACCATCAGGGGTATTTAGAAACCTTTAGTTTAGTTACTTCAACCTCTGCAGTTGTCTTTGAGTTAGCTGTGGGCAGAAAACTAATTTTGGAGAGGTAAAGAGTGAGAGAACTCTATTTCTTATTGCTAATCTGGCAACCTCTGCGTCATATGAGTCTGAAGGGGTTAAGAGCTTTGCCGCCGTCGCCCAGTAAAACCTCTTATGAGCTTTGCCTCCGTTTACAGGTTAATTTATCACTGATTACCTAGAACCTACGCTCATTTTCATAATAAGTTTACCTCAGTCTCCTCATTGAGAAGTGTTGTTATTCTATAAACAGATTTACTTGTTGAGTTCCCCATTTAAATTTCCATTAATTAACCACCCTTGTAATTATTTTATGAATTAGTATTAACGTTCATTTGATTACTGATGTAAGTAATTCTGATTCTTCATGCCTAGGAATTCTAGCATTGCATAGTTTCTATTACTTAATTATTCAGTGTATACGGTGTATATTTCTTAAGACTGTTAACTCGTTCAGACATCTTGGTTATACTGTTTTTGAGTATTTCCTTAGCACAACTTCGTCGTGTGCATTACTTCCTTTTCATAATTAATGTTGTATTAATTATAATTTTATGCTATCAATTATAAGCGTCTCCAGAGCACTCATTGACTAAGTTTGTTTAGTCGATTATAATCTGTTCTTAAATACAATTAGTAGATATTATTCTATAGTTGATTCATAATTGTATGCTAAATTTACATCTGAATTCCTCGACTCGTTTCGTTATTATTACATACGATCGTTTGAAGTGAATATAAGATTCCCATCATAAATTACACAATTTGCGTTTCGCTGAGAATAAATTGTGCAAATAATTAATTAGTATACTGCCACCAATTCCATAAGAATATTATTAAAACTAAACTCATAGTTGCACAAATTCGAAACTAAATTTCCACCCCATCAGTACAAATATATGACCTGACCCCCCCTAGTTAATGAGAAGGTCACCTTAGTAAACGCGACTACCTGGCTAGCGCGCCCCCACCTACCGTGTGACTCACCCACCATACCCGTGTGCTTATTTACCCTCTCAACTCACCCAGAATCTCTTGTATTGAGATTGTGTTCTAGTATCTTTCTTTGCTGATTTATTCACGGAAGACACTCGACCCGCATCATTATTATTATTAAGGGTTGATTCTATAAGTCACGTGTTATGATTTAGTTGCATATTATAAACCTTATTCATAACCACAGTTGATTTCTAATTGAAGCTCATTGATGATCTAATATGTTTATGTATGCTATTCATTGCCTGATATTCCTGATAATTATCAAGGTAATACTTCATCCCGGATTACGAATCTATATTCGTGATTTGGAAATAGAAATGATCATGTTGAGAGCGTCTAGACCTCAAGCTAGACGTTATCTTGAATAAACTTAGTTATGAATTACATGTGTGTTGTTACTGAGTTTTGTAGTACCTAGTTGAATACCTATTTTGTGATATTAAGAACGTGTTCGGTGTGGCCCTGTTGAGCTTATTTACGGTCTATAAGTCCAGATCTGGATTTGCTGTAAATATTATAGCCCGACATAACAAGTATGTTCCTCACTTCAGAGAGTCCGGACCTCACTCTGGAACGTGGCAGGCACTTTCGGTTTAACTTTAGTTTTCCGTGTCCCTTTTTCGTATGTGACGTCAATGACGTCACAGGCCCGAAAACGGATCCGCAAAAGACGTCTCGTGAGCCGGGCTTCACTGACAGTTTCGTACCATGATCTACTACAATATCACCATCATCAACCGCAGACTGTTCAAACATCATTTTATAACAAACGTTGATAAGGGAGGTTTATAATTTCTATATTAACCATAAAAAAATAGATTTCTGTGTTAATTACCCACGGGAAATGTCTATGGGCTAATGTTTGTTGACCGCTATGTAGTATAATATTGTGTGTAAGTTTGAGAGTGAAAGCCAGAGAGCGAGAGTGAGTGAGTGTGACTTAAGAGAGAGTGGTGACAGGTCCCTCTGAAATCATGGCTCAAAAGAGAGAGAGGCTTTTAAGGTTAAAATTGATTTCCGCTGCCTTCAGAGAAGTAAAGTAGGGCCATTTGAGCTCCAGGGCAGCCGGGTCACCCTCCTTGGATATAGTGCTGTAAATCCCATCCCACTTTCATAATTTGTTCTTGTTTTTTCTTGTTCTACTACATTACTCTCTTTCTCTCTCTCTCACTCTCACTCTCTCTCTCTCTCTCTCTCTCTCTTGTCTTTTATATATATATATATATATATATCCGGATAAGAATGAAAATGGCGTCATTGCAGCGTAATTCTATTCAAGTTTTAATAGTGCTGGTTTAGGAAAGAATTTTGGGAATCTCAAGACTTAATTGCATTATTTTTCATTCTTAGAGAGGACTGAATAAAATCATCTACTGTTAGTTAGAATAGATTTACATTTGGATCACCGTAGTGAAAGTCTTAATAGCTTCAACACGAGAGTTGAACCCTATTTAACCCTAGCTATCATTAGACATTGACTTACGGGAGCGAAGCATGGACATTGGTGGAGAGACTCGGACCAAGAGTGAGAGGGGTGGAAAAGAGTTACTTGAGAAGTGCGTGCGGAGTTATATGGAGGGATAGACAGACAAATGAGGAAGTACAAGAGAGGTGTGGTGTGGATGTAGATGTGTTGGTAAATGTGAAAAGGAACACCTTGAGATGGTTTGGCCATATGGAACGTATGGGAAGCGAGAGAATGACTAAGAGAGTGTACGAAAACGAGGTGGAAGGACAGAGAGGGAGAGGTAGACCGAATGAGAGGTGGAAAGATGGAGTGAAGAATTATAAGAGTGAAGGCGTTGCTGGATGGGAGGAGGGGCGTCGACTAACTGGGGATAGAGGTGCATGGGTGTGTTTCGTTCGTGGCCACCCCTTCGAGGATCACGGCGTCCAGCAAAAGATAGATAGATCATTAGACGAAATTTGTTAGTTCAGGAATGATCTGTGGGAGTCCGAAGGTTTGGAGGATAGACATTGCAACTTTGATTCATAGAGGTCCTTCCTAAGCTGAAGAAAGCCGTTTACTGGTAGCCAAAATTAAATTGGAAATTAAATAGGATTAATGAAGGTATAATACGAGGTTAACAAAGGTTCAAATATAATAATAATAATAATCATCTGGTTACTTATATTGCACCAGTATCTCCTCCTTCGAAGATTCACAAGTGCTTACCCTTCTTTAATCAACCAAAGACCATTACCCATCCCCTTTACTCATGGGGAGACAGTAACTGCCGGATATATCCCAGAAAAGCTTTTCAATCTGAGCGGGGATTGAACGCCAGACTGCAAGGTGGGACGCAGTGGACGCTATCAACTGAGCCAGTCGGACTGGCAATAAAATAGAGGGTAAATAAAGGAAAAACAGAGGACTAATAAAGGATTAATAGAGGGTTAATAATATTAGTAAAGGGATAATAGTCAGTCAGTCAGTAGCCAGCCCTTACTTCCACAAGGGGTAGGGAGGATCAGCAAGAGAGGGTTAATAAAGAGATAATAAGGGAATAATTCAGGTTAATACTAATAAGGCTTAGTAGAGGGTAACACAAAATAAAATAAAATAAAGGTTTAATACAATATTGTAGTATAATTAATAATTGATTAAACAATAAATAATAGGGTTCATTTGTTAATAAATTGTTATTATAGGATCAATAAAATAGTGTAGTTTCTCTGAACAAAGTAATTATCCAATACATTGTATTTTTCGTTCTAATCTTTAGTATAATTTGCTCCAACGTAATGCAGTAAAGGTAGGTTTAATCAAACTAATTACAATAATGATACATTTAATTAACATAATGAGTTCATCAACGAAACCAAAGCCGAAATAAGGTTTTCTGATTAAAGTTTTTTAATCTTGCGTGATAACCGAGTCTATTTAAATACAGGCCAAATTCATATTTATTTAAATTACAATGATAATGAAATGGGATATTGTATCCTTGGAATTCTGAGGTCCCATTGCTAATGACTGATTAGAAAAACTAAACAAAAATGACAATGCTTTGACAAATATATACTGCACCTATTTAACAGTATCGTATGACTTTGGAAATTGTTAGCGATGTTTACCTTGATTTCTTTAGTTTAGCTTTTAGTGATAAATTTCTCTTAAGTATTATACATTATGTCGTAACTGAAGGAGGAATTAATCAATTAGATCGAATGTAATATCACTCAAATTTTGAATACAATATATTCCATTTGGTATGCAATGAATATTGTCGATTTTATCATTGTTAACCTGTGATAACAATTGATGAAACATGATCATTGGAAAACCGAGACAGGTTTTGACAAAAGTTGGCTTGTACTAGTGACACGTACTAGCTGGCAGGTAAGGATTAGTCTTGTATCCAATGTACTGGGGCTAGGCTAAGTTAGGTTAGGTTTCTTGGTTAGGGTAATGACAAGGGATCAGGTTGTAGATCTGGGATAAACTAGGTACTAGGGACACGCACTAGCTGCTAGGTAAGGGTTAGTCTTGTATCTAGTGCACTAGGGCTAGGTTAAGTTAGGTTAGGTTTCTTGGTTAGGTTAATGACAAGGGATCAGGATGCAGGTGGTAGGTCTTGAATAAAATAGGAGGTACTAGAGACACGCACTAGCTGGTAGGCAAGGGTTAGTCTTGTATCCAATGTACTAGGTCTAGGTTGGCTTGGTTAAGCTAGATTGGACAACCCGAGCCAACTTTCGAAAGTAGGTTGGTGTGTTTTTTTACTCTGAAAATCGGAAAACCCTAGCCAACTTTCACAATTAGGTTACTGTGTACTTGGACTTTGCAAACTCGGAAAATCTGAGCCAGGTTTGGAAATTTGGTTCCTGTTTTTTTTAATGCAAAATCGGAAAACCCCAGCCAACTTTCACAATTAAGTTACTGTGTTTTTAAACTCTCCAAACTTGGAAAACCCGAACCAACTTTTGCCAAAACTTAGCTTGGGTTTTCCAATTTGGGGGTTTTATGTATTTCAAATACATGAAAACACGAGCCAAGTTTCCTTAATACATGCTGCGGGCATATTTCTGCTTATTTCTGCCATATTAGGGCTCATTCAGGCACTCCTGAATGATTAAGCAAGTGTCTGAATGAAATTAAATATATTTAGCCAAAAACTAGAAGGATATAGCTTCAAAATGACTACAGAACACGTTTCGTGGCGCGCAGGAGTAACCTGCAGTGCTACCAAAGACATCGGCAAATAGTCGGTAATTATGGGCAATGGCGCACTATATTTGCATTTGGCAGCACTGCAGAGGTCTCGAGAGATATGTGGGGGACCCTTCAGTGCGCCGGCCACTGTACTGGGGAGCGGAGGGGACCCTCTCACGCTCCTACTTACTGACACTCGATTCTACAGGCTTTAAGAGGCTTTTAAAGCCTGTAAATTGCCATGGCGTTCCAGAACGTCACCCGCATCCAACGGGTTAAAATACCCCCTTCTCGCCTTTTTACGTCTTGAACCCCACATATTCCCTCATCTTTGTAGCCCTCCATACTAAGTCGGGGGGTTATCTTAAAATTGTTGGAGTAATTGGTAAGGTATTGCATATCTTCCACTGAAATCATTATAAACAACAATAAAACACTGTAATCCTTGAACAAATAGGTAAAAGGGGCTGCTTTAGTCTTCTTTAACGTACCAGAAGGTTAAATGAATGAGCAAAGAGCAATGTATCCTTATACTTGCTAATTAAGTTTTTTTTTTTCAGGAGTTCTAGAAAAACGAGCCATCTCCCCTTAAGATAGCTTAGGAAGTTTAGCCCTTGTTAAGTTTATAGCCTGGTTACATTTGCCCTGGCTCATTTGGCATTTTTTTTTTTTTTTTTTTATACATTACTTTAATCAGACCACTGAGTCACAACAAGAGACTCCTCATTTGACACTGGTTGAGAGCTACTGAGTTTCTGGTTGTCTGTATAAATGGTCAATACAAGTGAAAACCTATCGTATATCGACTTTATTTCTCTCCTGAGGTTTAACCCGGCGAGCGATCGCAGGGTGTAGTGAACACCACAGTTCTGGGCGGCAATATTAAGCTCCATTCCTGCCTATAATCGTCATTTTACGATAAATATCGTTATTACTTATTCATATGCGACTATTTTACCTTTAACATGAAGATAGTAACCTGTAACAACAATAAAACAAGTGGGAATATAATTTAGATGGTCAAAATTGCGAATTGTTAGCGAGCGGTTCATTCAACAATTGTGAGCCAGCCGGCCTCACACCCTCTTCTCTCGAGGGTTGAAGCAGTACGGAACTACTCCCTCACACTCTCCCATGTCTCTACCTTGCGTAACACACACATGACCACAGCCTAGGATCGGTTTGGAGATGTTTACACAAAAATATACCAATGAATAAGGGAATAACAGGGAAAATAGGTGATAATTGAAGGGGGGGGGGGGGAAAGGAGGGGTTGTGGAGGAGTGATATGAGATATGGAGGGGAAAAAATAAGAAAACAACATTGTTTTAAGTGCTACTGGGGCCTTTTAAAAGTTTTTTTTAGGCCTTCCCTTTTAAGAGTGTTCTCGCCGTCGCCCACCAAAACTTCTTAAGAGCGTTTTTGCCGTTCCCGGGTTAAAGAGTAAAGTACAGTCGGGCTAATAAGTGATGTCTCGGCACCAATTATGTTTTGATCAATAATTGGTATCAGCAATATTTACACATTATTTATTCTCTTTGAGTGAGATATACAAATATGTTCCTACACTTACCCACTCTATTCAACATCTGACAGATATTAATACAGCACAGAGCGAGCCAAACGTAATGACAGCTGAGACATGGCTTATTAGCACCACCTACTCCTTAACCCATCTGAACAATAGCTAGCTCAGGGCGGAAGATTTAGTTTAAGGGGAGACGGGTCTTTTTTTCTGATCCCTCTTCTTCTTCATGTTTATCCCCATTAATTTCCAGATTCTAACACTTTCGGTCCATTAGTTTGGCGATTTTAAGACCTTTCGCTCCATTTCTTTGTCAAAATTAAGACTTTTTGTGTCATTTAGGTGTCAATTTTTTCCTAGCGATCGATAACAAGCCTGTAATTTAAGAGAAACAGGCCTTCGGCCGGGACGTTTTTCTATCGAAAAGTGTACAAATATATCTCGAAGGAGGGTACGTCTTGGGCGGGTGTTTTTTAAGCTTGATGGAGGTCTAGGGAGTAAACTAATAAAATAATAATAAAATATGCAAATGAGAAAATTAAAACGACCCATCTCTGCCTAAGTGTTTCAGAGTTAGACCTATTACTAACGAGATAATTTTTACATAATGAGAGTAGCACAGGTGTTATATGAACTTTAAGCCTGAGTGTACCTGTGTGTGGACTATATAAGCATTACACGCTCACTGATCACTATTTACACATTGGCTCATTTTTTCAGACACCATTCGAGTTTCGACTGTTCGTAAGACTTGAATTTGCTACATCTACTACTACTACTAGTACTACTACTACTACTACTACTACTGTTTAACACAACTGCTGACAACTATTCACGTTGACCAACTCTCCCTGATAAAACAATGACATTTTTTTTTCTATGTGATTGAGGGAGGCAAAAGGCATAACTGCCTATAGCGAGTGCCTCCCCCATAGTTGAAAGAGTGACAGGGCCAAAATCAAGGGACGTTCGAGCCAAAATGCCTGGACACACGGAGTTTGAAGCAATTTAAGTCATAGGAAGAGGGAAAGACTGATTCTGGGAGAGAGTTCCAGAGCTCAGCTGTTGAGTAGAAGAAAGTTTGAGAGTAACGTTTCACTCTTGGGTTGGAGAGTTGCACAGAGTAGGGGTGGGATTGAGTTGCAAGACGGGTACCACGTGCCCTACGTAAAGGAGGTGGTATGCACTGGGATAGCTCTGAGGAACACTGATTATTATAGTAGCGATAGAATAGCGAGAGAGATGCAACATTGCGGCGGAGAGAGAGAGATTACAGAGAGTTGGTGAGTGGACGGGAGTTAATGATACGAAAGGCCTTCCTTTCAACTTTGTCTAGGAGAGCGGTGTGAGAGGAACCTCCCCACACATGTGAACAATACTCAATACAAGGGCGCACTATGCCCCTGCACAGATCAAGAAGCTGTGCAGGGGAAAAGAACCCCCTAAGGCGGTTGAGCACACCTAGCTTCTGGGAGGCTGCCTTAGCAAGACTGGTAATATGGTCCTTCCAAATGAGAGCAGAAGAAAAAGAGACACCAAGAATATTGAGAGAAGATGAAGGGTTGATTTTTGTATTGTTGAAGAATAAGGGATAGTCCGCTGGGAGATCCTGACGGGTAGATAGGTGGAGAAATTGGGTTTTGGAAGCATTAAAGTTAACAAGGTTTTCTCTGCCCCAATTGGAAATAGTATTTAGATCAGAATTTAAGAGTTCTATGGCTTCATTACGTTTATCGTTGAGGGATTGCTGGCCGGGGCGTTCTGAAAAACTAATGGAGTAGTGTAAGGTTGAGTTGTCTGCGTATGAATGAATGGGAATTAAGGTACAGTTAAGGAGATAATTTATAAAATTTAGAAAGAGAATTGGAGATAGGACAGAGCCCTGAGGAACACCAGAGTTTATAGGGTGAGGAAGTGAACAATGGCCGTCCACAACCGCGGCTATGGAACGGCCGGAAAGGAAATTAGAGACAAAGGCACAGATGGAGGGATAGAAACCGAAGGAGGGTAGTTTAGAAATTAAAGATTTATGCCAGACTCTATTGAAGGCTTTTGATATGTCTAGTGCAATAGAAAAAGTCTCACCGAAGTCCCGAAAGGAGGATGATCAAGAGTTAGTAAGATATGAAAGAAGATCACCAGTAGAGCGACCCTTAAGGAAGCCATACTGGCGATCTGAGAGCAGATTATGAGAAGAGAAATGCTTAAGAAATTTGGAAGCAAGAATAGTTTCAAAAACTTTAGAAAGACAAGAGATAAGAGCAATTGGACGATAGTTGGAGGGTTGAGAGCGGTCACCCTTCTTTGGGACAGGTTGAATGTGAGCAAACTTCCAGCATGAAGGGAAGACGTTAGAGGATAGACAGAGACGAAAGAGTTTGCCTAGGCAGGGAGTCAGCACGGAAGCACAGTTTTTGAGAACAACTTATGTTGATACTTCTCATCTCTGCCGTGGCGTGCGGGGATGCATGCTCTGGAATTGGTAAGTGTGTTGTCACCAACAATAATAAGCATATATTATTTATTCAAGATTCAGTGATTGACCCTGTCTGCTTCTGTATTTATATGACTATCTATAAACAGGATTTCTCAAAACTCAGGAAACGAATTTTGATGAAACTTCATCTGCACATTTATTTGGTTCCAGAATTAATACAATTAACTTTTGGGCAACATCTAATGACTCCCTTACAAATATACCCCATCCCTCCCCCATAAAAACAACATAAGAAAATGGGAGTCTGTAGACAGCCGATTGACCCACAAAAGGCAGATCCCTCTCACACTCAATTTAATTATAAGGCCGAATTATAGGCCCAACTCACCAATACTATGAGGACCGACCTCACCAAAATGGTCAGAGGTCAACATAACCTTTTTGATAGAGGTCTTTCTTAAGCCGAATTAAATCGTACGTAGGTAGATATAGTATAACAAATTTGATGTTACTTGATTGATAGGGTTATGTGACCTCTGATGATCTATTGTATTTGACCTCCACAGGTGAGGTCACAGATAAAGCAGTGAACCCTGACCAACTGAGGGCCTCGACTACTTGCCCAGAATCATTTGTTGAGTTGGGTGGCGGGTGCTTCTACTTCCACGAGACAGACGCAATATATGAACTGGTGAGTTTGATCCCCTCTGCCATACTCCAATGAATCTTAACATGATTCGCCTAGGGAATGCTGAATCATATTTCATTTAATTTATATTTATTAACCCTTATGTTGTTTAACACACACACACACACACACACACATGACAGCTGACGACGAAGTACACTGAAGGAGTGACGAACTACCGAGCCTCCTTGATCCTGGAGGACTAGCCCAACATCACCCTTTTGACTAGCTGTACTAGACAGCATCAGGACCATTAGACGATCATTAGAATGCTTTTAGAAGTGTTATTAGGATCTGAGTATTGATAAAACTATCTGCTGTTCACAAGAACTCAGATGAGCTATTGCTCACAAACTGTAACTTGCTTCACTATAGAATCCAGCTAATTTAGAAGTCATTAATTGTGTAGATAAATCACATTCTGTTCACACGAACCTAAGTGCTTTCTGTTCACAAGAACCCAAGTTGCCAAGTCTTAGTGAATAACACAAATAGATAAAAGCTCGCTGTTCACAAGAACTCGAGTAGTGAAAGCTAGATTGTTAGTATTATTGTTTAATGAGCTTAGTGCATGTCGAACTTAGAATTGCTAGGCTAAATCCAAAGTGCTAAGGTTAGTATATGCCCTTCACAGATCACAGAAAACTTAGTAAATTATGACGTTGCACGATCGAGCTTAGTATTGCCCAAAACCCAAAACTACTCACCTACTCTCATACCCACATACAAAAAAAATAAAAAAAAATAAAAAAAAATAAAAAAAATTGTTCATCAGTATTGTCACTAGCTAGAAAAATATAAATGAATAGCAATAACTTTGTTAGATCTTGCCTAGTATGTCAAAAAGGTGTGTATTAGTAAAGCAGGTATCACACGAGCGCTTTTTCCCTCAACATTTATCCTCAACACTGGTCTGGCAGCTTATGATATCAACATTTAATATTTGTCTGTCACCTAAATTTATCAATCATCAATCCAGTGTCCGATACCAGTGTAAAATACTCCATAAATGTTACCAGAATAATGTTGATCATCAAATGTTGACTATAAAATGTCTCGTGTGATACCGGCTTAGCCCGCTAGGATATGCAGACAATGTAAAATTATCGAAATGAATAAATATATATAATGTCACATTTAAAATGTTATAAATTAAAGGATAATGCATTTCTCTCGAATTCTTCACTGTTGCATAATTATTATACTATTAAAACATTTTGATGTCAACTTTCGCAGCATATTTTTCTCCTGTACTGCTTTACAGTTGTATCTTTATAATATCAATGCTGTATATTTAATCTTAACTTAAACTTTCGCAGCACAAATGTCTTCCTTTATAGTAGAATTATCTTCACCATTTTCGACGTTTTCTCTCAATCCAGGCATGACTCAAGGGATTACTGCCGTGGTCTGAGTGGTAATGATGTGACCGTGGATCTGGCAACTGTGGACGACCGCAACCAGGCGAGTCTCATCTGGCAACACATCCTCATGGATCGTAAGTATAGTGTCATTGAAAGAAAGTCGTAGAATCCACCACAATTACCCCAAATTTTAGTTCACAAAGGTCTATTACCTATTTATTGTTAGGAAAACATGCTGTAGGTATATGGTGTGAGGAGATTGCCCATTCATCTTGGCCTCCCTGAGAATCAAACTTGGGATTGAAATTGATGTACCTGCTTTTCATCAGTGGTGTAATATGATTCACAACACTCATTAAAATATTATTTAGTTTATAGACCTTCCACTTGGCATTGTTGAATTTATTTATTATCTACTGAATATGCCTTGTGTGATTGCAGATTACCGCGTTCGTTTGTATATTCTTAACTCTTTGTAGGCGGAAGTGGTTTTGAGATTGTGCTCTCATAGGTCCAAGTTTTGTTGATTCCTTGCATGATCAAATTTGATCAGTTGGCCCATAAGTGGTTGGTAAGAAATTTGTCAATCATACCTAATATCGTTTGAATCTACTGGAACTCGAGAAGTAAAACTGTAAAAGAATAATATCCTGTGATTCAGGTTATGTTCAGATCTTCCTGTCTATGCCATTAAAGGGTGAGTAGTAGTGAGGCCAGATGGAAAAAACCCATTGTGATTGTGATCATGAGGTTCAAAGCTCAGGTTATCAGTAACATCCCTGTGAGAAGCTAAGCAGCAGTGTATCTTTTAACTTTGTTCTTTATTTCTCCCAAGATTAAGGAATTTCTCTGGGTTCGAGGGAATTTACATTGGTTCAATAATAGCAACTTTTAGGACAAATAATATTATCATTATCAATCAGCTTGTTTCCCGGTGCCAACGTCCTTCAAAGGTGCCAGGTGATGGTGCCTACACTTCTGCAAAGTCGGTAGACAGGGATTTCGTACTTTCTGGTTGCAGATTGGTTGCCATGAGTGAGATGAGAACATTATTGGTTGTGAACTCGACATTGCTAATTTTATATAGCAGACGTGCAATTTGTAAAACGTAGCTTACATGTCACTAACTGTAAACTTTGGTGAGGTTGTTGGCTGTGAACTCAATTCCGGGGACCATTATCTTTCAAATATGATATAGTGCCACTAAAGGCTATTGCTGACTCTCTGCTCTTCATGCTGGGTAGTCATAATTATTTGGTTGGAGTTTCCAGGTGGCGAGTTGAGGACGAGAATTGCACTCGCGCATGGCAGGAGAGCCATTTGATCTGCTGTTGCACGAAGGGTTCCTCAGGTCCGTAGGTGGCCTCCTGTTTTCCCCCTTTTCTATTAGTCAGTGCAGCGACAGACAAAGCAAATTATTATTTTCTTTCATAACACTACTCCCTTTAGAGTAGTGGGGTTTCTGAAAAATGTGAATGTTAGGAGCATTTTTAGGTAAAAGTTGGGAACCAGACTTTTTAGCATATTTCAGGTATGCTGAATTCGATAAACCCGGTTCCCAAGCGAAATTTTGAGTTTTTGACCATCTAATTTGCATAAACAAAATGGCCGCCAAATTGGAAATTTTTGACACTTCATGAACCATTTTCTCCAATATCTCTCTAACTAGGCAAGCAAAAATGACAAATAAAGTGTCTATACTTATGTTTTGAGGGTCAGAGAATGTGATTAAGGCATCTTTAAAGTGATTAAAGTGATTAGAACCAGAGCAGACAGCAGTAGGGTATTTGCCCATAATTCTTGCTCCTGCTCACAAGTTAGATACGCTAAATACAGTTGTGAAGAGGTGCATGGCGATATCTTCACATTTCGGACAGGAGCATACAGTCCTTACAGTGGACCAAGCCTTATACTGCAAACTCATGGAACTGAAGTGGTCTGTGGAAGAATATCGGGATAAATTAATCCCTCGCCTTGGTGGACTTCATACCGCGATGAACTTCCTGAAGGCTATAGGAGATCACATGGCTGGATCTGGTTTAGCTGAAGTGTGGCTAGAGAGTGGACTGCTTGGGGAGGGTGCTGTGCAGCTTGTCCTGTCAGGAAAAGCGTACAATAAGGCTATGAGAGCTCACAAACTTACTTTGCAAGCTCTTTGGCGGCTTTTGTTGCCAACATTTCTCCTGTTTGCTGCAGAGTCAGACAAGGAATACCATGATGGAGTTTCTGCGATAGCTGCTGATGACAATCCCGAAAGAATTCCAGAGCTGATAAGATGTCTGAAGCAGGAACGGTTTCACAATCTTCTGAAAGGTTTCATAGCAAGTAAATCTGATGATGTGAACTTTGTCTTCTGGTGGAACTATATGGACATGGTCTCAATACTGTTGCAGTTCACTCGAGCTCAGCGTGATGGAATCTGGGACCTTCATCTCCACTCCTTCAGTCTGATGTTGCCATACTTCATGCGGTATGACCACCTGAACTATGCAAGATGGGGTACAGTGTATATAGCCGAGATGAACCAACTACCAGAATCCGTGTTATCAGAGTTTCAAAGGGGCAACTTTGTTGTAAAACGTTCTGTTCAAAAGTTCAACCAAGTAGATCCAGACCAAGCCATGGAGTGGATAAATGGTACAGGAAAGAAAGCAGGTGGAATCATTGGCATCACAAAGACAACATCAGCGCTTTGTAGATGGACCCTTTCGTATAATATGAGGTCTCACATTGCAGCTGAAACGCATGCAATGTACAACAACTGTCCTGGTAGTGCACGTGTTCACAATGAAGCTACCAAATCACGGCAAAAGCGGGACAACGATGACGAGATGGCATTGCTCTCGGCCTTCCAGGGATTCAAGGTTTTTGCATTGGTTTCACCAGCGTCATTGCAGAATCTGGCCACAAAAGACCTAGCAACAGAGGCAATCCAAAACTCATTACTTTGTGCCAAAGAACT
Source organism: Paralithodes platypus (assembly GCA_032716605.1). Lineage (NCBI taxonomy): Eukaryota > Metazoa > Arthropoda > Malacostraca > Decapoda > Lithodidae > Paralithodes > Paralithodes platypus. The sequence continues at coordinate 92,290,836 of CM064487.1, read as the reverse complement.
CGGACAAGAAAAAGTGAATACATTCGTTGAGGAGAGGATGATTGTACCTGAGCAAGGTGACAAGCCAGATGTCAGAATCCATGCACCCCTACACAGGAGTAATGCCAAAACGTTTGCATCTCTGTATGAAGTGGTCAAAGACAATAAAGAGAAAGACAAGAGAACTATCCTGAAGGCAGATAGAAACGTGCTTCAACGCCTTCTTACTGCCTATGAGGCAGGTCGTCCAGTTGACTTGCCAGCTGTCCTAAAGCACGAGCTTCTGCCAGTTCCTGTATCACTCGCTGAAATGAATGGTACACTCCGCACTGGAAATAAGTCCATACTGGCAGATAAGTTAATGGAAGACATAATCTGCCCTGAAGCTATTGAACTTCACGACTCATCATCCTGCCTAATCATTGATGGACAAGCACTGGTGGTTGCTCTGGGAAAGCCTGACAATGCAATGACCTTTGGGGATTTGGCCGACACATACGTAAGAGCAGTATTAAAGGCAGGTTCTAACTATCAACGGGTAGACATTGTGTTCGACAGATATAGAGAAGAGACAATCAAGGGTGGTACGAGGACACGACGCACGAAAGCAGATCGACCAATCAGACGAATTGTTGAGGGACGTGATGTGCCTCTTCCAAAAAAATTGACTAACTTTGTGTCGCTCCCTGCTAATAAAGCTGATCTTGCAAATTTCCTGTCTGAGGAACTGTGTTCTCAGGCACCTGATGATAAGGAGATTGTAGTTGCCGGGGGATTCAGAGAAGAAATTGAGGTTAGGTCATCAAAGACAATCACTGATTTGACTCAACTGAGAGCCACACATGAAGAAGCTGACACTAGGTTGGTGTTACATGCTGTGCACAGCCAGTTCAATACAGTTGTTGTGTCATCAAGGGACACTGATGTTCTCGTGCTTTTGGTTTCCCACTTCCCACGTGTACAATGTGAACACCTCTGGATGATGTCTGGTACCACCAAGAAAAGGCGATATATACCCATTGATGCAGTTTTCAACAACCTACCAAGAGATTCAACAACAACTCTTTTACCATTTCATGCATTAACCGGGTGCGACACCATCTCCTACATCGCAAATCACACCAAAAGGTCATCATGGAAAGTCTTCAAACAGCACCATCAATTGCTCATAAACTTGGGAATCGGTGAACTCACAGAGGAGACCATTCGATCTTCAGAAACGTTTGTCTGCAGAATATATGATGTGCACAAAACAGACTCTGTTGATGCAGCAAGGCATATACTGTTCTCAAAGACTGCCAAACCAGAAGCAATGCCACCAACACGTGATGCTCTCCGCTTCCATTTGATGCGAGTACACTATCAAGCAATGATTTGGAGAAATGCTCACTGTGCTGTACCTGAGCTTCCTGCACCCACAGACATGGGATGGAAACATGGCGATTCAGGACTACAACCCATTCTGATGTCATTGAGTCCGATCCCACAAAGTTGCCTGGAAATTATTTCATGTGCCTGCCAGAAACAATGCAGGACGCGTCGGTGCAAATGCCGCAAATCCGGGTTACAATGCACAGCAATGTGTGCATGTCAGCAACAGAGTGATGATCAAACTCCTTGTATTGCATGAATATGGTCTACTAACACCGATATTCAAAAAAGGCAGCAAATCCCTACCCAGTAACTATCGTCCAATTAGCTTAACCTCAGTTGTATGTAAAATGCTAGAAACGGTCATACGAGACAGACTCGTAAATCACTTAGAGGAAAATAACATACTTAAAGATACTCAACACGGCTTTCGTAAAAAAGGTTCCTGTTTAACAAACCTCTTAGACTTCTTCCACGATATCCTCAACCTCTACGATGTGAGTAAAGCTGTAGTTATATACCTTGATTTTCAAAAGGCCTTTGACAAAGTTCCCCACAAACGTTTACTGCTAAAACTAAAAGCGCATGGAATACAAGACGGTGTGTTGAAATGGATAGAAAATTGGCTCAGCAACAGAAAGCAAAGGGTAGTCATAAACGGTAAGGCATCTAAATGGACCAATGTAAGTAGCGGGGTACCCCAGGGATCGGTACTAGGACCAATTCTCTTTCTAATTTACATCAACGACATAGATGAGGGTCTCACCTGTACAATCTCAAAATTTGCTGACGATACAAAAATTGCAAATAGCGTACTCTCAAAAGAACAAGTTGACGATATGCAACACAATCTAGATAAATTGTCATGTTGGGCCCAAATTTGGCAAATGAGTTTCAATGCGGATAAATGTAAAGTACTACATGTCGGATACCTAAATGAGAAAGCAAACTATTCGATGAATGGCACTCAGCTTAAGAATGTAAACAGAGAAACCGATCTGGGAGTAACAATATCGAGTAACCTAAAACCGAGTCAACAATGTTCAGAAGTTGTTAAGAAGGCAAACAAAATAATTGGCTTTATAGGCAGGTCATTTGAGCATAAATCCAAAGAAGTTATCCTAACCCTTTACAATTCCTTAGTCCGCCCTCTTCTGGAATACTGCGTTCAATCCTGGTGCCCTTATTACCAAAAAGATATAAACAAGCTAGAACGAGTTCAACGTAGAGTTACCAAAATGATACCTAGCCTAAAGAACAAACCATACGAAGAGCGTCTTAGAGAATTTAATCTATTTCCTTTAACCCAGCGCAGATTAAGAGGTGACTTAATTCAAGTGTTCAAAATCATCAAAGGCATCGACAATATGAACTGTAGTAAGTACTTCACTATCGACCAATCTAATTACACGCGGGGAAACGGTTGCAAAATTATTGGTAAATCTTTTAACTCGCACGAATCTAAGAATGTCTTTTTCAATCGAGTTGTCAACTTGTGGAATGGGCTTCCCCGAAACGTTATAGACTGCATCACCGTTGATTCATTTAAACTCCGCCTAGACAAATATCTCTCATCAAACCTGCGACTGACTGCGTTTGTAAATGAATAACTTTATTTTATCCCCCCCTCGGTTACTAACCCATCTGTCCTCTACTAACTTCCTAATCCTGCCACGGACATTAGTTCCAGGGCAGTAATTCCCTATCCAATGTTCCCTTACCCACTCTAAACCACTGTTTGGACACTTGAGTCTTGATCCTCAGTGTTTTGGAGGACAAGCAACCTAGAAGGGTCACTAGACCTGTTGTTGCTTGATTTCCTTTGTACTCCTTTGTACTCCTACTCCAATAAATAGTTCAGGTGAGTGACAGATATTGCCCTGTTTTGCCTGCATAAGCATCAAGGAGTATCTTGGGGTAAAGTTGGGAACCATTGAATTTTCTCTAATGACAGCCGCTAATATGTATATTAAAGTCTAGGCTTATTACTGATTCCTTTAAAAATGCCTCAGTGACATTCCCTGACCCTCAAAACATAGGTATAGATGCTTCACTTGTGATATTTGCTTGCCTAGTTAGAGAGATATTGGAGAAAATGGTTCAAGAAGTGTCAAAAATTTCCAATTTGGCGGCCATTTTGTTTATGCAAATTAGACGGTCAAAACTCAAAATTTCGCTTGGGAACCGAGTTTATCGAATTCGGCATGCCTGAATTATGCTAAAAAGTCTGGTTCCCAACTTTTACCCAAAAATGCTCCTTGATTCTTATAGAGGGCCTTTTTTAGGAAATCCCACTATACTACTTTCTTAAAGAAGCCACAGCCTAGTGGTGAAATCTTGTATATTCTCGTATTCGTTGTCATTGCTGATGAATGGATGTGCTGCAGAGCTATGGTTCATTGATTTTGATTGGAAAACCTATTCGGCTTGCCATCCGTCTGTAACTTTGAAAGAGAGGATGCCGACGGTATCAGTTGTTTTGGGGAGCTGCTTTAGGTGCTTGGTTACTGAAGCAGTGAATCAGGTACATAATTATGGTCATTGCTTCGGTTTTAATTTAGGATCAAGAAAGGGGTGCCACTTTTGTCTGTGAATGTACCATCACTTTAATCTCTGACTGCACCTTAAGGTTACTGATTCTCGTAGCTCTTCAAAATGTTGTGGTGTGACGTAGTGGGTGAAAAGTGATGTCTCCATGGCTGAGCTGGTCCATAATATTTATACAAGCAGATGCAACAGTACTGGACATTATTAGTGCTATGCAATTATTTTAAGGCCTGGGTATATTGCATGCTCAGCTAAATAACTCAAACAAATTATGACATAGATATACAATTATTTCAACAACATTAGTTTGAGGGCATACGAAATACAAATACAAGAAATACACAGTAATAGTATACAATACAGAATCCTCAAGTTATACGTACAGTACTGGACCTCTCAAGATCGCAGTCAGTATCATTAACTCTTTAGTACATATTAGGATCAACTCTTTAACATGTACAAGAATTTTCTTCAACATATTTAAAGATTACCGGTAACTCTTTAATAGACAAGAGGCAACAATTAATTCGAACAATTAACATGTACAACAGTGAACACTTCTTATCGTGGCAACAACAAACTCTTCTTGTCAAGTACGTAATTAGCTCCTCAGGGAGCGCTCTTGTAGTTGCTATGTAATAAGTCAACTGAAGAACGTTATTGGTAATATAGTTGAGACTGAGTGCTTGAGAGGCAGACTTAACTTTATCAAGCAGTTTCAGTCATTCCAGGGTATTATTCTTTAATGTTGCAATCTCCTAATTTCCATGAGTTTAGTCACTAGGCTAATTAGAGGGTAACCAACGACTAGCTTTGATCTCTCAGGCTCGGGGAACAGCGAGTTTCTGGCTATCTAGGTAACTATGTTCTAGCTCAGCAAGTATTTAGGTTTGGGGAACAGTAAGTTGGTTTACCTATCTATATATTTACTTTCTAATAGAACAGGAATTTAGGAGTGAAGCAAGTTACATTACTTGAGCAATGAAAAATGTGTCTGGGGAACAGCAGAAAGTCTTTATCAATGATTGTTCCTAACAGTACTTCTATCAGTACTCTAACAAATGTCTAACGGTCCTATAGTTGTCTATTACAACTAATCATAAGGTGAGGGGGCTTGCCCTATAGGACCAGAGCGTCTCGGCAGCTCGTCACCTTGTCGTTGGATGCGCCTCCTTCACGGCTTCGCAGCAGGGCACATTCAGGGTGTCATCAGCAGCTCTCTTGGGTAGCGTCACAGGACTTCTCAGGGTGTCATCAGGGGTGGCCTCAGTCACTGGTTCAGATTCCTCTTTCAGTTGTCTTGGTAGTTCAGTCTCCCAGTGAGTTGTAAGCTTGTTGAATAGGAATCTGGGGCGCCTAGGGTGTGACTCTCTATTAGAGCTCGCAGCTCCTGCAGTTCTGGGCAGTCAGGTATAGGAGGCAGGTGCAGCAGTGGTTTGGAGGCTCGAGGGTAGTCAATTTTCGTCCTTAGCGTCTGCCAATGAATACTCTTTCTTGGAAGGGCCTCAATTAGAGCTCTTATTTACTCATAACACTCTAATGTCATATGCTTTGGGTACTTCAGAAGAGGAGGAGGGTTTTGGCTGCTGGGGCTGCAGGGGAAGCCGAGTCCTTGTGAACAGCGACTGTGTGAGGAGGAGCCCAACCTGATGAGGTCTAGAGGTTTTATTTCAGATGAAGAGTCAGTTGATGAGTATTGCAATTAGTTTGAGATATGGTAGTATAACTTCCCAGACCAGTGATGCCTTTGCTGTCTCCCAGTTTATTTTAATGCGGTTCGGCTCTCGAACCTGCATTGACATTGTCTCATCATGTTGACTCTTCATCTCGGACTTGAAACACCCTAACACACTTATTGATCTTCTTACTCTCTATAGGTAGTATGTCCCATTCCATATTTTGGATTTGGCAAAATTCATACAATATTAATGTATTGAAAACAGCAAGGGTATTTATTAGGGCATGACAGTGAGCATTGTGGTAATGTACTGAAACTAAGAAAATTGCAAATGAAAGGTGGGGTCAAAGGTTGAGTGAGAATTTTGAGGAACGAAAGATGTTCTGGCAGGAGATAAATAAAGTAAGGAAGGGAGGACAAAAGAGCGAAGAGTCGGTGAAAGATGCAAATGGAGAGTTACTATACTCTATTTTTTCCAGCTGATCGTAAATTGAATCTCTTATTAGCTGATTTCTCGATACTTAATGGAAATATATGAAACTACTATGGCTGTGTGTCAAATTAATCGCAAGTTTTCATAATTAACAGCATATTTCGCTATAAAATTTACCTTATAGCTGAGTAACACAGATAGAAACATAACAATTTAGGCTCAGCGGGAAAAAAATAGACTATAGTGGAATTAGTGCACGTGAGGAAAAGATATGCTGAGTATTTTGAATCTTTGCTAAATGTAAGAGATGGAAGGGAGGTAGTTATTGAAACAGTGGTTGATGGAGATAGTTTACCCAGGCCACCCAGGTGGCAGGGAATTAAGGAAAGGAATGGGGAAAATGAGGTGAAAGAAACAGTGAGACAAATGAGAGCGGGAAAAGCAGAAGGTATGGATGGTATTGCTGTGGAGTGTACTAAGAAGGGTGGAGATGTGATAATAGATTGGCTGGTGAGACTATTCAATGTGTGCTTTGTTGAGTCAATGGTACCACTAGACTGAAGGAGTGCATGTATTGTGCCGTTGTACAAGGGGAAGGGAGACCGGCAGGAGTGTTCAAGTTATAGAGGTATTAGTTTATTATCAGTGGTTGGTAAGCTGTATGGCAGGGTAATAAAGGGCACAGAAGGTGCAATAGGAGAAGAACAGTGCAGTTTTAGGAGGGGAAGAGGGTGTGTGGATCAGATTTTTGAAGTAAGACAGCTATGTGAGAAGTATTTAGAGAAGCATAAGGAGATATTTTGGGCTTTTATGGATTTGGAAACAAATGTATGACTGTGTGCATCGAGAAGCTATGTGGAAGGTGCTAAGGATTTATGAAATTGGAGGAAATTTGGTAAGAGCAGTCAAGAGTTTTTATGAAGAGAGCAGAGCTGGTGTTAGAGTAGGAAATCCTGAGTTGAGTGAGTGGTTTGAGGTAAATGTAGGTCTGCGACAGGGTTATGTAATGTCACTGTGGCTGTTTAATGTATAGTATATATGGATGGTGTGGTGAGGGAGGTGAAAATGAGAACTATAGGTAGAAAATTGGATTTAGTAAGAAAGGAAGGTAGAGATTGGGAGTTGAACCAGTTGCTGTTTGCTGATGACAAAGCATTGGTGACGGATTCTGAGGAGAAACTGCAGTGAGTAGTCAAAAAGTTTGGTGTGGTTTGTGGGAGGAGGAAACTGAGGGTAAACGTCAATAAAAGTAAAGTGATGGTGTGAAATAGAGGTGCTTTTAGGGTGAATCTAGATGTACGCCTGGATGGGGAAATACTAGAACAAGTGCAGTGTTATAAAAATCAAGAAGGAATGATAAGCAGGAATAGAGGTATGGATATGGAGGTAAAGCAGACTATGTGAAGGAAGGAGATATTTCGGAGCAATGGGAATTATGCGGAAGGTGAGAAATCTCGGAATGAAAGCTAAAAGTGCAATGTATCAAGGGATTGTTGTACCAACAGTGATGTATGGGGCTGAAAGAAGGGCTCTGAAGGCAAAGGAGAGAAGAAAGCTGAATGTGGTAGAGATGAGCTGCTTGAGAAGTATGTGTGGAGTGATTCGTAGAGACTGATTGAGGAATGAAGAGCTACGTAGGAGAGTGGGGCAGCAGGAATTTGTCGGCCAGACTGGACAGAAGGGTGCTGTGCTGGCATGGACATGTTGAGCGAATGAAAGATGAAAGGCTTACAAAGAGAATATGTGAGTCAGATACAAGGGGAGGTAGAGGGGTAGGAAGACCTCCATTGAGATGGAGAGATTGTGTAGTACAAGCATTGGGAGAGAGAAGAATGACTATATATCAGGCAAGAGAAGTGGTAATAAATAGGAATGAATGGAAAATGCTAGTGAATAGATGAGTGAAAACGTGGTCGTTTGGGAAAGGGGGTCGGGCACCAGTTGGACTAGATAATAGTCAGTCAGGTGTCTGGCCCGGGGAGCCGGTATATATGAAGTGTACGCCTGGATGCGTGGTGGGCGGGCACTGTGGTGTGCTCTGCTGCATGTCTGCCTGCTGAGACCGGAACTTCTCCGGGAGGTCAGGGGCCAGGGGAGTGCTGGAGTGCTCTTAGTGATCCCTGGTCTCTGGGTCTTCTCCTGGGCGAGCTAGATTGTGTGAATGTGTGTTTATTTGATTTTTGTTTTGTTATGTGTTGTGTTGTCCCTGTTCGGGTTGTGTCTCGAGTCGGCCACACCCAGCGAAAATAAAAAAGACAAAAGGGGGGTATGTGCCTGAGTATATAGATAGATAGATAGATAGACTTAAATTAAGTCTAGAACAAATACTATCCCAATATTATCCTGCTTTGAAACATTGGGATTTGAACTTAGAACCTCAGTGTTACCACCATAGTAACAAAACCACTCCACCACATCTACAATCTGTGTTTGTTCACAAAATAACTTAAGAACGCATTAGTGAAATTTTACGAAAGTGAGTTAATACCTATATTTTGATACCCGAATAGATACCATTAACTTTTGGTTAACTTTGGTTGGCACCCGCACCTCCCACGATCCTATTAACAAGAAAATTTGGATTCAGGCTAAACATTGCAAGCACGCACATGATATGCATTTTCCTCGGCTGCGGTATAATATGTTCTAATTAATTTAATCTTCTTTCTCAGACGGCCAGCTGTGGCACTGGCTGGGGGGGGGGGGGGGGGGGGGTCGGACGAGGGACAGGAGAGCGACTGGCACTGGGTGACGGGTGCTCCAGTACCAATGGGTCATCCCTTCTGGTACCCAAATTTTCCTGACATTAACCCCGAGAAAAACTGTCTGGCTATCGGCCAGGCTGCTGGTTACCTGGTATCCTATGGTTGTGAGCATACAGGGCCGTCCGTGTGTCGCCAGTTTCAATAAAATGTAAGCAGTTTTGTTGAAGCGAAGACTTTGTTGAAGCGAAGAATATATGCTGGGATCTTAAAACAGGCTGGTAATATAGCTTAATTAAGGGGGGATGGGCGTATTTATTTCCTCATTAATATATATTTTTATCATTTATCTACTGTCCTCCCTAGACCTCCATCAAGCTAAAAAATAAATAAAAATAAAATAAAAATAAAACATCCTTGATGATAAATTTGTAAATTTTTGGATATAAAAAAAATCCGGCCAAAGGCCGGTTCCTCTTAGAATACAGGCTCTCTATCGCTCGCCAGGAAATTATCGACACCTAAATGACACGAAAAGTCTTAATATTGACAAACAAATGTGGCGAAAGGTCTTAAAATCGTCAAACTAATGAATCAAACGTCATAAAATCTGAAAACTAATGGGGCTAAACATGAGGAAGAAGGGGGCCAGAAAAACGAACCATCTCCCCTTAAGTACTTCACTTCAACATGATGCAGAATTTAAATTTCTGGTGCATTAGCATTCATAATTTTCTCTTGGAGGGCTATAAATTGCATTTGAAAATGATTGATGAACAGTTCCCTCCATAAAATCTGTTCATCCACATGATATGGAGTATGGAAATAAAGTTAGCATAGTGGAATTATTAAGAGTGTAGTTTGTTATAACGTTGTAAATACATCTGATTAGTCAAATGATATATAACATATATTACATATTCCCAATTTCAAAATATGCAAGGCACTCCTAGTGAGTGAGAAGGTTAATGGATGGTGTGTGAGAGATTTGTTCGAGATAGTGAGATGAGACTACAAAATGAAACAGTGGCGATATGGCTTTGAGACATCTAAAGCGGAGGGGTGGTGGACTGGTCTTGCCACTGGACTGGTAATCCAATGGATCCAGGTTCGAATCCCGATATGTCAATGGCAAGATATAATTGGGATGGAATTAGCGCTGTACCTAGTATTAGTGCATTACCACAAAGCCCACCGAAATGCCAAACAAAAATATCCTCATTGCTCCCTGATTAAATAGCACTGTATGAATATTCCCATATTCAAAATATGCTATAGGGGGGCAATGCCTAGTGAGTTAATTGCTTAATAGGTGGCATTCTGAAAGTGAGGGTCCGAGTCTGGGGAATGAGACGGTGAATCACAGAGGCGAAACGGCTTCAGAGATGGGGCTGCTTCGAGCCGTTGGAGGATGCTTCACATGTTTCACTCCCTAGACTGGAACGAGACCTCATAGGCTTCACCGTGTTGAGCGGTAGAATGTACAGGCTCTCAGCCTATGCCCGAGAGGGCCTAGTTGGAATATAGAAGACAAAAAAATACAAAAACCTGTGAGGAGACAACCTGGCACAGTTGGTCTATGAAAGTAAGATGAGCGGATGCAACACTTGCGTGCCTTGTTGTTTCGCTCACAATGGGGAGAAAGACCTGCAGGCTTCAATGTGTTGAGCGATCAAATCTGCTGGCTCTAAACCTATGTTTGGAGGTAGAGTTGGAACATAAAAAATACCTATTTTCTTATTTCAATCGTACTAATTTTTCTTCTTTAGTTCTCATCATGTGGAAGAACGGAACTATGTAGGAGAATGTATGTAGTATGTACCAATGGTATTTGGCTACCAATAAATGCTCGTGGAGGGGATATTAACCCTTGTCTAGCGGGTTTTTTTGGGCTTATTTGGGCATATTCAGGCCCTCCTGAATGATCAATCAAGTATCTGCATGACAAGAAATGTATTCAGCAAAAAACTAGGCGCTAAAAGCTTCAAAATGAGACCAGAACGAGCTACGTAGCACTCGTCGTTCTCACGCAGTGCTACCACTAACATGGGAGTTTAGCATATAGCGCTCACTACTGGCTACACTGCCGGCCTCTTGAGAACAGAGGGAGCGAGAGTCAGTGGCCGGTGGTAGGCCCTGGGTGTCGGACGTGTGGCCTGCTGCGCTCCCGGCCATTTGCATTCGATTTTAGCCCTTTAAAAGCCTTAATAATACTCCTAACTTGCTGCAAATTGGAGGCGGTAGTCCGCCCCTACTCTTTAAGGGTTAACAGCTGCTACCTCTATACTTTTTACATTCACATAGGGGCTCAGCATCTACACTTTAACCCTTTCCGCACATATGATGCAGAGGTTGCCAGATTAGCAATAAGAAATAGAGTTCTCTCACTCTTATAATTACCTCTCCAAAATTAGTTTTCTGCCCACAGCTAACTCAAAGACAACTGCAGAGGTTGAAGTAACTAAACTAAAGGTTTCTAAATACCCCTGATGGTAACAAAGGCTTTAAAGTATCCCTAATAGGCTCAAATCGCGTCATATGTCGGAGAGGGTTAATGATCCATAATCGACTGGTATGGGTATGACTATAACAGAGAAGATGAATTAGATATATGAGGTTTTATTAGTTAACTTACAATTAGCGTGTTATTAGCGTTATATTAACTCATAGGAGAAAAAAGCTTACTTGGTTGTTGCCTAATCAACAGATACTGAATGATAGAAAGTGACGAATAACAATATAATGAGAGCGGTACAAGGGAATAAATATACAGCATTGTCACCTGACTTACACACTATGCTATGCGTATAAGACGATACTTCTCCTTCAATTTCGAAGGGACGTAAGATATATATTGATTTGAGAGTTTTATTGATGAATTATTGATTAATAGACACCAATTATATAGTCCCTCAGAAACTTCATTAAATATCTGTAAGTTAGGAAGAGTACAATACAAAAATGGTTTCGCCTACATGCAATATAGTATTTAGTCATATATTTAAATATTTGCCACTAATAACAATATCTAATTTCAATTTAAATAATGTATTTGCAGCCTTTTCTTACAATTGAAGAAATGAATATAATTTGCAAGTATATCACATTAAGGAATACATGATAATCATTTGCTCTGTGACAGTTATTTGCTAATCGTCTGAGTGTATGTTAAGGAAAGTATTTCAATTAAGTTTTTCGATATAGACATAACATGCAATACCATGTATCTTAATTATGAATAAATTATAATAAATAACGTTGTTGTGGAATTATTTTAAGGTAGGGGTTTTATAGTACTAAGTTTGATAAGTCAAACAAAGAGAAACATATACATATAACTGTCTAAGAATATAAGGGTACACGAAATACAAGTTACAATACACTGCAACAATCTACAATATTACAACGTAGGAGATTGGAACAACAGGAACCCATATCGGCCAGTGTGGAAAGAAGGGTGCTATGTTTGTGTGGACATGTTGAACGAATGGATGATGGAAGGCTTACAAAGAGAATACATGAGATAGAAACAAGGGGAAATAGATTGTGAGAAAGACCTCGGAGGAGATGGAGAGATGGAGTGAAAACAGCGTTGAATGATAGAGAGATGACTGAAGAACAGACAAGAAAAGTAGTGATGAATAGGAATGAGTTGATAATGCTTGTTAATAGATGAGTGATAACGCGGTCGTAGAGAGTAGGGGTCGGACTCCAGTTGGACTAGATAATAGTCTTTCAGGCGCCCAGCTTGGGGAGCCAGTTTAATTTTGAACGGCCCTGCCTGGAAGTATGTGGGCAGGCATTGTGGTGTAGTTCCGCTGCGTGTCTGCCTGCTGTGACTGGAACCTCTCAGGGAGATCTGGGACATGGGAATCTTTTGCGGGAGACCCCTCATGGTCCTTGTTCTCTGGGACTTCTCCTGAGCGACCTAGATGTGTGTGAATTTTTTATTTATATATTTGATTTTGCTGTTTCTGTTTGGGCTCTGTCTCGAGTCGGTCACCCCCAGTTATGGGGTATTCTGTGCCAGAGTATTTGCATACATACACATAACATCAGTTTATATCATAATGACTCTTATGACCACAGACAATAATACAGTATCACTTTACCGAGCACAAGTTATGAGCATTGCAAAGTTAACATTGGTTTAGGATTCCGAAAAAACACAAATTGTTATTATCTTAACCCAGGAAAGTAGCCGAGACTCTTAACCCGTACAGCCCCAGCGACGCGTCTGACGCGTCGGCGATGTATGTAACGCACAGCCCCAGAGACGCGCCTGACGCGTCACCCTAATTGCGCCGACCGTAACCTCAGGTGTAGCCACTCAAGAGGGCTCAGATTTGTATGGGAACTGTGTACGTATCCCACGCAACCGTGCCGATGGTTGAAAACTCTCAAAGTCCACGTGCGTGCGCGTGAGCGCGCAATAACCTGTTTTTTTTGGGTAATTGCCTTAAATTTTTTACTCTTGTAAAATACGTTTTCGGGGGCTCTGTAGGACCATTTTTTAAGCTTTTTGAGCGGTTTTTCGTGGTTTTTCCTTCATTCCTAACCCATTCGCTATTGATTCTGGAATAAAACAATTTTTTGAAAACCGGCCGGGTTCTGGTGAACAAACATTACAAAACTAGCCGGGGCTCCACGGGTTAAGAGGTTCTACTGGGCGAAGGCGCCGGGACTCTTAAGAGGTTAGGCATAAAAAATGCCTTTCAAAATACCCCACTGGCACTAAAAAAAAAGCAATATGTGATTAAAGGAGATAATTCCTCTCCATAACTCTATCACTCTTCCACATGTGTCCAAACCCCCTCCCTTCCCCTCCTTCACCTCCCCCCCCTCAATTATCACCTATTTTTCCTCTTATTCCCCCTTTTATTGGGTAATTATCGGCGCAAATTTCCCGCCCGCGGTCTCAGGGTCACAGAGGAGGCAGTTAGAGATCCTAGCAACAGAGAGACTTCACTTGCAAGACGTCAGTATCGATCAGGGAGTGAGAGAGAAAGGATATACGTCGCGCCGGCTCTCCCCTCCTGATATAATCGGTCGGCAATAATACGTCTTTATCACCCCCCAAACACTATTCCCACTTGTTTTATTGCTGTTACATGTTAATATCTTCCTATTAAACATAAAATAGGCGCATATGAATAAGTAATAACAATATTTGTGGTAAAATGACAATTTTCGTCGGGAATGAACCAAAATTCCTTCGCCTGGCGGGATGTTTCAAATACCATAGCTTTGCCGTTTAAAGGCTAATACTCCTGTCTTGCCTGAGTCCTTGTGAACAGCGGACTTCTAACCTTAACACTTTGATTTGGCAACCGCTAATATCTGCATGCACTGAGCTAATTAATTCCAAGTTTACCTAGCTCATTAATTCACTACTTGTATTCTGGGAACAGCAAGTATCTATCTGGCTAATTTGTTCTTGTTTTATCTAACTCAGTAACCTGGATTCTGGGAATAGCAAGCGCTTGGGTCCTTGTGAACAGCAAGCGATTAACTAACTAATGAATGTATCTGTTTGCAATTGTCTTAGATTTAAGCTAATTAGTGTCAACTGAATGAAACAAGTTTCAGGTTCGTGATCAAGATACAACTTATCTGGGTTCTGGGCATAGCAGATATTCCTAACAATACTTTTACTAGTGTTCTATTTGATCGTCTAATGATCCTATCAGCCGTCTTAATGACAGCTAGTCCAAGAGGTGGTGGGGCAGTCCTCCATAACCAGGGCGTCATCGGCACTTTGTCAGCAGGGCATCTCCCGGAGGGGAATTAACAGGGACTCCTGGCTCGTCGTCAGCTGAGCCACACAGAAGGACATCAGCAGTAGGGCAACACACAGGGTGTCGACAGCAGGACCTCTTAGGGTCTTGGGAGCAGGACCACACAGCGGCAGTGTCAGGGGTGGCTTGGTCAATAATACCCAAGGGGGACTCGGGTGGCTTCAGCTGCCTCTTTCCTCAGTAGCTTCAAAACTCCACCTCCCAATGTGAGGTTAATTCATCAAAATGGGTGTCCAGGGTGCCCAGCTTGTGATTTCAAAATAGGGCTCGAAGCTCCAGCACCTCTGCGCACTTAGCTGCAGGGGTAATTAAACTGCGGAAGACACAATTTTTGTTGTGTTGTTTATGTCTTTCTGATCTGTCAAATAATCCTGTTTAAAATAAACTGTTTGTGCTGCTGTCCACTGAACTGAGTTCACCACCGCACACCCTGATCGATGCAAAAGGGGAAAGGGTTGCTGCTGGGGCTGCAGGAGAGGAGAAGTTGATTCCAAGGGGTACTGTGACTGCCTGCCCTTGGGTGATTTCTGGAGCCTTATATACCCCTTTTGCGGATTGAGTGATTTTCCACCAGCCAATTTGGTGGCTTCCAGGATCTTATAGTTGGCGCCTTTATACTCGTGATGGTACAAAGCTTTAGTGTTCTGCTACCTGGCCATTTTGGCCAAACACGAGGAGGGCTGGGCGAACATTTTGGCCAATGGGAGACTCAGAAATCTTTTCCAGCATTTACTGGATCGCTTTAGCATGACCAATGAGAGGCCGGGGGATATGGTTATACTCCGACCTCTTCCAAGCAGCCCCAGGTGACAAAAGGGAATCATGGTTATAATTATCTACGAAGGTGATGAGGGGCTTGGTTGGATCGGGCATGTGCCTGCCTTCTGGGGGGAAGTGACTGTGGGGTGTTTGGGGATAATTAGGGACAGAAGATCAGGAAGCATGTGTCTCAGTGATCCCTTACAAGGCTGCTTGGATAGTTTGGGGAACTGTTCAACAAATCATAATATGTGCTATAGTGTTATCAACCTTTCCTATTGTTCAGCTTCTGTAGAATGAAAGACAGGCTACCTAATATGGAACATAAGATATGTGCTTAGTACATGGTACTTATTATGCAATCTCTCCCCCCCCCCTCTCCCTCCCTCCCTCCCCCACTCTCTCTCTCTCTCTCTCTCATATTCAAACATGAGAAAAGAGACTCGGAAGAAAATCACACATTCGTGATCATCAAAAAAGGAGAAAAACAACAACAACACTGGATAACGCAAAACATTGACTTCAAACAGTTTCGGTGACAACTGTCACACTCTTCAGTGGAAAATTGGAGAGTAATTCTCCAGTTCTCCACTGAAAAGGACAACATCCACTATTTATGTGGAAAATGTGAAATGCAACATGTATTCATTATCAATATTATTTCACCAGTCTCTCTCTTTCTCCAGTGGACCAGTTACCATAGTTACCCCCACCCTACACCTCTTTCACACTCCCTGCTCCCATAGGCCACTCATAATGCTCTCTCTCTCTCTCTCTCTCTCTTACTCACACACACACCACATTCTCATAATTATTCCAGTCACAATCCTTATTAATCTCCATCCCCACACATCTTACTGAAACGTTATGCCATTATTTATTATCTTGTTCTGTCCATCTCACCCCTCTGTCACATACTCTCACACTCACTCTCACTCTCTTACTGTTTTCTACTCTCCATGTCTCACTTGTTAATATGTGTTACTCCATTAAAGATAATACAATCTCTCTCTCTCTAATGTATGTGTCCGGCAGTCGACATATCCAGCCCAATCTTCACCCATGAGTAGCCTTTTGTGATAGCAGCAGGTAGGGTAGAGAGAAATGTACATAGATTTACATAGATACACTGGCCACACAGATCTTACGATCCCTGCGAGGTGGCCAGGACTTAATCCTAGTAGAGATGGTAACCCTAAGAGAAAGTGGAAGGAAAGGATAGCAAAGATGAAAGCTCTCTCCCCACCTTCCACTCCCTCCGGCAATTTACAGTACATGAAAACAGTTAGAAGTAAAATAACCTTGCGTGGCTTAGAAATCGCCTGAAGGAATTTATAGAATAGTTAGAAATGAAAAGGAAAAGGAGGGAGTTACACAGTTAGCCTATACAGAGTTACACAGATATTCAGACCACACAGACCTTGAGGTCCCAACTAGGTGGTCCAGCCTTAATACTACTAGACGGGGGACAGTTTATAGTGGGCTCTCTCCCCACCCTCCGGCTAAAAAGCCGTAACGGCAAATAGGATGAAGTGTAACCTTATGGGTCAGAAAATGCTCACAAGGAAAGTATTTATAGAGTATAGAAAACAATTTGTTTGAAGGGGAATTACACATGCCTACTAATTAATCTACATGTTATTAATTTCACCTCAACACCAAACACCGCCATTGAAATTAATTAATATTAATCCAATCTTCATCAGATGATCGTCCAGTCTTTTCTTAAACGTATCAGTTGAATTACTGTCGACCACCTCCAGAGAGAGAGAGAGAGAGAGAGAGAGAGAGAGAGAGAGAGAGAGAGAGAGAGAGAGAGAGAGAGAGAAGAGGGGGTGGGGATTGTATTATCTTCAGTGGAGATACAAATAATAAACTAGTGAGAGATAGAGAGTGGAAAGCATTGAGAAAGTAAGAGTGAGTGTGTGAGAGCATGTGACAAAATGCTATATCTAGTTAATTTTGACCCCTTGAGGATTATGACGCGTTTCGACAGTTTATTCTGGCTATCATTAGACGATTATATTTAGAGTAGGAAGGGTATCTGGAAGTCAGAGAGTTGATTGGGCCAGTCTTTACCCTCTCAACTCCCACAGATCCTTCCTAGACTGTATATTATTAGTAGGGGAGCTAGCAAACATTTGTATTACATCTCGAGTACAAAAGGTTTGAGTACTGGAATTTATTGATAGTCTATTGGAGATCCCCAATCGGTGATTCTTAAGTTTTATAATTGGTGCATTTGGTAGTAGGAGCCCCTTATAAATAATTTCCCATAAGAGTTCTTAAACATGTATTTTTGCTTGATACTGTACATCGTTGTAGAGTTCTCTGACTGGTCTCAAATGACTCATCTGAACAAGAGAAACAACTTATGTTCAGACAATGTTTAGCTAATGTTGACAGTTTGACTAGTACAGGCACCTGTAGTTCAATTTCTTGAGACAAAAGTTACCATTGTTTACCAATTATTGAACTACAGGTGCCTGTGCAAGTCAAACAGTCAACATTAGCAAAGCATAGTCTGAACATAAATTGTTTCATTTGTTCAGATGAGTCATTTGGGACCAGTCAGATAACTCTACAACGATGTACAGTATCAAGCAAAAATACATGTTTAAGAACTCTTATGGGAAATTATTTATAAGGGGCTTCTACTACCAAATGCACCAATTATAAAACTTAAGAATCACCGATTGGGGATCTCCAATAGACTATCAATAAATTCCAGTACTAAAACCTTTTGTACTCGAGATGTAATACAAATGTTTGCTAGCTCCTGGACTATATCGTCTTACAAAAGCCAGAATAAATGTTGAAACGCGTCATGATCTTCAAAGGGTTACCATGGCAACACCATTATGACGCCATCGACGTATTGTATCGGCAATTATGATACCAACAAACTCCTCCCCCCAAAAAATAAAATAAAAATAAATAAATAATAATAATAATAATAATATTAATAAGACGATACAAACTTTAAGGGGGCCCACCTTGCTTTGCTCTCTCTCTCTCTCTCTCTCTCTCTCTCTCTCTCTCTCTCTCTCTCTCTCTCTCTCTCTCTGTCGATTTTTTCCTGGAGATCCAGCATATTTTTTAAAATGTTTTTGATAGCAGGCTATACAGTATTTGTACATTTTTCGATAGAAATGTCTCCAGCGAAGCCGGATTTCTCTATACAATGCTGGCTTGCTATCGCTCGCCAGGAAGAAATCGACACCTGGATGGGGATAAACGTCTTAAAACAGTAGGCTGAATGGAACCGAATGGAAACAAGCCAGAGAAAGAGAGATAATTAAAAAAAAACAAGCAGGTTACCCGCCTTAACAAAACAGCCAAACTCAAGTGAAAACAGCCCAAACCAAACGGAGAAAACCCAAACCAAACGGAGTCAACCCAAACCAAACGGAGGCAACCCAAACCAAACGGAGGCAACCCAAACCAAACGGAGTCAACCCAAACCAAACGGAGTCAACCCAAACCAAACGGAGGCAACCCAAACCAAACGGAGTCAACCCCAACCAAACGGAGGTAACCCAAACCAAACGGAGGCAACCCAAACCAAACGGAGGCAACCCAAACCAAACGGAGGCAACTCAAACCAAACGGAGGCAACCCAAACCAAACGGAGGCAACCCAAACCAAACGGAGTCAACCCAAACCAAACGGAGGCAACCCAAACCAAACGGAGGCAACGCAAACCAAAGGGAGGCAACCCAAACCAAACGGATGCAACCCAAACCAAACGGAGGCAACTCAAACCAAACGGAGGCAACCCAAACCAAACGGAGGCAACCAAAACCAAACGGAGGCAACCCAAACCAAACGGAGGCAACTCAAACCAAACGGAGGCAACCCAAACCAAACGGAGGCAACCCAAACCAAACGGAGGCAACTCAAACCAAACGGAGGCAACCCTAACCAAACGGAGGCAACCCAAACCAAACGGAGGCAACCCAAACCAAACGGAGGCAACCCAAACCAAACGGAGGCAACCCAAACCAAACGGAGGCAACTCAAACCAAACGGAGGCAACCCAAATGGAAGCAACCCACACCAAACGGAAGTAACCCTAACCAAACGGAGGCAACCCAAACCAAACAGAGGCAACCCAAACCAAACGCAGGCAACTCAAACCACACGGAGGCAACCCAAACGGAAGCAACCCACACCAAACGGAAGTAATGCAAACCAAACGGAAGCAACCCAAATTAAACAGAGGCAACCCAAACCAAACGGAAGTAACGAAAACCAAACGGAGGCAACCCAAATTAAACGGAGGCAACCCAAGCCAAACGGAGGCAACCCAAACCAAACGGAGGCAACCCAAACCAAACAGAGGCAACCCAAACCAAACGGAAGCAACCCAAACCAAACGGAAGCAACCCAAACCAACCGGAAGCAACCCAAATCAAACGGAGGCAACCCAAACCAAACGGAAACAACCCAAACCAAACAGAGGCAACCCAAACCAAACGGAAGCAACCCAAACCAAACGGAGGCAACCCGAACCAAACTGAGGCAACGCAAACTAAACGGAGGTAACCCAAACCAAACGGAGGCAACCCAAACCAAACAGAGGCTACCCAAACTCAACGGAGGCAACCCAAACCAAACTGAGGCAACTCAAACCAAACGGAGGCAACCCCAACCAAATGGAGACAACCCAAACTAAACGGAGGCAATCCAAACCAAACGGAGACAACCCAAACTGAACGAAGGCAACCCATACCAAACGGAGGCAACCCAAATTAAACGGAGGCAACCCAAACCAAACGGAGGCAACCCAAAGCAAACGGAGGCAACCTAAACCAAACGGAGTCAACCCAAACCAAACGGAAACAACCCAAACCAAACGGAAGCAACCCAAACCAAACGGAGGCAACCCAAACCAAACGGAGGCAACCCAAACCAAACGGAGGCAACTCAAACCAAACAGAGGCAACCCAAACCAAACGGAAGCGACCCAAACCAAACGGAAGCAACCCAAACCAAACGGAGGCAACCTAAACCAACGGAAGCAACCCAAACCAAACGGAGGCAACCCAAACCAAACAGAGGCAACCCAAACCAAACGGAGGCAACCCAAACCAAACGGAAGCAACCCAAACTAAACAGAGGCAACTCAAACCAAACGGAGGCAACCCAAACTAAATGGAGGCAACCCAAACCAAACGAAAGAAACCCAAACCAAACGGAAGTAACCCAAACCAAACGGAGGCAACCCAAACCAAACGGAAGCAACCCAAACCAAACGGAGGCAACCCAAACCAAACGGAGGCAACCCAAACCAAACGGAAGCGACCCAAACTAAACGGAAGCAACCCAAACCAAACGGAGGCAACCCAAACCAAACGGAAGCGACCCAAACCAAACGGAAGCGACCCAAACCAAACGGAGGCAACCCAAACCAAACGGAGACAACGCAAACCAAACAGAGGCAACCCAAACCAAACGGAGGCAACCCAAACCAAACGGAAGCAACCCAAACTAAACGGAGGCACCCAAACCAAACGGAGGCAACCCAAACCAAACAGAGCGAACCCAAACCAAACGGAGGCAACCCAAACCAAACGGAAGCGACCCAAACCAAACGGAGGCAACCCAAACCAAACGGAGACAGCCCAAACCAAATGGAGGCAACCCAAACCAAACGGAGGCAAACCAAACCAAATGGAAGCAACCCAAACTAGACGGAGGGAACCCAAACCAAACGGAGGCAACCCAAACCAAACGGAGGCAACCCAAACCAAACAGAGACAACCCAAACCAAACGGAGGCAACCCAAAACAAACGGAAGCAACCCAAACCAAACGGAGGCAACCCAAACCAAACAGAGGCAACCCAAACTAAACGGAGGCAACCCAAACCAAACAGAGACAACCCAAACCAAACGGAGGCAACCCAAACCAAACGGAAGCAACCCAAACCAAACAGAAGCAACCCAAACTAAACGGAGTTAACCCAAACCAAACGGAGGCAACCCAAACCAAACGGAGGCAACCCAAACCAAACGGAAGCAACCCAAACCAAACACAAACAGCCCAAATGAAGCGACAGTAACTCGAACCAATCGAAAACAATTAAAATCATATTATAACAAACTAATTAAACGAAAACATACCAGATGAAACGAGAACCAGCCAAACTAGTACCGCCAATATTGCGGTTATCAAACAAAACTTCTCATGGTGGTGTTTGGAAGGGTCCAAGAAGGGAGAATGGTGGGACAGAGCATTCGTCCTATGTTGATCAAAAGGTACCTTAATGGGATCCTTTCAGGTACTAAACGAAAGGAATTATCAAATCTCGTTGAAATACACTCATACTTTCTCGAGATATTTTGCGAAAAGACACATACGGATACTACAGGGGCGGAAACAATATCTTGAGTTTCACTATTACAGCGACGACTCTCAGGGTAACTAAGGAAAAGTAGTCCAAATAGAACGTAAGCAACCCATATATACCACACGAACCCTCTCTACCTACCTGTAAGTGTAGCAGAACAGTAATTAAACGATATAAACACATCTAATTAACGTTGCTGATCATTATGCAAGACTAGTAAACCTTCCTCGGTGCAAGACCTGGGGCTCACACGTTGCTATGACAACGATAATACAAAAACACCAATATATCGTAAAAAGAAATGGGTGTAAATAACTTTGTGAATTTATAAATGGTTATATTGATATTGTAACGGTACATTGAACTATCTACTAATAAATAAATATAGAAAAATATATATAATGTTTAATTATATATATATAACTATATATATATATATATATATATATATATATGTATATACAGTATATATATATATATACAGTATATATATATATATATATATTAAAATACTGCGAAAACGCCGACAAGAGACGTCGCCCGAACCACAGAAGAAGGCGAAGACGAACACTCCCAACAGACGAATTGCGGCGCTCTGCCAAGTCACGCCGGACGGAGAACAAAAGGTCTCACCAACAAGTCCACGCCCCAGTATACCAGGCAGGACCATCAACCATAATACCCCCATGAAGAGGAGGGTATTATTTAGCCAGCCATTCTGAGCTAATTGTACTCACCTCCCTTGCCCAAGATGTTTTTCATTATGATTGATACCTAATCTAAATGTCCTCATGACCCTGTACATTGTAATAAAACAAACATTGTCTTTATCATCGAAGACCAACCATGATCCCTGTATTTTTGTGTTTTCCTTTTCTCCCCACCTCACCATATAACTCGGGAGAATAGAGAAGTAGTAGTTACCATGATCCATGTATTTTTGTGTTTTCCTTTTCTCCCCACCTCGATCACCATATAACTCGGGGAGAATACAGAAGTAGTAGTTAAGAAGAAACGCGTATCTTCGCTACCGAAGAAATCAATGCCAGATGAAACCATTATATGCCTGTATGAAAATTATGTTATGCAATAAGATGTGAACCGATACTTGGAACACTGTTTTTCCACACATATATACACATGCCTTTATTTTTACACTCTTCAACTCTAGTTTACTAGTTACACAAACCACACATGCTTCTTTCTATATAAGGATACCCTGTATATTATCGTCTCCAAGTAAAAATAACGGGGGAGATCTGCCGCTCCCGCGCTCCGAGAGAGGGCGCTCCGTACGTTTAAATACCGTGTGTACACCCAGGCCTACCAACACGAACTGGGAAAGTTAGATACGTACATAACCCTGTAGACACCCCCATGCCGAGGGAGATTTACATGTTCTTATGCCTAAAATTACTGCCAATCAAGATCCGTAGTAAAATCCAACCAACACCACCATGAGAAGGAGGGAGAAGGAATTACGCTGTCTCGCGCGCATCATAGCCCTCATTTGTCAAGTGCGCACGACACACCTTCAATGCACCCGACACCACCAATCCTCCCCGAGAACCAAAAGTTCAGAATCCCTTCACCTCGCTCACTATTATTGTTTTCCAGAGTTCTATTGAAGTAATACAACCCCCCCATGAATTTATAATCCACCCTTGATGAAGTAGCCTATTCTAGGAACACAAACTGACCTTACTCATCACACCACCACCGAGTAATGTCCTTATATTGAAGGAGACCTTGACCAACAGTGTAAGAAGGGTTCAAGGACCCCATCTAGGATACCTCCTCATGCCCTTACCA
Organism: Paralithodes platypus; assembly: GCA_032716605.1. Lineage (NCBI taxonomy): Eukaryota > Metazoa > Arthropoda > Malacostraca > Decapoda > Lithodidae > Paralithodes > Paralithodes platypus. The sequence goes on along the minus strand of CM064487.1, from coordinate 92,267,403 downwards.
TCCTAGAGGTACCGGAGGAGTGCACTCAGTAATCCGCAATACCAGTTCAGGATTTCTGAGGAAAGTCAAGCAATTTTGAGGCTTTAACCCCTATATGTCGGCGCGCAACATAAGTCGAGTATAATAAATCTGGACTATCTGGCGGCGCGCGACATAGGTCGTGTGGCAATTTCAGCACGTAATGTTGCTGAGAGAGAGAGACAAGTGGTGGCAGGAGAGTAGCGAGCGTATGACTGCTCCAGACCACCGCGGCGAACCTACTGACACGAATCCCACCTCCTCCCTCCCTCTCTCACTCGCTACATACTGAATTGTATGGGGAAAGTACCGAATTACATGCTTTTTGCACTCGTGTTGCGCGGTTGTTGCAAGAAAACTAGCCGTCATAAAAGGATCGTTATGGTGTCATTGGAAAGCTCTGTTTATGCCCTTTCAGGGATAGATACTTGTTTTACGCTCTGGGTCTTATTTAGGCATGAAAATGATCACGTAAACAGCCCTATTTTGGCTAAAAACACCCCGCTGGGCGGTATATATAAATAAACCGCTAGCCCACTAATAAGGTGTTAAAAGAACTGGCATGCCAACTTAGAAAGTCTTAAGATTACCCTCCATTCAGTTGGACTGACCGGCCTGCCGAAAGCCCAAATACTGTCTGTAAAATCCTATACTAGGGATCTTGTTAGAGAAAGGCATGCCTAGCTAACATAGATACCCTACTTAGGCAGTTGCTAGCTAGTCTAGTGGGAAAGTGTACGGCCTGCCGAAACTTCCTTCTTAGACTACAAGTCCCCGTTAACTGAACCCTATACTAGGGATCTCGTTAGAGAAAGGCCTGCCTAGCTAACGTAGAGACCCTACTTAGGCGGTGACTAGCTGATCTAGTGAGAAAGTGTACGGCCTGCCGAAACTTTCTTTTTAGACTATAAGTCCCTGTTAACTGAACCCTATACTAGGGATCTCGTTAGAGAAAGGCCTGCCTAGCTAATGTAGAGATCCTACTTAGGCGGTTGCTAGCTAGTCTAGTGGGAAAGTGTACGGCCTGCCGAAACTTTCTTCTTAGACTACAAGCCCCCGTTAACTGTACCCTATACTAGGGATCTTGCTAGAGAAAGGCCTGCCTAGCTAACGTAGAGACCCTACTTAGGCGGTGACTAGCTGGTCTAGTGGGAAAGTGTACGGCCTGCCAAAACTTTCTTCTCGGACTACTAAGTTATCGACAGCTGTGGCCTATCCCAGTAACTCTGTCTTCATCTGGCATGCTTGAAAGACACGCAGCTACCGAGATAGGAACAACTTTCCTACAGGGTTAGGAAGAGAGTTAACGGCCTGCCGATTTCTCTTTCTAATTCAGAGGTTGGGAAAGAGGATACCGGCCTGCCGGAGTGGCAATTTCGCTAAGGTAATCCCACACCAGCACCATCTCTAAAAGAAGTTGAGGAGTCCGGCCTGCCACCCTCAATATTCTCTAGAGTGGGAAGGTACCAGTGTCCTGATAGAGGAACTCTGTTGACGTCTGGCATGCCAGCGAGAACATAGTCTCTATTGTCAGGTTTCACTTTTCCTCGTAAAAGTAGAGAGACTCCGGCCTGCCGCCCTCTCTGGTTTTACGGAGTTCAAGTGTACACTCGTACAAAAGTGTCCTTGTCGAGGAACTTTGTCGTCGTCTGGCCTGCTGACGTGACATTGGCTCCACTGCGAGGTTACATTTTCTTTAGTGAAGAATTGAGAGACTCCGTCCTGCCGCCCTCTCTATTCTTCATTTAGTGAAAGTGGACACTGCCACTCGGCACAGGTAGTCTCAAGCCTCTGAGACCGCTGTGTTAGAGACAGGGCTTGGCGAGATACCCTCACGGGCACTCTGCAGAGAAAAGTCCTTGGTGCACTGAGTCTGTGGCATCCCACACGACTGTGTAACTTAAAGGTTTAAACACCACCCCGGATCCCCCGAACCTCTCATAAAGATCAGGGCAGACAGTAAAATCACTCACACTGAACTTACTGCATTCGTCCGATATCGACCACATAAGACTCGATATTTAAGATCCTAGCCCGAGAGTACCTTAACAGGACTTCATCAACGGTTGATATACTGATCAGAACAGTCGAGTAGTTTCTCCTACCTCTGAAATATTTGCGTTAGTTCGGTACGGTGCCCAACAGTAATTCGCCAGACGGTTACTATATGTTACGGAGCCTTACTTAACCCTCCTCTAGCGGGTGCTCTGTGGCCGTTTTGGGCCTTTCTGGGCCGTTCTGACTGCTATATCAACCATCAGTATGAAAGGAACTGTATTGCGCCGAAAACTAGGTGGAAATCGCTACACAATGACGCCACATACAGCTACGTAGCACTCGTGGAGCACTGACAGTGTTACCTCGAAGATGGAAGTTTAGCTGATTTTGCTACCTTGCTCACTTTTAGCGAACTATTGGTTACACTGTCATCCTCACGCGCGGTGGGGGAACTGGAGTTAGTGTGGGCCGGGAGGCCACAGATGTCGGACGTATGGATCATTACTATCCCACCCATTTTCACTCGATTTCCACCCTTTTTTCACCCGTTTTTTGCCAGTTTTTTCAACTCGACTTATGTGGTGAGCCGCTTTTTAAGGGTTAAGATCTCAAGCCCAATCAACCCATCTGTAACTACTCTACACAGCCGGCCCACCTAGATGGCATACGGGGAAGCAGACAATGAGAGCCAACCACCTCCTGACGTGTTCACCAGAGACGTCACCAGAGAAGTTACCACGCTGGGAGATCAAGAGAAGATAGAGTGACAAAAAGTAGGAAAAGTGTCGAGTGAACGAAATAAACAGAGTTTTTCCAAAAGTGCCTTAACTACTTATAAAGCTATACAAGTGTTAATAATTAGGTTAGAAAGCTACGAGTCTTGCTCACCTACAGTACGCGTGATCCGGAAGAACAATTAGCAAACCAACAGTGATTCAACTTCGAATTATTTCAATTTAACCTACTTTTGAGAGGTCAGCGACTCTGCCGAAATCCACCATAGTGTTTGAAAATATTTCAGAGTCCACCATCGACTCTTCGTTTTCTATACGACACGGCCGCATACCCTTGGAGGTATTTGACCTTGAACTTGAAACACCGCGACATTCCTGAAGAAAAGTGACAGCGGTCATCCCACTCCTAAAATACTTCTCTCTAAATCCGCTTCCAGTGTCTTAAAAACTATCTTGATTACTAAATGAAGTTGGACAATATACTTGCTCCCTATCTAGCTCCGCGACTGTACTAGGAGTCAGTGATAACATTAAGTACTATTCACTGGCAGTAATACGTGTCCCATGTTCTTGGTTTCAGATTATTTCTCATATATAGTGCAGGAGAAATAAAGCTGTATTCTTAAACCATATTTCGTGATATACTTATCCTCTGTTTCTCTTTCATTTTATATGTACTTATTTGACCTTATTTGACCCAGTGGAGTAGAACTCACCTGTATCCATTGTTAATCCTGCATAAAATCAGGGCATAACATATATGTATATACTGTACTGTATATATATATATATATATATAAATATATATATATATAAATGTATAAATATATATACATATATATATATATACATATATATATATATACAGTATATATATATATATATATATATATATATATATATATATATATATATATATATATATATATATATATATATATATATATATATATATATATATATATATATATATAGGTAAATATATAAATAGACAGATAGATAGATAGATAGATAAATTAATAGATAGATAGATAGATAATTATTGTATGGTGAAAACAAATTTAGAATTCATCCAGGTTCAAGAGTAATTTATAGCGAGGCCTTCCTTTGTGGTTAAGTGCCCCATAATTATCCCTTCCATTCCTCTAAACATTAGGCTACCATAGAGCAGATGGGAGTATGTACTGTACATGCTTAGACTAATATGCAGTATTCGAGAATGCATAATATATCGTAGGCTTGTGCATAAACCTTTATCTGTCATGAAAGCCTAATGCTAGTGTGCGGATTTTCGGTGTGAGTATCCTTGGTTCTATTCCTTGGAGTACCAAATGTATTCATTTCTTTCATTGATTTCATTAACCATCTGCGTCTCATATGACGCGACCGCGTCATATGACGGTTCCGCCCAAGACTATCAAATGACACTACCGCGTCATATGAAGCCAGTGAAATAGCTCAATAATAAGTTATATGACGTTTCTGCGTCATTTTGAGCTCAGTAAGTTAGGTAAGTTAGATCATAATCTGTCGATTGATGGCAACCCAAAATTCCTCCGACTCCTAACGGTCCCTCAGTGTGAGAAAGACTGTTGTGGGGGAAATACCGGGCGGTCTGCCAACCCGTCAGTAAGTTAATATATCCTGTCTGAGGGGGTTAATTTGGTTCATTTGTAAGTTAATTGGTGGGTTGGTGAAAACAAATATGAATTATACACCAGCCGTATCCCACCTGGCCGAAGTGACTACAGAAGGACTACAGAAACACTAAGGAAATATCTAAAAAAATAACAGAATATGGGAAAATGCTATTCACACACATTAATGTGAATCCCCTATATCCCCTATAACCCATTAGGAAATAGCAATAACCCAGCACAAGCTATTAAAACTTCAGCAGTCAGGCGAAGCGTGTCGGTTTACCCAAACTATATTTACGGGTCGCTGTGGTCCAGTGGTTTAAGGCGCTGTGTTTCGCGCTGACCACGAGGGGCCGGGGTGAGGATTCGAATTCATCAGAATCCTAAAGGTTTTTTCGGCCATAGCGACGGAGAGAATTGTATCGTGGTTCCTCCCTAACCAAGCTGCTATCAGCCTGTGTTAGCCTACACATATTTTCACCAATACAAAGTGCATTTGTGTATGTACTTGGTGGGAAGCCAGGCACCTCACGGTCGCCAAAGGTCGCATGTGACCTCGTAGTAAAGGTAGAATAAGTATTGTACTGAACCTAGTTTTAACATTTTCAGCCTCAGGGCTGCAATTAACAATAAACCGACAATTATTATTATTATTATATATATACCGGTATATATACCCGGTATATATATATATATATATATATATATATATATATATATATATATATATATATATATATATATATATATATGTTAGTAAAGCCAGGTAATAAATTTTCTTTAATACATACGAGGTTGAAAGAAATGGCAATTTCTGCGTTGGAAATTTTATTATTCAAAGTTTCCAGGTCTCTGATGAGTTTTCGCTGGGTGGCAGGAAGTAGATGCATGAGATTAGCAAGACTCATGGTGGTACAGGGTTACATTATTGTACATGATGATACAGGATATACGACGCATTTCACTGGACAACCAGCATTATCAAGTAAGGATAGAATGATATAAAGTTTTAAGTTTTAAGTTTATTGTGAGATAGAGGGTCTCACTAGTGATGATGAAGAGGTTGAAGTACAACGTAAAGTGGTGAGTAGGAAGAGTTGTAGAGATGAAAGATGGTGGGCTGGACCACCTTGCTATTTTTTCTTTGGTTGTTGGGAGTAAACGTTGAGCATCTTGGTCTTCTTCAGCTGTTGTCTCTGGTCTTTCGGCTTAGGACTGGAGAGGTGGTAGGAAGGCTCGGGGGAGATTGCTGGAGTTGTTGGTGGATCTTCAGCAGGGGCAGGGTTCCTCTTCTTCGGTGTCTTGTTGGTAGAGTTGATGTAGGATGGTTGGTAGGTTGGTTCCCCAAAGAATCCAGGTGATGGTGTTCCTGGAGTTCTTGAAGGCGACTTTTCCTTGGTAGCTGTTGTTGTTGTTGTTGTTGTTGTTGTAGAGGAGCGTTCCTTTTTGCCTATGCTAAGACTGAGAGGTCTCGGCATAAGCAGCTGCTGTTTTGGATCACTCCTCGCCTCCAGCGGTGTTGGTTCTGGAGCTCGGTGTTGTTGTCTCTTGGAGGGCTTCTTCTTCCTTGTCAACGACCTCTTGGTGATTGCTGAGGTCGAGGAGAGAGCCTCCTCAGGGATGGTGATTGTCGGCAGCTTGTTGAATGACATCAGATAGGGGATCAGCTGGCAGAGTTGTTGTTTATCTGTACCAGCGATGGCTACGGCTGATTGGATACAGGCGTAGATTTTTGCCCTTTGTTCCCCTTCTGCAGTCGTTGTTGTTGGCGCCTTTGGTGGAGTATTATGTGGAGAGAATGAGGAGCCCTTGACTGGGGCTCCTTCAGGGCCTGTGATGTTGATGGCTTCTCTTCCCTGACTCCCGGAGTAGATGGAAAACTCTACTGCTTCACCATTCCCCAACGAGGCCCTCTTGCTGCTCTTGTTGTTGTTGATGATATTTGTGTGGTGGCAGAAGATATCCTCGTTGTTGGATGTTGTGACAAAACCATAGCCTGCTTTGAAATTAAACCACTTGACCCTACCAATGGTTGTGGTAGTGCTGGTGGCCATGGTAGAGGTGGTCAAGAGTGGAGAGGCAGGTGTTTGCAGGCAGGAAGCAGCAGTGGTAGTCGTTGTGGTCTGTCGGAGTTGGAGTATCCGTTATTCACTAAAACTTGGGATAGTCTTTCTAGTTCCTGGTGGGTGTCGGCCCAGGTAGAGCAGTGCGTGAGGGCTCTCCTTACATAAGCGGATATGGAGGATAGAAGATAACGGCAGGGGCATTCACTATCGCCGTTGAGGCATTGTCCTGTGTTAGTTGGTTTAGTGTAGATGGTGGTTTTGAACCCATGGTCGTTCAGAGCTACGAGGATGTCGAGGAAGGGGAGTTGACAACTCCCCTTCCTCGACATCCTCCATCTCCGCTTATGTAAGGAGAACCCTCACGCACTGCTCTACCTGGGCCGACACCTACCAGGAACTAGAAAGACTATCCCAAGTTTTAGTGAATAATGGATACTCCAACTCCGACATCTCCAGCACCATCAACCACCATCTTGAAAAATGGTACACCCAAAGCCCTCCCAACATTGACCCCCCCAATGAAATTAAGATCTTCTACCGCAATTTTATGTCCTCTGAACACAAAAATTACGAGGCCGTCTTAAAAGAAATAATCGCCAAGCATGTCCACCCAACCAACCCGGAAAACAAAATCAAATTAATAATTTATTACAAATCCCCCAAGACCTCCAACCTCGTTCTCCGCAACAAACCAGCTTCCACCAAGATAAAGAGCCCGATGACCGACGATCACGTCATTTACCAACATACCTGTAATTATGAGGACTGTGGACCTCATTCCTATATTGGTATGACGCAGACTCGTCTTTCACGTCGGTTAACTCTTCACCTTCAGGCTGGAGCCATCAAGGACCACTATCTCACCCCTAACCATCCCCACCTCACACGCAACGAGTTAGAGAAACACACCACCATACTCGATAAAGAAAGTGACCCAAGGAGATTACCTATACTCGAAGCATTATATATCCAAGCCTTACATCCCAACATCAACAACCAAACTCTGGACCTTCAGATCCTTCCTTCTGCCAAAAGGCACTTTCCTACAGGACCTAACGCCCCCCCTCGCCCCCCGGTGCCCTTGACGCAGCCCCCCGCGCTACCTCCTTCAGCTTCGTCTTCTGCCGGCGCCACACGTACTACGCAACTTAGGCCACGCCCCTCGACACGCAGCCAATCAGCTTCGACCCCGCCAACCGACCACCACCTTCCCGCATCCAGTGCGCATGCGTGAAGCGGTTCTCTCTTTTTCTCTCCTAGAATACCCCTCCACCAATAGCAGACTTTTACCCCCTGATTTTCGCCTCCTCTGATCCTCCACCCTCTATATATACCTTTCCTGTTTACCTTTTATATCATTCTATCCTTACTTGATAATGCTGGTTGTCCAGTGAAACGCGTCGTATATCCTGTATCATCATGTACATTAATGTAACCCTGTACCACTATGAATTTTGCTAATCTCATTCATCTACTTCCTGCCACCCAGCGAAAACTAATCAGAGACCTGGAAACTTTGAATAATAAAATTTCCAACGCAGAAATTGCTATTTCTTTCAACCTCGTATGTATTAAAGAAAATATATATATATATATATATGTATATATATATATACAGTATATATATATATATATATATATATATATATATATATATATATATATATATACCGTATATATATATATATATACAGTATATATATATATATATATATATATATATATATATATATATAGAGAGAGAGAGAGAGAGTACAAAGGAGTACAAAGGAGTACAAAGGAAATCCAAGCAACAACAGATCTAGTGACCCTTCTAGGTTGCTTGTCCTCCAAAACACTGAGGATAAAGTGTCCAAACAGTGGTTTAGAGTGGGTAAGGGAACATTGGAAAGGGAATTACTGCCCTGGAACTAATGTCCGTGGCAGGATTAGGAAGTTAGTAGGGGACAGATGGGTTAGTAACTGAGGGGGGATAAAATAAAGTTATTCATTTACAAACGCAGTCAGTCGCGGGTTTGATGCGAGATATTTGTCTAGGCGGAGTTTAAATGAATCAACGGTGATGCAGTCTATAACGTTTCGGGGAAGCCCATTCCACAAGTTAACAACTCGATTGAAGAAGAAATTCTTAGATTCGTGTGAGTTAAAAGATTTACCAATAATTTCGCAACCGTTTCCCCGTGTGTAATTAGATTGGTCGATAGTGAAGTACTTACTACAGTTCATATTGTCGATGCCTTTGATGATTTTGAACACTTGAATTAAGTCACCTCTTAATCTGCGCTGGGTTAAAGGAAATAGATTTAATTCTCTAAGACGCTCTTCGTATGGTTTGTTCTTTAGGCTAGGTATCATTTTGGTAACTCTACGTTGAACTCGTTCTAGCTTGTTTATTTTGGTAATAAGGGCACCAGGATTGAATGCAGTATTCCAGAAGAGGGCGGACTAAGGAATTGTAAAGGGTTAGGATAACTTCTTTGGATTTATGCTCAAATGACCTGCCTATAAAGCCAATTATTTTGTTTGCCTTCTTAACAACTTCTGAACATTGTTGACTCGGTTTTAGGTTACTCGATATTGTTACTCCCAGATCGGTTTCTCTGTTTACATTCTTAAGCTGAGTGCCATTCATCGAATAGTTTGCTTTCTCATTTAGGTATCCGATATGTAGTACTTTACATTTATCCGCATTGAAACTCATTTGCCAAATTTGGGCCCAACATGACAATTTATCTAGATTGTGTTGCATATCGTCAACTTGTTCTTTTGAGAGTACCCTATTTGCAATTTTTGTATCGTCCGCAAATTTTGAGATTGTACAGGTGAGACCCTCATCTATGTCGTTGATGTAAATTAGAAAGAGAATTGGTCCTAGTACCGATCCCTGGGGTACCCCGCTACTTACATTGGTCCATTTAGATGCCTTACCGTTTATGACTACTCTTTGCTTTCTGTCGCGGAGCCAATTTTCTATCCATTTCAACACACCGTCTTGTATTCCATGCGCTTTTAGTTTTAGCAGTAAACGTTTGTGGGGAACTTTGTCAAAGGCCTTTTGAAAATCAAGGTATATAATATCTACAGCTTTACTCTCATCGTAGAGGTTGAGGATATCGTGGAAGAAGTCTAAGAGGTTTGTTAAACAGGAACGTTTTTTACGAAAGCCGTGTTGAGTATCTTTAAGTATGTTGTTTTCCTCTAAGTGATTTACGAGTCTGTCTCGTATGACCGTTTCTAGCATTTTACATACAACTGAGGTTAAGCTAATTGGACGATAGTTACTGGGTAGGGATTTGCTGCCTTTTTTGAATATCGGTGTTACGTTGGCTAGCTTCCACTGATCGGGCATAGTTCCAGACTGCAAGGATTTATTGAATAGTAATGTCAGTGGTTTGGAGAGCTCATCCTTAGCTTCCTTTAGAACTCTAGGCGAGATTGTATCAGGTCCAGGCGTTTTATTTACCTTGAGTTTATCTAAACAATTCAATACTTCTCTCTCTGTAACGGTGATATTGCTTAGAACATCTGAATTATCAATCTGAATCGGCGATGGTGTAGGGATATCACTGAGGTCTTCTGTTGTAAAAACTGACGCAAAGAAGGTATTGAGGGCATTACTCATTTGTATTTCGTCTTTGGTGTATTCTCCATTTTCATCGACTAACGGTCCAACAGTTGAAGTAACTACTTTTTTCTTTCTGATATAACTATAGAATTCTTTCGGGTTTGTTTTACTTTGATTCGCAATATGTAACTCTAAGGTCTTTTTACTTTGCTTAATTAACTTTTTGGCTTTGCGTCGTAGCTCTACAAATTTCAGCTGTTCTTCGTCATTTTGTGAGGATTTTAATCTATCATTAGCAAATTTTTTAGCAAGCAGACAGTTTGAAATATCTTTATTCCACCATTTGGGCTTATTATTATGGCCTGGACGCCGTATTTTGATGGTATGCAGTCTTGCACTGCTTTTAGGTAAGTGGCTTCGAATAACTTCCAAGATGTATTTATGTCGTTATTGTGAATTAAAAAGCTCCAGTCAGTTTCTTTAAACATAGCTCTAAGTTTATGGAAGTTTGCTTTCTTGAAATTAGGGACTTTTTCGATGCTACTATTTGGTTCGTTACTAGTAAACTTTAAAGTGAAAGTTATCGTACGATGGTCGCTGTTACTGAATTCATCACCAACATTCAAATTCTCTATTAATTCTTCTTTTGTTGCAAGTACAATGTCAAGAACGTTATTACCACGGGTCGGCATTCGAACAAATTGATAAAGCGAACTCTCTTGCAAGTTCGTATACAAGTCATGTCCGGAGTGTGAAGTAAGAGTATCGCCCCACTTGGTCACAGGTAAATTAAAGTCGCCAAAAATTACGGTATCTTGTGAGTTACTTACATCTGCAATTTGATCGTAAATTTCTCGGTCAGTTTGCACTGATTGAGCTGGAGGTCTGTATATTAATGCAAGTATTATTTTTGTACCTTTAATATTCTTTATTAGCACAAAAGATGCGTCGACGTTCACAATTTGAGGTTTTGACAAGAGGGTAGGGTTAAGACTTTCTTTGATATAAAGTAAAACGCCACCTCCATTTCGATTTATTCGGCTTTTCTCAAACATTACATAACCGGGAAGTGAATACTCTGCTAAAAAGTCTCTATCTTCTGAATTGAGCCAAGATTCTGTTATGCCAATCACATCATCATTTTCTGTAAACACTAGCTCCTCTAAATCTGAAAATTTATTGCGTATGCTACGAGCGTTTTTTTTTCTTTTCTATGTGATTAAGGGAGGCAAAAGGCATAACTGCCTATAGCGAGTGCCTCCCCCATAGTTGAAAGAGTGACAGGGCCAAAATCAAGGGACGTTCGAGCCAAAATGCCTGGACACACGGAGTTTGAAGCAATTTAAGTCATAGGAAGAGGGAAAGACTGATTCTGGGAGAGAGTTCCAGAGCTCAGATGTTGAGTAGAAGAAAGTTTGAGAGTAACGTTTCACTCTTGGGTTGGAGAGTTGCACAGAGTAGGGGTGGGATTGAGTTGCAAGACGGGTACCACGTGCCCTACGTAAAGGAGGTGGTATGCACTGGGATAGCTCTGAGGAACACTGATTATTATAGTAGCGATAGAATAGCGAGAGAGATGCAACATTGCGGCGGAGAGAGAGAGATTGCAGAGAGTTGGTGAGTGGACGGGAGTTAATGATACGAAAGGCCTTCCTTTCAACTTTGTCTAGGAGAGCGGTGTGAGAGGAACCTCCCCACACATGTGAACAATACTCAATACAAGGGCGCACTATGCCCCTGTACAGAGCAAGAAGCTGTGCAGGGGAAAAGAACCCCCTAAGGCGGTTGAGCACACCCAGCTTCTGGGAGGCTGCCGTAGCAAGACTGGTAATATGGTCCTTCCAAATGAGTTTGCATGGAAAACCTTTAAATTTGTTATTTTAGAACTCACAGAACGCTCTTTAATAATATTTTTGGTTCTTGTCGGATCTACTTTTATGTTCATGGCTGTCCTTGGTCCTCGCTGTCTTCGGTCCTTATCGCTGGTGGTCCTCGGTTGCCTCTGTTTTTTTCTTGGTGTTGGATGATTTATGTCACTGCTGCTTCTTCTCGGATGGCGTTTTTTGATCCATGGCTGCGGACTGCTTCGTTTAGGAGACGACCCATGCGTGCTGAACCCACAGGGTTTAGATGAGTGCCATCCTGTAGGCTGGTTGTAGAAGTTGTCCCAGAGGTTGATGAATTCAACTTCTTCCCTCAGACACAAATATTTTAGTCGGCTATTTGTGCTGAAGGCCTTGTCGTAGAATTTGTCAGGTGCGTCGATCTTGGGGAGAATGCCTGAGATGATGATATTCCTGGACTTGTTTTTGTAGTGCTGGATCATCTTGCGATATTTCTCCATCAACTCTTCGGATCTGGTGCGCATGACGTCATTTGAACCAGCATGGATGACAAATAGGGTATTTTCATTTGCATCCTTTGTGGTATCTTCGAAGGCTTCCACAATGTCGTCCAGTCCAGCTCCTGGGATGCAAAATCTTTTTCGTTGATTTGGGACTCTGTCGCAGAACTCTTCGACCTGTCCTCGTAGGATGGAATCCCCAATGAGCCTGGTCTCTTCTGGTTCGTCTTCCATCTCTACCAATATCTCAAATCTGTTTGACATTGTGACTGGTAGATGAGACCTTTTCTGCGTTGGCCGTGCACCGTTCCTCACTGGTGTAAATCCGGAAACCTGTGGTGGCGGGACTCTACGTACAGGTCGGGGAGAGGAGTGGTTAGAACGGGGGCGAGGGGTTGGTACTGTTCGTGCTAGCAGGCTTCTTGCACGAGGAGTGGGGGAGAGACTAAGGTGAACAGGGCGGCTGTCCTGGGTTGATGTCGGCTCAGGTTCGTCAGAATCATCTGCTGCAGTGTCTACTGCAGGTGTTGGATTGTTGGCAGATGACGTTGGGGCGGTGGTGGATGCTGGAGTTGAAACAATTGGAGTTAGTGATACTCCAACATTGAGTGTAACAAACTCTTGGAGTGATTCCAGCTTCCTGGTGAGGGCGTTGATCTTGTTGTGGGCTTCATCCAATTTTGCTGTCAAATCCTCTCGTTGCTGGCAGAGTCGGCAGACTTGTGGATCGGCAGGAGCAAACATGGAAGCACCAAACCTACCGGCGCAGTTCGTACAGGCACGAGGCATGGTGACGATCACTTTCTTCAGATCACTTCACTCACTTAAAAACACTTAACTCACTTTAAAAACACTAAACTCACTTTAAAAACACTTCACTCCCTTCAGGTCGCTTCACTTACTTAAATAGGCCTAACCGAAAACAAAAATGTTGAAATACACACAAATAGGTTATCAGCGGTGATAGCCTAACCGAAAATTAAAACAAAACAAAATTAAATTTGAATACGCAGTGATAGCCGAACTGAAAACAATTTTGTTTATTTAAACAGAAATAGGCCACCAGGGGTTATAGCCCATCCTAACCGAAAACCAAAATTATGAAATACCGGTACTCAGAAATAGGCCACCAGCGGTGATAGCCTAACTGAAAATTTAAAAATTGAAGTACACAGAATAGGCCAACCAGAGATGAGAGAGAGAGCGGAGAGAGGAGAGAGAGGAGAGGAGAGAGAGAGAGAGAGGAGACGAGAGAGGAGAGAGAGAGAGAGGAGAGAGAGAGAGAGAGAGAGAGAGAGAGAGAGAGAGAGAGAGAGAGAGAGAGAGAGAGAGAGAGAGAGAGAGAGAGAGAGAGAGAGAGAGAGAGAGAGAGAGAGAGAGAGAGAGAGAGAGAGAGAGAGAGAGAGAGAGAGAGAGAGAGAGAGAGATCAAAGACTGGTACGTAAAAGGGCTTAGGGTATAGACTCCATAAGGCATATGTAACAAGGATTGAACAAATGCCTGTGCGAAGGGAAGGGGGAATAGACAGTGGAAGAGATAAAAGGGGACAGGTGAGGGTGGAAGGAACAAGAGGAGAAGAGGGACTATTGGAATAGAAGGAAATAAGTATTATACTGTATATAGGCCTACACGGAAATGAGAATAAACAATAAATATCAATTGATCCTTACGAGGCTTCAAGTATCTAGTGAAATAAAATTGGAATAGGTAGTACAGAGAGATTTACATAGATACACTGATCACACAGACCATGTGATCCAAACGAGGTGGTTACGACTTCATTATAGTAGAACTAATAGAGCCCCATATAAAGGAAAGTGGAAGGCAAGGATATAGAACAGAAAAAGGCTAGAGAGAGAGAGATAGTGTGAGAGAGAGAGTGAGCAAGAGTTATGAATTATAGGAGGAAGAATAATTGAGTAGAAGGGGAAGCAGACCGGCAGGCCTAACCGTAAATGTGTGTGTTACTCAGTTCTCAGTTACACAGTTACTCAGTTACTTGTTCGTCATGGGGAATCCACGCAATGCGAGCTAAGCTCATTATTATCGCGCCTCCTTAACTGGGAATGTATTGCGTGAAATGCATGTTAAGTGTTTTATGTACTGTTGGAATGGCTGTGGATGTGTGTGTAGTCTGTATTTAGCCAATTGGCGACATCGGAAACGAAGGCTTAGGGTGGATCTGTATGGTACCATTCTCACTATAGACGGTACCGTCTCGCCCGAAGGCTTAGGTAGCCATCAGCTTAGGTGAACCATATGATACCCATCTCGCCTTGTACCATTTTTGCCAACCCCAGATGGGACGTCACAACGTCGTCCACTTATTCCAGGTACCTATTTACAGCTAGGTGAACTGAGGCTAACACATGAAAGGAGACAAGCCCAATTTGTCTCTGCCCGGCCGGGGATTGAACCCCCGACCCCTCGTGTGTGAGACGAGAGCTCTACCTACTAGGCTACGGGCTGTGTGTGTGTGTGTGTGTGTGTGTGTGTGTGTGTGTGTGTGTGAGAGAGAGAGAGAGTTTGTGAGTGTCTCTTTGTATGTCTGTGTGTGTGTGTCTATTTGTGTATGTGTGTGTGTAAGCGTGTTAATGTGTGTATACATAATATTATATCAATGGAAGTGAGATTAATTGTAAGCTATGCAACTGTCCCAAGTACCACAGCTTAAGATAGTATGCTTACTCTGTACAAAGCTTAAATAGTGAAAAAATAAGTTGCAGAGCACCGAAGGCCTCAGTCGAATACTGCAAACTACCAGCCGTTCCAAACCCTTCTCCATTCTATCTCCCAGTTTTATCCATACGTGGGGACTTTAATAGATATTTAGGTAATTTTGGTGGTCAATTTTGTGCATGTGGATAATTTTGTGCATGTGGGTAATTTGGTGTGTGCGGGCAAATTTGTGCATGTGGGCAATTCTGTTCATGTGAGCAGTTTTGTGCATGTGTATAATTTTGCGCATGTGGGCAATTTTGTGCAAGTGGACAATTTTGTGCAAGTGGGCAATTTTGTGCATGTGGGCAATTATGTGCATGTTTGTAATTTTGTGCATGTTGGCAATTTTGTGTTGTGACTAATTTTGGGCATGTGGGAAATTTTGAGTTTGGGTAATTTTGGCCATGTGAACAATTTTGAGTTTGGGTAATTTTGGGCATGTGGGCAATTTTAAGACTAGGTAATTTTGGGCATGTTGGCAATTTTGAGTTTGGGTAATTTTGGGCATGTGGACAATTTTGAGTTTGGGTAATTTTGGGCATGTGGACAATTTTGAGTTTGGGTAATTTTGGGCATGTGGACAATTTTAAGACTGGGTAATTTTGGGCATGTTGGCAATTTTGAGTTTGGGTAATTTTGGGCATGTGGACAGTTTTGAGTTTTGGTAATTTTGGGCATGTGGACAATTTTGAGTTTGGGTAATTTTGGGCATGTGGACAATTTTGAGTTTGGGTAATTTTGGGCATGTGGACAATTTTGAGTTTGGGTAATTTTGGGCATGAGGAAAATGTTGTGCATGTGGGCAAATGACGTCATCGTATTGAAGGGAGCCAAAAGGTACAGCGGAGTATAATTTAAGCTTTGGAAGCAAGCAATAACATACTGATTGATCCTTATGAGGCAGTGTTAATCCCTTCTCCACCATTACTTAATTTCTATCATATCCTGTTTATCATTAGACGATTTTCTTTAGTTTATAATCTACCTATACATACGATTCAAATGGGTAAATAAAATCTCAATAAGCACTCTTAGTAACATAAGTCCTTCTTAAACTGCATAAAAGCATGTAATTTTAGCCAGAATCAAAGGTAAAAATACGTCATGGTGCTGAAGGGGTTAATGCTATTCTATAGTTAACATGGCTTGAACCATAGGATAGGATAGCATGAAAGGTTCTCCCATATCCACCAATTCTCACAGTTGTAAACACGGGTATACTATAGAAAATTTGGAAGGATTCCCCATATAACATGACCAAAACTAACAGAACTATATTATATTAAAAAAAAAACTCTTGTAAACATTACAATATATAGTTATACAATGATAGGAAACATAATGTGAATCTATTTCAATGCTGATATACACACACACACACACACACACAGCCCGTAGCCTAGTGGTAGAGCTCTCGTCTCACACACGAGGGGCCGGGAGTTCAATCCCCGGCCGGGCGGAGACAAATTGGGCTTGTCTCCTTTCATGTGTTAGCCTCAGTTCACCTAGCTGAAAATAGGTACCTGGAATAAGTGGACGACGTTGTGACGTCCCATCTGGGGTTGGCAAAAATGGTACAAGGCGAGATGGGTATCATATGGTTCACCTAAGCTGATGGCTACCTAAGCCTTCGGGCGAGACGGTACCGTCTATAGTGAGAATGGTACCATACAGATCCACCCTAAGCCTTCGTTTCCGATGTCGCCAATTGGCTAAAATACAGACTACACACACATCCACAGCCATTCCAACAATACATAAAACACTTAACATGCATTTCACGCAATACATTCTCAGTTAAGGAGGCGCGATAATAATGAGCTTAGCTCGCATTGCGTGGATTCCCCTTGACCAACAAGTAACTGAGTAACACACACACACACACACACATTAGTTATTAAAAAAACTGACGCCAATATTTTCCTACTTGACTAGGCTATACGAGAGCATTTCTAACTTGAAGGTAATCGTTTGTAGTTTAAGACTGTACTAGAAAAATTGTCGTAGTGAAGGGATTACACTTTTGAATAGCCAGAAAGGAGCACATTGACAATATCAGGAAACAAATCAATCAGAATACCCTATCTCACTCTCTTCGTAAAGTGAACCTTTTCACGATTAAAAATTTCTTCACGCATAGCATAAATAGTGAGTGGACTCAGCTCCCTCATAAAGCTATAGACTGAGTTTCAATTGACATGCTATAAAAAAAGGCTAGGTTAATAGGCTAAAACAATTGGTCTGGTGTAGATAATTATATGGATAAAACTATTTGGTGTGTCCTGCGGTGTGTTAGCTATACACTCTTCCAAGTAAGTAGGCCAAAATTCTTGAACATTAACTTCTATAACTCACAAACGACTAGAGTAATCGAACTTATATTTCTACCATTTGGGAAGGGTCAGCCAGGGAATAGGTGTGGAAATTTACAGCCCTTTGCTCTAGCTCTTTTTGAATTACTGAGGTTAGGGTTCACGATTTCTGGACTACCTACTTGGAACAGGGTATAGCATGTTTGATTCACAGCCGAAACGATCTGGATTCGATTCCCGGGCAGGGCGAGCTATTTGGGCAAGTCTCGTAACGCCCTGTGCCTTTGTTTACTTAGCAGTACAGTTATAGGAACCTGGAGATAGCGAACAATTTGTGGTATCTCATCCGGTGGGGTAAACTGTGGTAACTTGGATAATACACAGTAGCCCCAGTGTACCAGGTTCCATAACTCACCCGTGTTACGCACAACAAGCTCCAAAGGGCAATGGTAAGGAGATGAACACCGCGGCCAAGTAGAGCCTAACGTAATTTTCCCCCCAAAGACATATATTTATTCCTTCAGGCGATTATATAAAATTACTAATGTATTCACTTCTAACTGTCTTTATTGTCTGTTAATTTTTCAAGAGGAAGTGAAGGGTGGGGAATCATTCTGTAATTTATGTTTTTTATTTTTTCCCCACTTACCATTATTCAAGGTTTATACTAAGTCTAGTAGAATGGAGTCTTGGCTTCCTCGGTGGGATTACAAGATCTATGTGGTCAGTGAACACTATATATATATATATATATGTGTAAATCTCAATCTCTCAAGGGACTGGAGTTCTCGCAGAGAGGCTCCAGTCCTGACGTTATTCTTGACTTACAGTGTGGTGGCTTAATAATCCACTAGGGTTGATAGCTTCTGAAGTCCGATTTTAACTAATTAATCAATCTCTCTCTCCCTCTCTCTTGATAGGATGGCAATGAAGGAGAAGGGGGGGGGGGGGACTTTTACTAGTTTGTATCGTATACGTAATTACCAAGTTACGTCTACATCCGCTCAAAGGTTTTTTATATAATAGTTGACACTCAAAGAAGCGGACAGAAACGCTATGTTAATATATAAACATAATATGGCACAAGACAGGCCATATACATAATTATACCCTAAAACAATCTACATTCAATTAGTGGAGTGAGGAGAAGAGGGAGGGGAGTGAAAGGTACAGCATGGTGGACAGAAGAGGTAAGAATAGCTGTGGAAGAAAAGAAGAAAGCATATACAGAGTGTTCCAGTAATGCTTTTCATAAATTATATGGTGGACTCATCAGACAAAAATAAGAATAAATTACTCTATGAACATGAGGTTGAGTATTTATAATAACGGAGTTAGACTGACATAATTAAAGGATGCATCATTGGTTACACGTCCTTCCTAAGCTGATTGAAATATCCTAAAACTAATAATGTAATATCTATCTATCTATCTATCTATTGCCAGACGCCTTACTCCCCTTAATGGGGGTGGCCATACACAAAATGCCCCCAAGTGAACCCATCCCCTGTAAGAGGGACAACCCATGCCAGTTTACTGAAGGACTTACAGGATTAACCACTCAATTTAGGGTCCGTCTGACTCCGAGGCATTTTATGTATTTGTTAGCACTATTTTTCTACAGCGGTGTGCGGCTAATCCATCCACTAACCTGCTTCACCCTAAGATAGCAGTACTGATTTGTATACGGTTTACTCCCCTAGACAGGTTGCCGACCAAGGCTGACGAGTCCCATCCACCCGGATTTTTATAAGGTTATCTCCCCTAGATGGGTTGCTGACCAAGGCTAACGAGTCCCATCCACCCGATGTAATGTAATATCAGTTTCATTATTATTCATTATATTTCCATTGCTATCACTATCTTAAACTGAGTACATGATTCAAATTCTCGAACGACTAGAACGAAACACAACCACATGAATACTGCCTGGCTAGAGCCGGCAAAGATGGCTTCCATACTACCCCCTGGTACTGTTACCATTCTAGCGGTTTGTATCCAATCGGCGTTCTCTCTTCAGGCTAGCAAGCGATAGCGAAGGCCAAATGGATATAATCCACTAAAATGGCAACATTACCCCTTGGACTGAATGGCATTGTATCTATCGTTAACTTAAATCGTGTAATAACTCCGTTATTATAAATACTCAACCTCATGTTCATAGAGTAATGTATTCTTATTTTTGTCTGATGAGTCCACCATATAATTTATGAAAAGCATTACTGGAACACCCTGTAGAGAGTGGTTGGGTAGTAGAGGGAATGAAGATTTCGAGAGACAGAAACGAGCGAGGTACGTGGAGAGTAAGAGGGTGGTGAAGAGAGTAGTGAAGGAAAGTAAGAGAAGAGTAGATGAGGAATTTGGAAGGAATCTGAGTGTAAAATGGAGGGAGAGTAAGAAACTGTTCTGGAAAGAAGTCAAGAAAGTTAGGGAAGGTAGCAAGGGAAACAGTAAGGGTGTGAAAGATAAGAATGGGAGAATGCTAGCCGAGAAGCAAGAGAGAGTCAAAAGATGGAGGGAGTACTTCAGTGAGTTGCTAAATGTAAGGAATGAAGAGCCAGCAAACATAGCTGGATATGGTATGGGAGGGAGAAGAAGAGAAGTAGTGGAGGAGGAGGTGGGGATCAGGAGGTCAGAAGTGTGGGAAGCCATGAAAAGAGTGAAGTTGGGGAAAGCACCAGGAACAGATGGAGTGTGTGGGGAAATGTTTAGGTATGGTGGTGAGATAGTGATCGAATGGGTATGGAAAATGTGAAAACTAGCATGGGAGAAAGGGAGTGCACCTGATGACTGGAAGACTGGCATAATAGTCCCCCTATATTAGGGCAAAGGGGAAAGAGGAGTGTGTGGTAACCACCGAGGAATATGTCTTCTAAGCGTAGTAGGGAAGGTATACAGTAGGGTAGTGATTGAGAGAGTGAGAGTGAGAACGGAGAAATGGATAGGCGACGAGCAGGGAGGTTTTTAGGAAGGGAAGAGGATGTGTAGATCAGATTTTTACCCTGAATTGTGTTGTGGAGAAGCATCTGGAAAAGAAACAAAAGGTGTATGTTGCCTTTATGGACTTGGAGAAGGCCTATGACAGAGTGGATAGAGAAGGTTTGTGGAAAGTACTTAGAATATACGGAGTAGAGGGCAAGTTGCTGAAAGCAGTGAAGAGCATGTATGAGGGTGCAAAGGCAGCAGTATGTGTGGAGAGTGAGCAGAGCGAGTTCTTTGACCTGAATCTTGGTTTGAAACAGGGATATGTGATGTCCCCGTGGTTTTTTACTGTATATATGGATGGAGTCATGAAAGAAATACTATCAAGAGCAGTGGATGTTGCTGTATCGCTGAAAAGGGAGGGAATTGAGTGGAAGCTACCTATACTGCTGTTTGCGGATGATACAGTTCTGATGAGTGATAATGAATGGGAGTTGCAGGGTCTGGTAAATGAGTTTGGAACAGTGTGCGAAAAACGGAATTTGAAGGTAAATGCGGGGAAGAGCAAGGTTATGGTCTTCGAAAGGGGTGAATCACAGAGTGTGAGGTGAAGCTGAACGGTCAGGCTATGGAGATCGTCAACTCTTTTAAGTATCTGGGCAGTGTGTTGAGCAAAGATGGGACTATGGATGAAGAAGTGCGGGAGAGGGTACAACAGGGAAAGAGGGTTGTAGGAACGCTAAAACCAGTAACAAGAAATAGGGGTGGTCAGTATGGAAGTGAAGAAGTCCTTGCATGACAGTGTGGTAATCCCGACACTGACTTACGGAAGCGAAGCATGGACGTTGGTTGAGAGACTCAGACCAAGAGTGAGAGCAGTGGAAATGAATTGCTTAAGGAGTGCGTGCGGAGTTACATGGAGGGATAGACAGACTAATGAGGAAGTAAGAAGGAGGTGTGGTGTGGTGTGGAGGTAGATGTGCTGGAAAGTGTGAAAAGGAACAACTTGAGATGGTTCGGCCATATGGAACATATGTAAAGCGAGAGAATGACTAAGAGGGTGTACGAGAGCGAGGTGGAGGGACAGAGAGGGAGAGGTAGACCGAATGAGAGGTGGAAGGATGGAGTGAGGAAGTACATGAACGAAGGCGGTGCTGGTTGGGGGGAGGGGCGTCGACTGACTGGGGACAGAGGTGCATGGGGGTGGTTCGTTCGTGGCCACCCCTTCGGGGATCACGGCGTCAGGCAATAGATAGATAGATAGATATATAAGTAACATATTTGTTTTGTTATTAATATTCTATCTATCTATATATTGCCGGACGCCTTACTCCTCTTAATGAGGGTGGCCATACACAGAATGCCCCCAAGCGGACCTCTTCCCTGTAAGAGGGACAACCCGAGCCAGTTTACTGAAGGACTTACAGGATTGACCACTCAATTTAGGATCCGTCCGACTCCGAGGCCCTGTGTATCTTTTTAGCACTATTTTTCTACAGTGGTGTTCGGCTAATCCATCCACTAAGCTGCCTTACCCTTAGGTAAGCAGTATGGATTTGTATCAGATTTACTCCCCTAGACAGGTTGCCGACCAAGGCTGACGAGTCCCATCCACCCGGATTTTTATAAGGTTGTCTCCCCTAGATGGGTTGCCGACCAAGGCTAACGAGTCCCATCCACCCGATATTATTACCACAAATAAATGTGAGATAATTTTATTTTGCCGTTTATATAAGCATAAATATTAATAAATTGTATTCATGTTATGTTAATTACGTTTAAATGTGTTCATCACATAAAACAGAATATTAGTATGTGTGTGTGAAAGAGAGAGAGAGAGAGAGAGAGAGAGAGAGAGAGAGAGAGAGAGAGAGAGAGAGAGAGAGAGAGATAGTATGTGAAAAACTTCGCGGTCCAATTCGGGTGAGAAAAAAAAATATATATATTTTATACTGAATACGAGGTGTCAGCACCTCTGAGAAAGCTTCGGCCCCTTTATGTGGCAATAGTTCCAACTGATTGACTTGTGCGACCGTGATTACTAAAACCTTTGTTAAGAATACATAATTACTACGAAACATTGAACACGGTCGCAAGATCCAACGAGGTAAATTATTGACATAGGTAGGCAGTTATTATCTCAGAGTTGCTGAAAACGAGTATAGCACACACAAAGAGAGAGAGAGAGAGAGAGAGAGAGAGAGAGAGAGAGAGAGAGAGAGAGAGAGAGAGAGAGAGAGCGAGCGAGAGAGAGAGAGAGAGAGAGAGGGGGGGGGGGGGGTAAGAGAAGGCGTCACCATAGCAACAGGATGCTACTGGGACAAGCGGTGCTCAGAACATTTGGAGATAATTTGGTCAGCGAGCGATAGTTACAGCAAATTACAAAGCATAGTCAGCATCTTAAAAGCCTTGCGATTCATTGCAGGGATACTATAGGGGACAAAGAAAAGGCGGTACGAGAACTATATGGTACAGTACACTCATTGCGGATTGTACAACATATTTCTTTAAGGCTTCCTCGCTTTTTTCTCTTTCTCTCAATCTCTCTTTGGCTTGTGTCCATTCGGCCCCATTCAGCCTCCTGTTTTAAGACGTTTACCCCCATCCAGGTGTCAATATTTTCCTGGTGAGCGGTAGCAAGCCAGCATATATATATTTTTGTTTTGACAGCAAGCTAAATTTGTACATTTTTCGATAGAAAAATGTCTTTAAGCCGGATTTCTCCATACAATGATCACTCGCTATCGCTCGCCAGGAAGAAATCGACACCTGGATGGGGATAAACGGCTTAAAACAGTTGGCTGAATGGGGCCGAATGGATACAAGCCAGGGAAAGAGATAAACGGGAATAAAGATAAGAAAAAGCCGGTGAACCCCCTTAATCGATGGAACGAATTTCGTAGCCTAGCACGAACTCTAAATAGTTTTCACCGACTTTCATCATCCTAGCCTACCTCACACTGATTGCCTTCACTCTAGCTTACCTCACACTGATTGTCCTCATACTAGCCTACCTCACACTGATTGCCTTCGCTCTAGCTTACCTCACATTGATTGTCCTCACTCTAGCTTACCTCATCCTAGCCTACCTCACTCTGATTGCCTTCACTCTAGCTTACCTCACACTAATTGTCCTCATCCTAGCTTACCACACACTGATTGTCCTCACTCTAAGCTACCTCACACTGATCGCCTTCACTCTAGCTTACCTCAACCTAACCTGCCTCACACTGATTGTCTTCACCCTAACCTGTCACACACTGATTGTCCTCACCCTAACCTGTCACACACTGTTTGTCCTCTCCCTAGCTAACCTCACACTGATTGTCCTCACCCTAACCTGTCACACACTGATTGTCCTCACCCTAGCTTACCTCACACTGATTGTCCTCACCCTAATCTGTCACACACTGATTGTCCTCACCCTAGCTTACCTCACACTGATTGTCCTCACCCTAACCTGTCACATACTGATTGTCCTCACCCTAGCTTACCTCACACTGATTGTCCTCACCCTAGCCTGTCACACACTGATTGTCCTCACCCTAACCTGTCACACACCGATTGTCCTCACACTATTTTGCTATGGCCTGTTTCATTTTGGTCTCTCTCCACTCGAGGCTATATCGTCAGGGCCGGGTTCACTCAATATACTTTCAAACCTTCAAACCCAAGTCTGTGCCACCCTCTTTTTGTATCACCATGTTTTAGCTTCCCTTCGTCGTGTTGTACATTGATATATCGCAACCTCAGAAGTAGTAAGGGATGAAGGTAAGTTAGATCTGCCTCAGGGTTTGGACAGAGACAAGGTATAGAAGATGGAGAGACGACAGTGTTATGGTTTAGTTTTTTTGTTTTAGTTTTTTTTCCGGTCTAGGCTTAACATGTACAATCGGGGGTATTAAGTGTTGTCATAGATTCAAGTGTGTTTCGCTCAAAAGGTGTTATTGGTATCTTTATAGTTACTGGGAAAAGTGTTTATCCCTCAGAGCATTAGTCAGTGTCCGAAACTTTATGAAATATCTGACAACACTTATTAACTTCGACTGTACAAGCCCACCTCCAAAGACCCTAAAGACGCAGAGGATCGAACCTTGCCACACTGCAGCCTCAATCATCAGCCAGGCCAATGTACAGAGTTCTATACCTTCACACCACCGGGTCCCTCATTTAGTCTGAGGTAGGAGGGCTGTAAATGTAGAACATTGGCTGGCAAGAAGTAATGTAGGACTGAAGTAAATAAGGTAGAGAGTAATGCAAATAAGGAGGAAATAGGTTAGCATGAAGTGAAGAAGAAAAGGATGGAGAGAGGAAAGTGAAGAAAGAGGGAAATAGACTGGAAGGAAGTAAATGGGGAGAGAGGGATGCAAAGAAAGAAGGACGGTAAATAAAGAAGAAAGAAAGATGAATGTAAATAAAGAAGGAAGGGGGAGAGAATTGTGAACAAGGAAGGAAGGAAGGGAGAGAGGAAAGTAATAAAAGAGAGGGCAGAAACGGGAAGGAAGTTAAGAAGGAAAGAAGGGATGTGAGAAATGTAAATACAGAAACATAAGCTAAGAAGGAAGTAAAGAAGAAAGGAAGGAAGGAAGGCAGGAAGGAAGGGCCCCTATGACCTCTATAATTCACTCCATCTATAAACAGCTTCTGCTAGGCTCCTCAATAATAATGTATCGCCCCCTGGCTACCCTCTGTTTGTTGTTTTAAAGCAGAATATATGAGGGAATTATAAACGAAGATAGGAAGAAGATGAGGGAGAAAAATAAGGGAGAAAGAGAATGAAGGCAGGGAGACTGAAAGGAGGAGGGAAGGAAGTAAGAAATGGAAGGACGAAGGAAGGAAGGAAAGAAGGAAGGGTGGGAGGAAAGGAAGAAGGATAAAAGGAAGGGAGCTGCTGTTGTTGAGAGGGAAGGGGAAAGCCAGAAAGAAGCTTGATAAACAAAGAAGGAGGGGGGAAGAAAAGAGGAAAGCAAATATAGAGAGACTGAGGGAAGGTAAAGAAAAAGAGACTGACAGGATGGTAGGAGTGAAGGAGTGAAGGAAAAAGTAGGAGTGGAGGACGTCGGGATGGGTGGGTGGGGAAGGACGGAATTTAAGGTTGGAGAGAGAGCAGAAGAAGGAGGGGAAAGGCTAGAGATTCAGACCATTAAATAAGAATGAATGAATGAAAGAAAGAAGTATGAAGTGTGGTACCAGGCCCACCAGTAACTATAGAGGGCAGCGAGATTGATGGTAGGAGAGAGAGAGAGAGAGGGAGGGAGGGAGGAAGGAAGGAAGGAGAGGTGGAGGGACGATTGGAGTTGCAAGAAGCTACAAGGAATAGTTAGTATCTAAGAGACCTTATCGTCCAATCCTGGGAGATACTGGAAGTGAAAGGAGAGAGATTGTGTACTGCACTACACCCACTGCAGAGTGTGCAAAATACTATCTACTCTCTTCTTCAACTACTCTACTGAAGAACTGTTTACAATTTCTGAGGGAAGTTTGTTCCAGGTAGAACAGATCTTATATGTGAAAAAGTTTCGACAAATACTAGTGCTGAACCTTTTCAATTCTAACTGCCAGCCATGGTTGCGTGTTGTATTCCTATTGAGACTAAACATTTTGCTATAATCCACATTATGAAACCCATTAAGCATTATTGAACTCCAATGAGCTGACCTCGTAGTCTGTGTGTTTCAAATGGAGAGAAATAGTGGAATGGTGAGGAAGGAGGGAATAGAAGCATGAGATGGTAGTTAAAGATAATTCCGAGTGACAGAGAGGGGGAGGGAGGATGAATAGGAAAGGAAGGAGCGAAAGAAATCAGGCTGGTAGGGATAAAGTAAGAAACGAAAGCAAGGCAGTAGGGAAAGCTGACAGGAAGAGAGAATGGCGGAAGGGAGAAGGAAGAAATAAAAGAGAGAACATTAAGGATGCTATGAGGGAACACTAGGACTGGTGGGAAGGAGAGGGAGGGAGGTAGGGAAGGAAGGAAGTAGACTAGGAGGTAAAGAAGAAAGAAGGAGGAAGGGAGGGATGGAGTAAAGGAAGGAAGGAAGGTAGGAAAGGGGAGAGAAGGCAGATGGGTAGGGGTATAGAAGAAGCAAGGAGGGAGGGATGGATGGAAGGAAAGCAGGGTAGGGGGTAGAGAAGAAGGAAAGAGAACGGAGGAAGAAATGGAAGGAGGAAGCTTGGAATATACACATTAAGGATTTTCAGAGACAGATAAAAAGGAGAGAAAAGAGCCGAAGGATAATAAGGAATGACGGAGAGAATAGCCAGGACAAAAGAGGGATGAAGGATAGGGATGAAGGGAGAGAGGGAATAGTCTGGTACGGGACCCACCAGTGGTACCCAGGGAGCAGTTGGGATGGTGGTAAGGGGAGAGAAGGAAGGAAGGAAGGAAGGAAGGAAAAGAGAGAGAGAGAGAGAGAGATGCAAAGGAATAAAGGTAAGGAAGAGGGAAAGAAGGAAGTAAAGGCCGCGTCATACAGAGGTCGACCGCGACCCGACAGTAACCCGAAGACAATGACTTGCAAAAAAAAAAATTCGCGGTTCGAGTGTATTCGGCCCAAAAATCGGGCGACATCGAGTATGATTCTGGTATGGTCGAGTCATTCTAGTCATGCTCTGGTCATCACCCGAAAGTTCGGATGAGTCGGCCAAAAGTTAGTGCATGCGTTAACTTTTTGGAAATCCTCGAGTGCGTTCGGGTCAAAAAACCGCTACAAAATCCTCGAGTCACCTTCGATTTACATTCGATTCGTATTCGACTTACATTCTACCATATTCTGATCGCATTCGACCTATGCGAGTCACTTTCGAGTCAACAAATTTAACTCGATTCATACCAGAATTGATCGAACCTAAGTGGACTTAGACTCAATGATTTAGACCGTAACCCGAATTAGACTCGATGCTCACTGGAAAATTCCTACATAAACTTGTTCGAACATCTACTGTTCTCGATGCTGACCCGAATTTTAGGATGGTGACTGGATGGATACTCGAATACTACTAGAAAATGACTCGATGCATGTCCGACATTCCTAATTAGACTCAATGAATATTCGATCGTGATCCGAATGACTAGAATGTAAGTCGAAGGGTTGTCGAAGCCAAGTCGAATCAAACCCGAACGCGAGTCGATGGGCGGAGCCACGTGAAGCAGGCCCATGTGCGGTAGGAGCGGCCCGAATTATCGTACACTGCCACCCCCGCACGGGCCCTATAAATTAGCGAGTGGGAGTCATTCGCTCCATTCCACACCAGTACCCACCGCCCACCACGTCTCTCTCGCCCACCATGTCTCTCTCGCCCACCACGTCTCTCTCTCCAACTCTTGTCGCCAACATGCCCGGAAACTATGTTAAAGGAGGCAAGGCAGTGAAGAGGCCCCGCAAATTCACCATGGAGTCTGTGGACATTTTTGCCACCCAGCAATCCCAAGAGGAAAGCGAGGAGGAAGTAGAGGAGAGGCAGCACATCGACTCCAACCCTGTTTTCGACGATGAAAACCCAACCGAGGAAGCAGAGTCACAGTCTATCATTATACCAAAGAAAGCCCATATCCCTCACAAAAAGACCCACCCTATCGTGTCAACCGAAGGTGACAGTCCTTTGGAACAGGAAAGCGAGGATGATGACGCCACCCAAGATGACCTCACGCCACACACGAGCCACCTACCCAGACACCAACAACATACTCCGAGACGCCAACCCAGACCACGCCGCCCATCAACCCAGTACAACCTGTGCCGAAAAGGAGGAGGAGGACCTACGCCAGGCTCCCTGATCAGAAGGAGGTGGAAGTGGCCGAGTGGTATGGAGAACAAGAGTTCCTGTACAACAGAAAAATGAGGGCCCACAAGGATAAGAACATGCGGGAGAAGACACTCGCCACAAAGGCAAAGGAGCTCAACATTGAAGGTTGGTTGTGTGAGTGATATTACTTACAAATACCAAACACATCTATGTTTCTGGAATAATTTACCTGTGCCGTGCAAAGTGGATACATATTTATCATAAAGTTTGGCGTTAACATTGCTGGCGAATCTTGTTTTCGGAATTGAAATAACTAGGTAATATTTGGAGTTAATAATAGACACAGCGAACAGCGGCTGGTCCTCTCTGGCGCCGAAGTGGCTCCAAGCCATCCAAGGGGTCCCTCGCCCAGTCACTTTGGGGTATTTCAGGGCGACGAAGTCCGGCTTCTGGTTGGGGCTCATGTCGGTCGATTAGCATATTGTGGAGTATGCATGAAGCCAGGACTACCTTCTCCACGGTACTGGGGTGTACGTTGCTGGTAGTCAGTAGGCACCTGAAGCGGTTGGCTAGCATACCGAAGGCATTCTCTACCTGTCTCCTGGCCCTAGACAGTCTGTAGTTGTAGTTTCTCTTGTCATCATCGAGCCCTCGGTGTGGGTGTGGCTTCTGCAACCACTCCCTCATTGGGAATGCGTCATCACCAACCAGAAAGTAGGGCACTGGCTGGTCCTGCCCTGGGAATGGCTCGGGTGGTGGCAATCCTGCTGCTCCGTCCTCCAGGGCCTTCCGGATGTCAGTCACCTGGAATATACCACCATCAGATGCTGACCCGTTCGCTCCAACATCAACGTACAGAAATTTTCCCAGGTGATCGACTATTGCCAGGAGCACAATGGAGTGGTAGTGCTTGTAATTGTAGTATAAGGATCCGCAGTTGCTTGGAGGCTGTATGGCAATGTGCTTCCCATCAATTGCCCCAATGGTGTGTCCGAAGTTCCACCTATCCTTGAAGCCCTTGGCGACCTCCTTCCAACCTTCAGGTGTTGATGGGCACACTATTTGCTCCTCCATGTATTCCTGTATGATTGCCTCACACGTCTCCCGCACTTTTTTTTTTTTTCTATATTCCAACTTACTTCCTCTCGGGCATAGGCTGAGAGCCTTAACATTCACCGCTTTACAATGAACAGTGAAGCCCGTGAGGTCTTGTTCCAGTCTAGGGAGTGAGACATGTGAAGCACGTAGAGTACAACGAGCACCTGCCATCTTGCCTTCACATGAGGCACGGTGCTCACTCATGGCCCGAAACGACCCCATCTCTAAAGCCACCTCGTTCCCGTGCTTCACTGTCTCACCCCATACACTCGGACTCTCACACTTACACAAACACAACGCCACCTGTTGAGCAGATAACTCACCAGGCATTGCACCCCTATAGCATATTTTGAATATGGGAATATTCATACAGTGCTATTTAATCAGGGAACAATGAGGGTATTTTATTGACGTGTCGGTGGGCTTGTGGTAATGCACTGATACTAGGTACAGCACAAATTCCATCCCAATAATATCTTCCCATTGATACATCGGGATTTGAACCCGGGACCTTTGGATTACCAGGCCAGTGGCAAGACCACTCCACCACACCTCCCCGTGGCACTGCCAGTGATATCGTGTTGGCACCTACACGGAAGTTCAGTGCCATGCTCTTATAGGCCTTGCCAGTGGCCAAAAAGCGTAGTGTCATGGCAACTCGCAGTCCAGGCTCCAGGGGCTTCTTCCAGTTGGTCTCTTCCTTCTTGATCCTGGGTGTGACATGTTCGACAATCATATTAAACAGCTCCTTGTCCATACGCAGAAAGTATTTATAGGTAACCACGTCAGTTTCCTGGAGTTTCTTCAGCAACTGGTGGTAGTGTCCGTGTGTCTCTCGCTGTGCCACCCATGGCTTGACGCTGCAGCTTCGGGGTTTCCTTGGTCGTCGTAGCCGTCGAGGTTGAGCACGTTGGGGTTCACGTTCGTTGTCAATGATGGCGCAGGCAGTAATCTGATATCTGAGGTTGGCATTAACTCTCTCCTGCCTCAAGATTGCCAACTCCAATGCCTCGTCAACCATCTCTTCTGGTCGTGATGGGTCCGGGAGGTTGCTTTCCTGTGACATGTTGTTGGGTTGGGTGCACTGTACAAATGAAGCTTGTGTGACCACACCCTCTCTTTATATAGTGGGGTGATGCATAACTTCAAAATCGTGTCATAATCTACTTATTCTAGTCACGTTCGACTTACATTCTGGTTTCATTCCGGTTGGGTTCCTAACTTCGGGTAGGGTTCGGTTTTCATTCGGTTTTAAGTTGGGTTACTTCGGGTGTGATTCGGTTTTAACTCGGGTTGGTATCTGCTACTCGGGTCACCGTCGATTAGCTTTCGACTCATGGTCGATTCAATTCCGTTCTACTTCTGGTTAGTTTCGAGTAATATACGGGATAACATCGACTCGTATTCGAGACGCATTCTAGTCCCTCGGGTTGCATTCAAATTGCTTTCTAGTCATAGTCGTGGTACGAGTCTCATTCGGGGCCTTCTGGTGAATTTGGGTGAAAAGTGCAAGTCATTGCCTTCGGGTTACTGTCGGGTCGCGGTCGACCTCTGTATGACGCGGCCTGGTTTAACTGAAATAAGGAATGGAAGGAAAGAAGGAAGGAGGGAAATATCTTATGAGAGAGATTCCGGTACGGGGACCATCATTCGGACTGGTGGGAAGGAGAGAGAGGGAAGGAGGGAGAGAAGGAAGGAAGGAGGAAAGAAAGAGAAAGGAGGAATGGCAAGGAGGGGAGGGGGGGGGGGGGGGGAAGGACGAGGAAGAGGGAAGGGAAGAAGGGAAGGAGAGGTAGTGAAGAGAAAAGGATGGAAGCTAGATAAATATAGAGGTAGTGAAAGAAGAAGGATAGATATAGTTAGTGAAGAATGAATTAAATGAAGGAAATAAGGAGGAAGGAAGGAACTCTAGGGCGACTATAACTCATTCCACTTTATATAATGTCCCTGCTCCCCCTCACTCCCAGGCTTACATATAGTTACATATATACGCACACCACACAGCCCATGTGGTCCCAACAAAGTGATCCGGTCTTAAGCGGGTAGTGCTCGCTTTTTATGGACCCCTTTCTCCCTCGTGTTTAGCCCCATTAGTTTTGAGATTTTAAGACGGTCGGCCTATTATTTTGGCGATTTTAACACCTATCATCCCATTTCGTTGTCAATTTTAAGACCTTTCGTGCAATTTAGGTGCCATTTTTTTCTGGCGAGCGATGCCGAGCCTGTAATTCTAAGTCTTCGGGACATTTTTCTACCGAAAAATTTACAAATTTATCTTGAAAGAGGGTCTAGGGAGTGTTTTTCTAAGCTTGATGAAGGTCTAGCGATGAAACTAAAAAAATATATGAATAAATGAATTAATAGACCAAAAAACCCGCCACAAGCCCCTTAAAAGCTACTAGAGAGATAATACTAAATAGGCTACTGTATACGAAACATCCCCGTATGCTACATCAGTGAACAAAAAGCAAAAGGCTCTCTCTCCGCCTTCCACACTGTGAGGAATAAAGTGTTACTGGAAATCAGTTTAAAGAATACGTCTGTACATCTGGAAATTCTTGAAGGATAATTTATAGAAAAAGGAAAACTAGCATGACAGATCTATCTATCTATCTATTGCCGGACGCCTTACTCCCCTTACGAGGGTGGCCATACACAGAATGCCCCCAAGCGGACCTATTCCCTGTGAGAGGGACAACCCGAGACAGTTTAGTGAAGGACTTACAGGATTGACCACTCAATTTAGGATCCGTCCGACTTAGAGGCCCTCTGTGTATCTTGTTAGCACTATTTTTCTACAGTGGTGTTCGGCTCACCCATCCACTAACCTGCCTTACCCTTAGGTAAGCAGTACGGATTTGTATCAGGTTTACTCCCCTAGACAGGTTGCCAACCAAGGCTGACGAGTCCCATCCACCCGGATTTGTATAAGGTTGTCTTCCCTAGGTGAGTTGCCGACCAAGTCTAACAAGTCCCATCCACCCGACAGATATATACAGTATATCTAGACTCATCAAATTTGTTTTTCTACAGAATACCTAATGCTAAGATAAGTCAGTCTGGTTTTAGTTGCCTATGTTCTGGGTGTGGTGTCCCGAGTTCGAAACCCGGGAGGACCATATGCTTTCATTAGTTTATTCAAGTACATTGGGGTTTGTAATTGATGATTAATGTTAAGCACGGGGTGTTACTTATTAATGTTAAGCACGGGGTGTTACTTATTAATGTTAAGCACGGGGTGTTACTTATTAATGTTAAGCACGGGGTGTTACTTATTAATGTTAAGCACGGGGTGTTACTTATTAATGTTAAGCACGGGGTGTTACTTATTAATGTTAAGCACGGGGTGTTACTTATTAATGTTAAGCACGGGGTGTTACTTATTAATGTTAAGCACGGGGTGTTACTTATTAATGTTAAGCACGGGGTGTTACTTATTAATGTTAAGCACGGGGTGTTACTTATTAATGTTAAGCACGGGGTGTTACTTATTAATGTTAAGCACGGGGTGTTACTTATTAATGTTAAGCACGGGGTGTTACTTATTTACTGTATATGAATCTGCGATGGTACTGTCACCAATAGAGATAATTATTATAGAGCTAGTTTGCGATGGTACTGTCACCAATAGAGATAATTATTATAGAGCTAGTTTGCGATGGTACTGTCACCAATAGAGATAATTATTATAGAGCTAGTTTGCGATGGTACTGTCACCAATAGAGATAATTATTATAGAGCTAGTTTGCGATGGTACTGTCACCAATAGAGATAATTATTATAGAGCTAGTTTGCGATGGTACTGTCACCAATAGAGATAATTATTATAGAGCTAGTTTGCGATGGTACTGTCACAATAGAGATAATTATTATAGAGCTAGTTTGCGATGGTACTGTCACCAATAGAGATAATTATTATAGAGCTAGTTTGCGATGGTACTGTCACCAATAGAGATAATTATTATAGAGCTAGTTTGCGATGGTACTGTCACCAATAGAGATAATTATTATAGAGCTAGTTTGCGATGGTACTGTCACCAATAGAGGATAATTATTATAGAGCTAGTTTGCGATGGTACTGTCACCAATAGAGATAATTATTAGAGCTAGTTTGCGATGGTACTATCACCAATAGAGATAATTATTATAGAGCTAGTTTGCGATGGTACTATCACCAATAGAGATAATTATTATAGAGCTAGTTTGCGATGGTACTGTCACCAATAGAGATAATTATTATAGAGCTAGTTTGCGATGGTACTATCACCAATAGAGATAATTATTATAGAGCTAGTTTGCGATGGTACTATCACCAATAGAGATAATTATTATAGAGCTAGTTTGCGATGGTACTATCACCAATAGAGATAATTATTATAGAGCTAGTTTGCGATGGTACTGTCACCAATAGAGATAATTATTATAGAGCTAGTTTGCGATGGTACTGTCACCAATAGAGATAATTATTATAGAGCTAGTTTGCGATGGTACTGTCACCAATAGAGATAATTATTATAGAGCTAGT
Organism: Paralithodes platypus; assembly: GCA_032716605.1. NCBI lineage: Eukaryota > Metazoa > Arthropoda > Malacostraca > Decapoda > Lithodidae > Paralithodes > Paralithodes platypus. Next base: position 92,233,717 of record CM064487.1, on the reverse strand, counting down.
TTGCGATGGTACTGTCACCAATAGAGATAATTATTATAGAGCTAGTTTGCGATGGTACTGTCACCAATAGAGATAATTATTATAGAGCTAGTTTGCGATGGTACTGTCACCAATAGAGATAATTATTATAGAGCTAGTTTGCGATGGTACTGTCACCAATAGAGATAATTATTATAGAGCTAGTTTGCGATGGTACTGCTCTCAATAGAGATAATTATTATAGAGCTAGTTTGCGATGGTACTGTCACCAATAGAGATAATTATTATAGAGCTAGTTTGCGATGGTACTGTCACCAATAGAGATAATTATTATAGAGCTAGTTTGCGATGGTACTGTCACCAATAGAGATAATTATTATAGAGCTAGTTTGCGATGGTACTGTCACCAATAGAGATAATTATTATAGAGCTAGTTTGCGATGGTACTGTCACCAATAGAGATAATTATTATAGAGCTAGTTTGCGATGGTACTGTCACCAATAGAGATAATTATTATAGAGCTAGTTTGCGATGGTACTGTCACCAATAGAGATAATTATAGAGCTAGTTTGCGATGGTACTGTCACCAATAGAGATAATTATTATAGAGCTAGTTTGCGATGGTACTATCACCAATAGAGATAATTATTATAGAGCTAGTTTGCGATGGTACTGTCACCAATAGAGATAATTATTATAGAGCTAGTTTGCGATGGTACTGTCACCAATAGAGATAATTATTATAGAGCTAGTTTGCGATGGTACTGTCACCAATAGAGATAATTATTATAGAGCTAGTTTGGCGATGGTACTGTCACCAATAGAGATAATTATTATAGAGCTAGTTTGCGATGGTACTGTCACCAATAGAGATAATTATTATAGAGCTAGTTTGCGATGGTACTGTCACCAATAGAGATAATTATTATAGAGCTAGTTTGCGATGGTACTGTCACCAATAGAGATAATTATTATAGAGCTAGTTTGCGATGGTACTGTCACCAATAGAGATAATTATTATAGAGCTAGTTTGCGATGGTACTGTCACCAATAGAGATAATTATTATAGAGCTAGTTTGCGATGGTACTGTCACCAATAGAGATAATTATTATAGAGCTAGTTTGCGATGGTACTGTCACCAATAGAGATAATTATTATAGAGCTAGTTTGCGATGGTACTGTCACCAATAGAGATAATTATTATAGAGCTAGTTTGCGATGGTACTGTCACCAATAGAGATAATTATTATAGAGCTAGTTTGCGATGGTACTGTCACCAATAGAGATAATTATTATAGAGCTAGTTTGCGATGGTACTGTCACCAATAGAGATAATTATTATAGAGCTAGTTTGCGATGGTACTGTCACCAATAGAGATAATTATTATAGAGCTAGTTTGCGATGGTACTGTCACCAATAGAGATAATTATTATAGAGCTAGTTTGCGATGGTACTGTCACCAATAGAGATAATTATTATAGAGCTAGTTTGCGATGGTACTGTCACCAATAGAGATAATTATTATAGAGCTAGTTTGCGATGGTACTGTCACCAATAGAGATAATTATTATAGAGCTAGTTTGCGATGCTACTGTCACCAATAGAGATAATTATTATAGAGCTAGTTTGCGATGGTACTGTCACCAATAGAGATAATTATTATAGAGCTAGTTTGCGATGGTACTGTCACCAATAGAGATAATTATTATAGAGCTAGTTTGCGATGGTACTGTAACCAAATAGAGATAATTATTATAGAGCTAGTTTGCGATGGTACTGTCACCAATAGAGATATCATTATTATAGAGCTAGTTTGCGATGGTACTGTCACCAATAGAGATAATTATTATAGAGCTAGTTTGCGATGGTACTGTCACCAATAGAGATATTATAGAGATAAGATTATTATTATAGAGCTAGTTTGCGATGGTACTGTCACCAATAGAGATAATTATTATAGAGCTAGTTTGCGATGGTACTGTCACCAATAGAGATAATTATTATAGAGCTAGTTTGCGATGGTACTGTCACCAATAGAGATAATTATTATAGGAGCTAGTATAGAGCTAGTTTGCGATGGTCTGTCACCAATAGAGATAATTATTATAGAGCTAGTTTTCGATGGTACTGTCACCAATAGAGATAATTATTATAGAGCTAGTTTGCGATGGTACTGTCACCAATAGAGATAATTATTATAGAGCTAGTTTGCAATGGTACTGTCAGCAATAGAGATAATTATTATAGAGCTAGTTTGCGATGGTACTGTCACTAATCGAGATAATTATTATAGAGCTAGTTTGCGATGGAACTGTCAGCAATAGAGATAATTATTATAGAGCTAGTTTGCGATGGTACTGTCACTAATAGAGATAATTATTATGGAGCTAGTTTGCGATGGTACTGTCACCAATAGAGATAATTATTATAGAGCTAGTTTGCGATGGTACTGTCACCAATAGAGATAATTATTATAGAGCTAGTTTGCGATGGTACTGTCACCAATAGAGATAATTATTATAGAGCTAGTTTGCGATGGTACTGTCACCAATAGAGATAATTATTATAGAGCTAGTTTGCGATGGTACTGTCACCAATAGAGATAATTATTATAGAGCTAGTTTGCGATGGTACTGTCAGCAATAGAGATATAATTATTATAGAGCTAGTTTGCGATGGTACTGTCACCAATAGAGATAATTATTATAGAGCTAGTTTGCGATGGTACTGTCACCAATAGAGATAATTATTATAGAGCTAGTTTGCGATGGTACTGTCACTAATAGAGATAATTATTATAGAGCTAGTTTGCGATGGTACTGTCACCAATAGAGATATTATTATAGAGCTAGTTTGCGATGGTACTGTCACCAATAGAGATAATTATTATAGAGCTAGTTTGCGATGGTACTGTCACCAATAGAGATAATTATTATAGAGCTAGTTTTCGATGGTACTGTCACCAATAGAGATAATTATTATAGAGCTAGTTTGCGATGGTACTGTCACCAATAGAGATAATTATTATAGAGCTAGTTTGCAATGGTACTGTCAGCAATAGAGATAATTATTATAGAGCTAGTTTGCGATGGTACTGTCACTAATCGAGATAATTATTATAGAGCTAGTTTGCGATGGAACTGTCACCAATAGAGATAAATTATATAGAGCTAGTTTGCGATGGTACTGTCACCAATAGAGATAATTATTATAGAGCTAGTTTGCGATGGTACTGTCACCAATAGAGATAATTATTATAGAGCTAGTTTGCGATGGTACTGTCACCAATAGAGATAATTATTATAGAGCTAGTTTGCGATGGTACTATCAGCAATAGAGATAATTATTATAGAGCTAGTTTGCGATGGTACTGTCACCAATAGAGATAATTATTATAGAACTAGTATGCGATGGTACTGTCACCAATAGAGATAATTAGTATAGAGCTAGTTTGCGATGGTACTATCACCAATAGAGATAATTATTATAGAGCTAGTTTGCGATGGTACTGTCACCCATAGAGATAATTATTATAGAGCTTGTTTGCGATGGTACTGTCACCAATAGAGATAATTATTATAGAGCTAGTTTGCGATGGTACTGTCAGCAATAGAGATAATTATTATAGAGCTAGTTTGCGATGGTACTATCACCAATAGAGATAATTGTTATAGAGCTAGTTTGCGATGGTACTGTCACCAATAGAGATAATTATTATAGAGCTAGTTTGCGATGGTACTATCACCAATAGAGATAATAATTATAGAGCTAGTTTGCGATGGTACTGTCACCAACAGAGATAATTATTATAGAGCTAGTTTGCGATGGTACTATCACCAATAGAGATAATTATTATAGAGCTAGTTTGCGATGGTACTGTCACCAATAGAGATAATTATTATAGATCTAGTGTGCGATGGTACTATCACCAATAGAGATAATTATTATATTCACCAATAGAGATAATTATTATAGAGCTAGTTTGCTATGGTACTGTCACCAATAGAGATAATTATTATAGAGCTAGTTTGCGATGGTACTGTCACCAATAGAGATAATTATTACAGAGCTAGTTTGCGATGGTACTGTCACTAATAGAGATAATTATTATAGAGCTAGTTTGCGATGGTACTGTCACCAATAGAGATAATTATTATAGAGCTAGTTTGCGATGGTACTGTCACCAATAGAGATAATTATTATAGAGCTAGTTTGCGATGGTACTGTTACTAATAGAGATAATTATTATAGAGCTAGTTTGCGATGGTACTGTCACCAATAGAGATAATTATTATAGAGCTAGTTTGTGATGGTACTGTCAGCAATAGAGATAATTATTATAGAGCTAGTTTGCGATGGTACTGTCACCAATAGAGATAATTATTATAGAGCTTGTTTGCGATGGTACTGTCACCAATAGAGATCATTATTATAGAGCTAGTTTGCGATGGTACTATCACCAATAGAGATAATAATTATAGAGCTAGTTTGCGATGGTACTGTCACCAACAGAGATAATTATTATAGAGCTAGTTTGTGATGGTACTATCACCAATAGAGATAATTATTATAGAGCTAGTTTGCGATGGTACTATCACCAATAGAGATAATTATTATAGAGCTAGTTTGCGATGGTACTATCACCAATAGAGGTAATTATTATAGTCACCAATAGAGATAATTATTATAGAGCTAGTTTGCGATGGTACTGTCACCAATAGAGATAATTATTATAGAGCTAGTTTGCGATGGTACTGTCACCAATAGAGATAATTATTATAGAGCTAGTTTGCGATGGTACTGTCACTAATAGAGATCATTATTATAGAGCTAGTTTGCGATGGTAGTCACCAATAGAGATAATTATTATAGAGCTAGTTTGCGATGGTACTGTCACCAATAGAGATAATTATTATAGAGCTAGTTTGCGATGGTACTGTCACCAATAGAGATAATTATTATAGAGCTAGTTTGCGATGGTACTGTCAGCAATAGATATCATTATTATAGAGCTAGTTTGCGATGGTACTGTCACCAATAGAGATAATTATTATAGAGCTAGTTTGCGATGGTACTGTCACCAATAGAGATAATTATTATAGAGCTAGTTTGCGATGGTACTGTCACTAATAGAGATAATTATTATAGAGCTAGTTTGCGATGGTACTGTCACCAATAGAGATATTATTATAGAGCTAGTTTGCGATGGTACTGTCACCAATAGAGATAATTATTATAGAGCTAGTTTGCGATGGTACTGTCACCAATAGAGATAATTATTATAGAGCTAGTTTTCGATGGTACTGTCACCAATAGAGATAATTATTATAGAGCTAGTTTGCGATGGTACTGTCACCAATAGAGATAATTATTATAGAGCTAGTTTGCAATGGTACTGTCAGCAATAGAGATAATTATTATAGAGCTAGTTTGCGATGGTACTGTCACTAATCGAGATAATTATTATAGAGCTAGTTTGCGATGGAACTGTCAGCAATAGAGATAATTATTATAGAGCTAGTTTGCGATGGTACTGTCACTAATAGAGATAATTATTATGGAGCTAGTTTGCGATGGTACTGTCACCAATAGAGATAATTATTATAGAGCTAGTTTGCGATGGTACTGTCACCAATAGAGATAATTATTATAGAGCTAGTTTGCGATGGTACTGTCACCAATAGAGATAATTATTATAGAGCTAGTTTGCGATGGTACTGTCACCAATAGAGATAATTATTATAGAGCTAGTTTGCGATGGTACTGTCACCAATAGAGATAATTATTATAGAGCTAGTTTGCGATGGTACTGTCAGCAATAGATATAATTATTATAGAGCTAGTTTGCGATGGTACTGTCACCAATAGAGATAATTATTATAGAGCTAGTTTGCGATGGTACTGTCACCAATAGAGATAATTATTATAGAGCTAGTTTGCGATGGTACTGTCACTAATAGAGATAATTATTATAGAGCTAGTTTGCGATGGTACTGTCACCAATAGAGATATTATTATAGAGCTAGTTTGCGATGGTACTGTCACCAATAGAGATAATTATTATAGAGCTAGTTTGCGATGGTACTGTCACCAATAGAGATAATTATTATAGAGCTAGTTTTCGATGGTACTGTCACCAATAGAGATAATTATTATAGAGCTAGTTTGCGATGGTACTGTCACCAATAGAGATAATTATTATAGAGCTAGTTTGCAATGGTACTGTCAGCAATAGAGATAATTATTATAGAGCTAGTTTGCGATGGTACTGTCACTAATCGAGATAATTATTATAGAGCTAGTTTGCGATGGAACTGTCACCAATAGAGATAATTATTATAGAGTAATTATAGAGCTAGTTTGCGATGGTACTGTCACTAATAGAGATAATTATTATGGAGCTAGTTTGCGATGGTACTGTCACCAATAGAGATAATTATTATAGAGCTAGTTTGTGATGGTACTGTCACCAATAGAGATAATTATTATAGAGCTAGTTTGCGATGGTACTGTCACCAATAGAGATAATTATTATAGAGCTAGTTTGCGATGGTACTGTCACCAATAGAGATAATTATTATAGAGCTAGTTTGCGATGGTACTGTCACCAATAGAGATAATTATTATAGAGCTAGTTTGCGATGGTACTATCAGCAATAGAGATAATTATTATAGAGCTAGTTTGCGATGGTACTGTCACCAATAGAGATAATTATTATAGAGCTAGTTTGCGATGGTACTATCACCAATAGAGATAATTATTATAGAGCTAGTTTGCGATGGTACTATCACCAATAGAGATAATTATTATAGAGCTAGTTTGCGATGGTACTATCACCAATAGAGATAATTATTATAGAGCTAGTTTGCGATGGTACTATCACCAATAGAGATAATTATTATAGAGCTAGTTTGCGATGGTACTATCACCAATAGAGATAATTATTATAGAGCTAGTTTGCGATGGTACTGTCACCAATAGAGATAATTATTATAGAGCTAGTTTGCGATGGTACTGTCACCAATAGAGATAATTATTATAGAGCTAGTTTGCGATGGTACTGTCAGCAATAGAGATAATTATTATAGAGCTAGTTTGCGATGGTACTGTCACCAATAGAGATAATTATTATAGAGCTAGTTTGCGATGGTACTATCAGCAATAGAGATAATTATTATAGAGCTAGTTTGCTATGGTACTGTCACCAATAGAGATAATTATTATAGAGCTAGTTTGCGATGGTACTGTCACGAATAGAGATAATTATTATAGAGCTAGTTTGCGATGGTACTGTCACCAATAGAGATAATTATTATAGAGCTAGTTTGCGATGGTACTGTCACCAATAGAGATAATTATTATAGAGCTAGTTTGCGATGGTACTGTTACTAATAGAGATAATTATTATAGAGCTAGTTTGCGATGGTACTGTCACCAATAGAGATAATTATTATAGAGCTAGTTTGCGATGGTACTGTCAGCAATAGAGATAATTATTATAGAGCTAGTTTGCGATGGTACTGTCACCAATAGAGATAATTATTATAGAGCTTGTTTGCGATGGTACTGTCACCAATAGAGATCATTATTATAGAGCTAGTTTGCGATGGTACTATCACCAATAGAGATAATAATTATAGAGCTAGTTTGCGATGGTACTGTCACCAACAGAGATAATTATTATAGAGCTAGTTTGCGATGGTACTATCACCAATAGAGATAATTATTATAGAGCTAGTTTGCGATGGTACTGTCACCAATAGAGATAATTATTATAGTCACCAATAGAGATAATTATTATAGAGCTAGTTTGCGATGGTACTGTCACCAATAGAGATAATTATTATAGAGCTAGTTTGCGATGGTACTGTCACCAATAGAGATAATTATTATAGAGCTAGTTTGCGATGGTACTGTCACCAATAGAGATAATTATTATAGAGCTAGTTTGCGATGGTACTGTCACTAATAGAGATCATTATTATAGAGCTAGTTTGCGATGGTACTGTCACCAATAGAGATAATTATTATAGAGCTAGTTTGCGATGGTACTGTCACCAATAGAGATAATTATTATAGAGCTAGTTTGCGATGGTACTGTCACCAATAGAGATAATTATTATAGAGCTAGTTTGCGATGGTACTGTCACCAATAGAGATAATTATTATAGAGCTAGTTTGCGATGGTACTGTCAGCAATAGATATAATTATTATAGAGCTAGTTTGCGATGGTACTGTCACCAATAGAGATAATTATTATAGAGCTAGTTTGCGATGGTACTGTCACCAATAGAGATAATTATTATAGAGCTAGTTTGCGATGGTACTGTCACTAATAGAGATAATTATTATAGAGCTAGTTTGCGATGGTACTGTCACCAATAGAGATATTATTATAGAGCTAGTTTGCGATGGTACTGTCACCAATAGAGATAATTATTATAGAGCTAGTTTGCGATGGTACTGTCACCAATAGAGATAATTATTATAGAGCTAGTTTTCGATGGTACTGTCACCAATAGAGATGATTATTATAGAGCTAGTTTGCGATGGTACTGTCACCAATAGAGATAATTATTATAGAGCTAGTTTGCAATGGTACTGTGAGCAATAGAGATAATTATTATAGAGCTAGTTTGCGATGGTACTGTCACTAATCGAGATAATTATTATAGAGCTAGTTTGCGATGGAACTGTCACCAATAGAGATAATTATTATAGAGCTAGTTTGCGATGGTACTGTCACTAATAGAGATAATTATTATGGAGCTAGTTTGCGATGGTACTGTCACCAATAGAGATAATTATTATAGAGCTAGTTTGCGATGGTACTGTCACCAATAGAGATAATTATTATAGAGCTAGTTTGCGATGGTACTGTCACCAATAGAGATAATTATTATAGAGCTAGTTTGCGATGGTACTGTCACCAATAGAGATAATTATTATAGAGCTAGTTTGCGATGGTACTATCAGCAATAGAGATAATTATTATAGAGCTAATTTGCGATGGTACTGTCACCAATAGAGATAATTATTATAGAGCTAGTTTGCGATGGTACTATCACCAATAGAGATAATTATTATAGAGCTAGTTTGTGATGGTACTATCACCAATAGAGATAATTATTATAGAGCTAGTTTGCGATGGTACTATCACCAATAGAGATGATTATTATAGAGCTAGTTTGCGATGGTACTATCACCAATAGAGATAATTATTATGGAGCTAGTTTGCGATGGTACTATCACCAATAGAGATAATTATTATAGAGCTAGTTTGCGATGGTACTATCACCAATAGAGATAATTATTATAGAGCTAGTTTGCGATGGTACTGTCACCAATAGAGATAATTATTATAGAGCTAGTTTGCGATGGTACTGTCACCAATAGAGATAATTATTATAGAGCTAGTTTGCGATGGTACTGTCACCAATAGAGATAATTATTATAGAGCTAGTTTGCGATGGTACTATCAGCAATAGAGATAATTATTATAGAGCTAGTTTGCGATGGTACTGTCACCAATAGAGATAATTATTATAGAACTAGTATGCGATGGTACTGTCACCAATAGAGATAATTAGTATAGAGCTAGTTTGCGATGGTACTATCACCAATAGAGATAATTATTATAGAGCTAGTTTGCGATGGTACTGTCACCAATAGAGATAATTATTATAGAGCTTGTTTGCCATGGTACTGTCACCAATAGAGATAATTATTATAGAGCTAGTTTGCGATGGTACTGTCAGCAATAGAGATAATTATTATAGAGCTAGTTTGCGATGGTACTATCACCAATAGAGATAATTGTTATAGAGCTAGTTTGCGATGGTACTGTCACCAATAGAGATAATTATTATAGAGCTAGTTTGCGATGGTACTATCACCAATAGAGATAATAATTATAGAGCTAGTTTGCGATGGTACTGTCACCAACAGAGATAATTATTATAGAGCTAGTTTGCGATGGTACTATCACCAATAGAGATAATTATTATAGAGCTAGTTTGCGATGGTACTGTCACCAATAGAGATAATTATTATAGAGCTAGTGTGCGATGGTACTATCACCAATAGAGATAATTATTATATTCACCAATAGAGATAATTATTATAGAGCTAGTTTGCGATGGTACTGTCACCAATAGAGATAATTATTATAGAGCTAGTTTGCGATGGTACTGTCACCAATAGAGATAATTATTATAGAGCTAGTTTGCGATGGTACTGTCACCAATAGAGATAATTATTATAGAGCTAGTTTGCGATGGTACTGTCACCAATAGAGATAATTATTATAGAGCTAGTTTGCGATGGTACTGTCACCAATAGAGATAATTATTATAGAGCTAGTTTGCGATGGTACTGTTACTAATAGAGATAATTATTATAGAGCTAGTTTGCGATGGTACTGTCACCAATAGAGATAATTATTATAGAGCTAGTTTGCGATGGTACTGTCAGCAATAGAGATAATTATTATAGAGCTAGTTTGCGATGGTACTGTCACCAATAGAGATAATTATTATAGAGCTTGTTTGCGATGGTACTGTCACCAATAGAGATCATTATTATAGAGCTAGTTTGCGATGGTACTGTCACCAATAGAGATAATAATTATAGAGCTAGTTTGCGATGGTACTGTCACCAACAGAGATAATTATTATAGAGCTAGTTTGCGATGGTACTATCACCAATAGAGATAATTATTATAGAGCTAGTTTGCGATGGTACTGTCACCAATAGAGATAATTATTATAGAGCTAGTTTGCGATGGTACTATCACCAATAGAGATAATTATTATAGTCACCAATAGAGATAATTATTATAGAGCTAGTTTGCGATGGTACTGTCACCAATAGAGATAATTATTATAGAGCTAGTTTGCGATGGTACTGTCACCAATAGAGATAATTATTATAGAGCTAGTTTGCGATGGTACTGTCACTAATAGAGATAATTATTATAGAGCTAGTTTGCGATGGTACTGTCACCAATAGAGATAATTATTATAGAGCTAGTTTGCGATGGTACTGTCACCAATAGAGATAATTATTATAGAGCTAGTTTGCGATGGTACTGTCACCAATAGAGATAATTATTATAGAGCTAGTTTGCGATGGTACTGTTACCAATAGAGATAATTATTATAGAGCTAGTTTTCGATGGTACTGTCACCAATAGAGATAATTATTATAGAGCTAGTTTGCGATGGTACTGTCACCAATAGAGATAATTATTATAGAGCTAGTTTGCAATGGTACTGTCAGCAATAGAGATAATTATTATAGAGCTAGTTTGCGATGGTACTGTCACTAATCGAGATAATTATTATAGAGCTAGTTTGCGATGGAACTGTTACCAATAGAGATAATTATTACAGAGCTAGTTTGCGATGGTACTGTCACCAATAGAGATAATTATTACAGAGCTAATTTTAAGTAAGCTATGTTAACTGTATATCTGCCAACGATTCAAAAGCTAAATAGCAGGACTTAACTATCGAAAACTAGTTTAAGGCTGCATAACATAACAACATGAATCAAATTAGCTCTATATCAGTTATCTCTTTTGGCGGGTGTACATTCAACGATTGATTCTGAGAGGCTGTATCAGTTATTTATAATGTCAATGGTAAAGCTAAATAGATAGAGGTAAGGTTACAATAGAGTGATTTTGCTGTGTCTATGCTATTAAATCCTAAGTATTTTAAAGCATTATATAACTCTGAGAGAGAGAGAGAGAGAGTAGTCAAGTTGTTTGTGCACGAGCTCAGGTGGTCTGGAGAGGAGGGGAAGAGGGGGGGGGGGAGGGGGGGGGGACGGGCGCTGACAATGAGGGGCGAAAGGAGTGCCAGTAAACGAGGAGGGGGAAAACAAGGGTAGAATGGTAGAGAATGGGCGTGTTGTGCAAACTCACTCACTCACTCACTCTCCCTCTCTCTCTCTCTCTCTCTCTCTCTCAAAACAAACATATAGGGAATAGTAAAAAAAAAAAACAGTACGTCACGAAAAAGAAACGTCCTAAAAGAAAACAATAATATGATAATGGGTGTATTTATATCTCTAGTAAATTTAATGTGTCGGGATTCAGTCAAGGTTCCATCAAGAGTGCAAGCTCACAAAAGGAGAAATTAACTACCAATTAAAAAGTCGGGCCCCCTTCAGCACGATTACGTAATTTTAGTCATATTTTGGTTATAAATAGACGATCGACTTTCCTTCAGGTTATAATATAACTAGGCCTATATGACTCAGAGGGGTAAGTACTATCTCAATAAACTCTCTGAAAAACAGGAATCGTTCTTAAGCGGAATAAAATCATCTAATATTAGCCAGATTTAAAGGTAAAAGATGCCTGGATGCACACCTCGGACAGATGTATGTCAAAACAAGTATTTCCTTGTTATGGGCTACTTACAAACAGTTGTCAATATTTTGATTATTTACAAAGGTATTAGGTATAAGCATTTGTAATCAATCTAGTAATAAATAGCGCATTACAAGTAGGGATATATGGAACGACTGGTTTGTTTTGCTTAAGGGGGGATGGACCGGTTTTCTGGACCACTTTCTCCCTCATGTTTAGCCCCATTAATTTTTAGATGTTAAGATGTTTGCCCCATTAGTTAGTCGATTTTAAGACCTTTCACCCAATTTCTTCGTCAATATTTAGACCTTTCGTGCTATTTAGGTGTCGATTTGTTCCCTGGCGAACGATAGTGAGCCTGTAATGTTGGAAAGGTCATAGGCTTTGTAAAGGTCATAGGTTTTGGAAAGGTCATAGGACACTCAGGTGCAAGAATTTTACAGAAAACCATGGGTGAAAAGTGTACTCGTATGGATCAAGTAAAAGGAGTAAATAAATAGTGAACATACGAGGCAATAAAGAGATACAAAATTATAATAGATTATATTGTGGAAGATATTATCGGCGAGCCTATGACATTTTGTTGATAATCTCTCTATCTATTGCCAGACAGCCTAATCCTCGAGGGAGTGGCCAAAAGTGAACCCCCTTCATATGCTTCCATATGCCGGGGCAACTTGATCGATTGTCTAGCTTGTTCCTAAATTCCGTTTAAAAACAGACCATGGGATAATTAAGTCATTCTGTGTAGATTGTTTGCTGGACTTTGTGCCACCACCAAACAAATAAGCATTGGTGACAGGGGCGGTCCTCTTAACCCTTTCATCGTTTAAAGACTTATTTATTTATATAAGATTGATTATTACTAAACGATTATATTATGATTAGGAAGGATCTGTGGGAGTTAAGCGTTAATTGAGATAATTTTACCCCTCTGATTTCGCAAAATATTTCCGAAACTGCATACAATCGTATAATATTAGCCGAAAGAAACTGCTAAAATGCGTCATAATCTTCAAGGTGTTAATCTTTAGGGGAAGGACCGGATGTGTCATTTTGAGTTTCTGCATGATTCTTCCTCAGCCCACCTCCCTCCATACACATGCACAGTCTTAGACAATCATAAGTGGAAATCGAGTCGTTGTTGAGGAATGACGTGCCAATGGGCGAGCTCACACAGGTGGATATTGTGATCGGGTCATGTGATAAGGGGCTTAAAATGTTTCACAGGTACTTGTTGACCTCATCCAAAAGCTTATATTTCCTCAATGACGCCATCCATCATTAACCGGTAGGATCAGAACGGATTATAAGTTACATTGATGGACCCTGACTAGATTTTTGGAGTGTTCGGTAAGGCCCATATCTAGCCATCAAGCAAATAAATCGGACAAAAATTGCAGACATGTTGCTGCGTGTGAGGTCGCCAATTGCATGCATTAATAAAACTCTAAAGGCCTGTATCTCAAATTTGAAGTAATCGGATTTTGACTTATTTCTGTCATTATTGGAAGTATAACAAACACATGTATATCATTGGAAAGCTCTTGGAATGTACCGTCGGGGTCAGGAATTCATGGACGAGTTTGGGAACCACAATTATGATACACTGGAGAACTATTTTGATAAACCGCGTAAGGGGTGATGGGTAGTTTTTCTGGTCTCTCTTCTTCCTCATGTTTAACCCCATTAGTTTTCAGATTATATGACGTTCGGTCCATTAGTTTGACGATTTTAAGACCTTTCGCCCCATTTATTTGTCAATATTAACACTGTTCGTGTCATTTAGGTGCCGATTTTTCTTGGCGAGCAATAGCGAGCCTGTAATTTAAGATAACCGGGACATTTTTCTCAGACGGGGGATTGAACCCGGGCCTCCCAAGTACAAGACGAGTGCGGTACCGCTTCGCCACACTGGCTCTCCAATGTGGATTCAAGCTATATATAACGCCTCCCAGATCCCCTTCAAGCTTAATATGTATATTTATAAGAACAATGTCCGAAGGCATTTTCTCTTAAATTGTAGGCTCGCTATCGCTCGCCCAGAAAATATCGACACCTTAATGAGGTGAGGTGTCTTATAATTGCCAAACATGAGTTGAAACACCTTAAAATCTCCAAACAAGTGGAGTGAAACAGGACAAAACATAAAAATATATCTGCGTCACACCAGATACGGTTTATTGTTCAAAGATTCCAATGGGTATACACTTACTATGGTTGACCAATGTACATGAATTATGGGTATGAAAGGGTACGTAAAGTGTCCATAGTAACCTTACCCTTTTATTGGTATATGGACAGCAATAAGCCCATCTAATACCCAAGAGAAAGGTAAATCACTATCAATATACCCAATGAACACTAATCTTAACATTAATCCTCTATTACAAAACCCATTGCACTTGAATAAATTAATGAAAGCATATGGTCCTCCTGGGATTCGAACTCGGGACACCACACCCAGAACATAAGCATCTAAATCATTACATCACCCACTTTTGTTATGCCCTTTCATTTACAGATTGAATATTGTGGTAGCCTACAGTAGGTAAGAACAGTTTATTGTTAGAGGACTTGTGGGAAATGTTACCCTATTCTCGCTCTCTCTCTCTCTCTCTCTCTCTCTCTCTGTCTAATATATACACACAAAAACACTCACACTCTCTTTCACTAATTCAGTCAAGCTAAAATGTCCACTAATTATTTTCTCTCTCTCTCTCTCTCTCTCTCTCTCTCTCTCTCTCTCTCTCTGTCTAATATATACACACAAAAACAATCACACTCTCTTTCACTAATTCAGTCAAGCTAAAATGTCCACTAATTACTCTCTCTCTCTCTCTCTCTCTCTTCAAACGTCACCCTCTTCACATAATGACTCGCCCCCTCTTCTCTTAATTTTTCGTTTCATATTTCTCTTGTGCTTCCTGATTCGCAATTCTCTTCATACATTCATAACATAATATACTCACCTTATTTTCCCTTCCTTCGTTATTATCCACTTATATTCCCCTTCTTAATTATTTTTCTGTCTTGTCTACGTTCTCCTTGCTTCTTGTTTATTATTATATTTTCTTCTCATTATTTATTCTTCTGCTTCTATTCTCATTTACCCTTCTCCCCCCACCCCTCTCTTCTCTCTCCATGTTCTCTTCATGTCTCTCTATCTTTCATTTTCATCATTTATTCCTCTCCTTCTATTCTTCCATTAACTCTTCTCCCCCCCCCCCCTTCTTAATTATTGTACTCTTTCTTCTCCACGTTCTCCTTACTTCTTGCTTCTCTTCATCTCTCCTTCTCATCATTTATTCTTCTCCCTCGCTTCCCCTTCTTAATCATCCACCAGTCTTTGATAGTCTTTTTTCATAAGCGTCAACATTTTCCCATCTTGCTATATATTTCTGCTGACTTTTGTTTTATTTTATTTTCTCCATTCTCATTCCTCTTGTATTTCATATTTTGGTCTATACTTAATTAATGTTGTCAATGTACAGGCAAGGGCATAAGTAGCGACCCACCCATTTGAATCGTATCGAACGCAAACGAGACAATACTATAATTATCATAGACCAGATGTTTTAGAACTTGACTTTATAGATTAAAAACATTGCATTAGTGTAACCTTTTGTATGTCATCTATGATTATCACGTCGCCACTATCAAAACAGGCTATATTATACGATCAATATATCAGAAAATAAGAAACATACAATACAAATAAATAAAAAACACCATCGTGTTCTGGACATATTTATCTACTCCATGCATGTGTTTTCAACTGTGGAACATTTTGGAAAACAATCGAAAGCCCACCTAGAATAAAAAGTTAATATACTTTTACTATGCGTAATTTGTCTTATACGCATCATTATTCATATATGTTTATTTGTATTATAACTATAAAAGTACAAGTAGATTCTAATACAGTATATATTATGCATTAAATGAAGTAATATAGAAGGCAATTTATGCAATGGTTGTGGAGATATTGTTTGTTATAATGAAATATGCATTAGGCAGTTCACGCCGACTACCGCTTACCCAAGACGCTTACCTATACAAATATATCGAGAGGCAGCGTTGTCAATGTCTGGCAGGGGGGTATCCCACTTCTGGGCCACCCTGTATGTACATTTTTCGGTAGAAAAATGTCCCGGCCTAAGGCTACTATCTCCATAACTGCAGGCTCGATTTCGCTCGCCCAGGAAACAAAACAAAATATCAATACCTGAATCAAGTGAAGTGTCTTATAGTCGCCAAACTAGCGAGGTGAAGCCCCTTAAGGGGAGATTTCCACTTGAGGGATTTTCTTCTGGACCCCTTTCTCCCTCATGTTTAGCCCCATTGCTTCTGAGATTTTAAGACCTTCGCCCTAGTAGTTTGGATATTTTAAGACATTTTGCCCCATTTCTGTACATTTTAAGACCTTTCGTGCCGTTAAGGTGTCGATTTTTTCCTGGCGAGCGGTAGCGAGCCTGTAATTTAAGAGCAACCGGCCTCCGGCCGGGAAATTTTTCTACCGAAAAATGTACAAATATATCTTGAAAGGGGGTCTAGGGGATGTAATTTTAAGCTTGATGAAAAAAGTAGGGAACAAACTAAATACCTCCCCTTAACATATAAGACAAACAAAAAAGACCCGCCTGAACCAGAAAGTGTTAAGCAGAATAAAATCGCTTGACGATAGCATACCTTAAGGGGAGATTTCCACTTGAGGGATTTTTTTCTTTACCCCTTTCTCCCTCATGTTTAGCCCCATTGCTTTTGAGATTTTAAGACGTTCGCCCCATTAGTTTGGCGATTTTAAGAACTTTCACCCCACTTATGTCACTTTTAAGACCTTTCATCCCATTTAGGTGTCGATTTCTTCCTGGCGAGCGATAGCGAGCCTGTAATTTAAGAGGAACCGGCCTTCGGCCGGGAAATTTTTCTACCGAAAAATGTACAAATTTATCTTGAAAAGGGGTCATGTGGGTGTAATTTCAAGCTTGATGGAAGTCTAGGAAACACACTAAAAACCTCCCCATAAACGAGAGTAATTTAAAGAGCCCAACTCTCCTAAAGGTGGTCGTGAATGTACGCCGGCATCACTAAAATTGGACTTATGTTAATGTCAATAATCTACCAATATAAGTAGGTCATAATTTAATTATAATCGTCTATTCATTATAAGTAAACCAGAAATAGTGACATCTGCCTTTTATAAACTGAAAAAAAAAAACTTGAACAATCGACTTAAATTTTGGGAAGAGTCTACCAGAAAAATGGTGAGAGAATTTACATCCCGTTTGCTTTAACTCTTTCTAAGTTATAAGAGTAAAAGCCACGACGTCTGGCCAACTTATAAGAGACAGATTATAGTATGCATCACAGTCAACTTTATGTAAACAACCATCGATTTTCTTAGGGAAGGAGAGGGACGAGAGGCTCAAGAGAGAGAGAGAGAGAGAGAGAGAGAGAGAGAGAGAGAGAGAGAGAGAGAGAGAGAGAGAGAGAGAGAGAGAGAGAGAGAGAGAGTGTGTGTGTGTGTGTGACGAACAAGACAAACTAAATCTACCCAATATTAAATAATTGACAAACAGATAAAGAAAGACTAACCCAAATACGTCGATGATCACACCAAGCCTATCTAGTAGTGTCAGTGAGTGGGGTACTGTTCAAACTTTAAAATATCATATAGATAAATATATCGCTCTTAGCCTCCGATTAAGGGGAGACGGATTTTGTTTTGTTTATTAATTAATTTATTCCTTTATTTTTTAGTTTTCCCGCTAGACCTCCTTCAAGCTTAGAACAACACCCACTTGACCCCCTTCAAGATAAATTTGTAAATTTTTCGGTAGAAAAATGTCCCGGCCGAAGGCCGGTTCCTCTTAAAATTTCAGGCTCGCTATCGCTCGCCAGGAAATAATCGACACCTAAATGGCACGAAAGGTCTTAAAATTGACAATGAAATGGGGCGAAAGGTGTTAAAATCGCCAAACTAATGGGCCGAACGTCTTATAATCTCAAAACAAATGGGGCTTAACACGAGAAAGAGAAAGCGGGCCAGAAAAACGACCCCCTCATCACTTAACCTCAACAGTCCTAGTATACAGCCTCGCCTTAATTAACAGCTTGTACAAATGAAGGGCACCACTTTATACTGTACTACACTATCCGTTCCTGTTTTCACATAGGAGCGGTGGTAGTTTAGTTACAAGCAGCCTCGTAAGGATCAATATATATATGTGTGTGTGTGTGTGTGTTGTTGCTGGTTTTCCTTTGTACTTCTGGTGTCCTGTAAAGTGTGTGTGTGCCGTGTCTGACGCCGTACGTTGGCCAGCAAAATATCCAGGTGCCTCGTGTCAGTTACGGGATATTATGGCTGTTACGACCACATTATACAAGATTCAAGAAGGGTCGAAACTGTCGAGTCTTAATATTACGCACTCATTTTTCGTTACGTGGATAATTTTTCTCTCAAGGGGGCCCACCTCGTTTTTTTTCTCTCGCCTTCTTTCTCGGAGTTGTATCCATTCGGCCCCATTCAGCCTACTGTTTTAAGACGTTTATCCACATCCAGGTGTCTATTTTTTCCTGGCGAGCGGTAGCGAGCCAACATATATTTACAAGGTTTTTGACAGCAGGCTAAATGTGTACATTTTTCGATAGAAACATTTCTCCGGCGAAGCCGATTTCTCCATACAATGCTGGCTCGCTATCGCTCGCCAGAAAAAAATTGACACCTGGATGGGGATAAACGTCTTAAAACAGTAGGCTGAATGAATACAAGCCTAGAGAAAGAGAAACATAAAAAAACAGGTTACCCCCCCTTAATGGTAGACCAACAATTTGAGGCATAGGCTACATATAATTAAAATGTATAACAATAATGAACATATGACATTAATGCTGCTGAAATGTATCGTTGGTGGTTGAAATATACATAATATATAAACAAAAACTAAAATTAATTATATCCAAACTACTAATGAGCTGTTGATGCGAGGATAATAAGTCATCTGATTGAAAGGCTTAATTAACTCGCCAATTTCCCGCAATTTTAAAATCCCTCTTACTTTTCACTCCTTTCTTTTCCAAGACCCCTGTCTCTGTGTCTGGTTGCCTGTCTGTCTGTCCGTCTGTCTGTCGGTCCTAAGGAATGTGTGTATGTATGGATCTCTCTCTCTCTCTCTCTCTCTGCATATATTACCAATTGTTCTATTTATATATATATATTTATATATTTGTATGTCTCTCAATATACCACTCTGTACCTTCTACCCACACGGCTAAATCAGAAACTGTTGATTCTATATACTATACATTCATTTTTCGTCAAGTGGATAATTCTTCTTTTAAGTGGGAGGTAGTCGCTTTTCTGGACCCCCTTCTCCCTCATGTTTAACATATTAGTTTTGAGATTTTAAAACGTTCGTTTCGTTAGTTTGGTGATTTTGAGAAATTTCGCTTCATTTCTTTGTCACTATTAACACCCTTCGTGCCATTTAGGTGTCGATTTTTGATCCTGGCGAGCGATAGCAAGCCTGTAATTTTAGAAGGAACCGGCTTTCGGCCGGGATATTTCTCTACCGAAATATGTACAAACTTATCTTGCGAGGGGGTCTAAGTTTGTTTTAAGCTTGATGGAGGTATGGCGAGGAATCTCAAAAACAAAATTAATACATAAATATAAACAGTAGACCAAAAAAGACAAGCACTACCCCCTTAATTTAATAATAAACCAAATGTTTTAATAACCAAATAAATACCAGCATATAAGGCTTATATAAAACACAAGTCAAATCTCGTCAATAAAGTCCAATACATATTCACCCTCAACCCCTTCTATACGTCCTTTTCACTATATTATGGCCAATATTAGACGATTATATTCAGCTTTGGAAGGACGTCTACCCAATATAAAGCTACAGACTATCTCAATTAATCCTTTTAGCTACCCTATATCCTGTCTAAGCTACATAAAATCGCCTAAAAGTAGCTGAAATCAAACGCAAAAGACGTCACCGGTACAGAAGGGGTTAATTAAGAATATGGTTTGTGTGACATTAGCTTCATTATTACTGGACTCAAGCATCAAATAATGTTTATAGATTATCTTGCTAATAAATATGTCCCGTATTATACATAATTATCTATTACATTATTCATCTAATATCTATTCTTGGTCTCTGCACTGTAAAATTAACGTGTTCAAAATACAACATAACTGTATAAACTGGCAGGCATAATAGGTGTGTAATAATCGTTTGGCATAATTACTGTAACCCTTTTTAGTTCGTTTGAATAAATTTGATTCTAATTATAATTCCTTTGATGAACGCCTAATTAATGACGTTTTCTAAACATGTGTTGTTAATACAACGCTTACAACATGCACCAATTGTTTTAAGGGGAAAATGTATTATTATTATTATTATTATTATTATTATTATTATTATTATAATTATTATTATTATAATAAATATTTTAGTTTTCTCACTAGACCTCCATCAAGCTTAAATAAATACCCCCAATATTTGTTTTGCATTTTTCGGTAGAACATTTTCGTCCTAAATTACAGGCTCGGACGTATTGCTCGCCAGGAAAAAATCGACACCTAAATAGCACGAAAGGTCTTAAAATTGACAGAAATGGGGCGAAAGGTTATACAATAGCCAAACTTAAAGGGCGATCGTCTTAAAATTTAAAAACTAATGGGGCTAAGCAAGAGGGAGAAGGGGGTCCAGAATAAAACCCCCCGTAAAGTTTCTGTGTAATATTATGCAGCCACATTTTTGAGTGTGTGGCATTATTTTCCTTCCCCTTCCCCTAATACACTTTAACCTACTATTTTCTCTCTATAATCTTATCATTTCTCCATCCTCCTCCTATCCCTATGCAATACCCGTCTTCTGCAGTCTTCGGTTTTCTTCTCTGCTCTCTTTATTTTTATTTTTTTATCTTTCTTGTTTTCCTTGCATTGGTTTCTCTCTCTCTCTCTCTCTCTCACACACACACACACACACACATTCTCTCTCTCTCTCTCAAGGAACAACAAGGTGTGTATGGTCTGAGTATCGGTTTAACTGTGCAACTGCAACTCTCTCTCTCTCTCTCTCTCTCTATCTTTCTTTTCCCCACACAATCACGGACATACATATTTTCTCTCCTCGCCAATATAATTTCTTACTCTGCAATGGTTTCTTTATCTCCCCTTTTGCCCTCCTACAGCCCCCCCCCCCTCTCTCTCTCTCTCTCTCTCTCTCTCTCTCTCTCTCTCTCTCTCTCTCTCTCTCTCTCTCACACACATACACATACATATTATAGTCAAATACACTTTTATGAATGTATTTTGATACGCGTTATGTATGTACCATTATACAGTATGTATACAGTATATGCATGTATGAGTATGGTACATGCACACGTACTGTGGATACATACAGTACACATATTTGTATGAATTATGCCTTCATTATTGTAGTAAAAGTATAAATCAGCACAACTATAATTATGTAACCCCCACGCGTATATTTTCAGCTTCTGGCTCCAATTCTAATTAAACCGTATATTACTATAGCACTATTCTACACACACACACACACACACACACACACACACACACACACACACATCCAATACTCGCCAGTATCTTTCCTATCCTTTATGGCTTCTCTTTCGTCTTGCAATCCACTTTCTTCCTCTGATATAGTAATATGGGAATGAATAACGTCCCACAGTAGTATTTAAGGCCGGATCACCTCGTTGGGAGCGATTGGTCTCTATAGAGTGTAGGTCTATGTAGCGCGCGCACACACACACACACACACACACACACACACACACACACACACACACACACACACACACACACACACACACACTCTCTCTCTCTCGTCCCTCCTTCCCTCACACGCCTTCCCTTCTCCCATGAGCTGGCGACTATCCCTAAAGAAATAGCTTAATCAAGTCTATAATCGGATCACAGTGAGAGAGTGGGAGCTGTGGGTGTGATGAACGGAGATAGAGAGTGTGTGAGCTGTGGGGTGTGATGAATGGAGAGAGAGAGAGTGTGGGAGCTGTGGGGTGTGATAAACGGAGAGAGAGAGAGTGTGGGAGCTGTGGGGTGTGATGAACGGAGAGAGAGAGTGTGTAGGAGCTGTGGGGTGTGATAAACGGAGAGAGAGAGTGTGGGAGCTGTGGGGTGTGATGAACGGAGAGAGAGAGAGTGTGGGAGCTGTGGGGTGTGATGAACGGAGAGAGAGAGAGTGTGGGAGCTGTGGGGTGTGATGAACGGAGAGAGAGAGTGTATAGGAGCTGTGGGGTGTGATAAACGGAGAGAGAGAGTGTGGGAGCTGTGGGGTGTGATGAACGGAGAGAGAGAGAGTGTGGGAGCTGTGGGGTGTGATGAACGGAGAGAGAGAGAGTGTGAGATATGTGGGGTGTGATGAACGGAGAGAGAGAGAGAGAGTGTGGGAGCTGTGGGGTGTGATGAACGGGGAGAGAGTGTGGGAGCTGTGGGTGTGATGAACGGGGATAGAGTGTGGGAGCTGTGGGTGTGATGCACGGGGAGAGAGTGTGGGAGCTGTGGGGGGGGGATGAACGGGGAGAGAGAGTGTGGGAGCTGTGGGGTGTGATGAACGGGGAGAGAGAGTGTGGGAGCTGTGGGTGTGATGAACGGGGAGAGAGAGTGTGGGAGCTGTGGGTGTGATAAACGGAGAGAGAGTGTGAGAGCTGTGGGGTGGGATGAACGGGGAGAGAGAGTGTGGGAGCTGTGGGGTGTGATGAACAGGGGGAGAGAGAGAGAGAGAGTGTGTACAGAGAGAAATATGAAACAATATCACGTAATAAGGCCATTACTAAACCACCCCCAGCAGCCGCCCCCACAATCCTCTTATATATACTCACATCCCACATACCCCCTACCGTACTAAAGTCTATTCATTATAAGGAGGCCAAAACTCCTTACTCTAACCTCTTGTAACTCAGGAAGGACTGGAGCAAACGGGCTTTAATTATCCACAGCTATTTACTGATTAACCCTTCCCAAATGGTAGAAATAACAGCTTAATCACCGAAGTCCTTTTTGCATGATGAGAGGTTAGGGTCGGTATTTCTGGCCTACCAAGAAGGAACCGGGTATAGTAGACAACCACACATCTATCACATACCTTTACCAACATATAACATTAGGTAGCATATGTAGATAAATCCCACATACCCTTTTCACGAAGTACAGTCGCGGTCATTTATATTTATTTGTTTATCTAGCTACATATGTATTATTTGTTCCTCCCTAGACTCCATCATGCTTATAATAATACCCCCAAGACCCACCTTCGAGATAAATATGTGCCCCAGCCAAAGGACATGTTTGTGGTGTGGCTGTCAAGTATTATTATTGGTTGTTAGTAAAAACAAAGGGTATACCCTTTGTTTTATTACATCCTTTTATTATTATTGATTGTTATTAAAAAAAGGGTATATTTGTTATTATATCCTTTTATTATTATTGATTTTAATTAAAAATGGGTATACCATTTGTTTATTATATACTTATATTATTATTGATTGTTATTATAAAAAGGGTATAACATATTTGTATTATATATTTTGTTTATTATTGATTGATATTAAAAAGGGTATACCCTTTTTAATAACAATCAATAATAATACTTGACAGCCACACCACAAATATGTCAAGCCATCACCACCAACTCTGCAAACATTTACTCATCTGACAACATACCTTTTTCAATCTACAATCACATAATGAACATTTACATTTGACAACGACATTATACCTATGCCACACGATCTTCCCCAACTACACAATCATTTACTCATCTGATAACACACCATTTTTAAATATCAATCAACAATACCTTTTCACAACCACACCACACCATCATCACTAACAATACATTCATTGACTCATCTGACAACACAGCCTTCTTAATTAACCCCTTCTGTACAGTCGGTCAAATAAGTGATGTCGCAGCACCAAGTATATTTCGATCAATAATTGGTATCAGCACTATCTAATTATTAATTCATCATTTCGAGTAAGATATACAAATATGTTCCTATCTATGCACACCATATTCAACATCTGACAGACATTAATGCAGCACAGAGCGAGGAAAACGTAATGACAGCGGCGACACGACTTGTGTGGCCAACGGTACCAGCAACGTCTATTTAATTTTCTTCTAGCTATATTTAGACGATTTTATGCAGTTTAAGTAGGATCTGTGGTAGCATAAAGGGTTAAGGGAGATAGTTCGAAGTCTGGTAATTGCTGGGGGACCTTTTTAAGCTGAAGAAAATCGTCTAATAGTGGCCAGAATAAAGTCATAATGAAGGCACAGGTACAGAAAGGGTTAAATAACAGTAACACAATATTAGCACTCACACCAGAACCATCACTACCACCATCTTCACCCAGACTGCCTTTCACACCCACCCCAGATCAATACCCCCCACGCCCATAACAACGAGAGAGACGGTCATTACAACGTCCTTGAATTTGGCCCTCTGTCACTCTTTTGGCTTTGTGGGAGGACTCGTTACAGGCAGCCTACCTGTTGTCTCCTTCAAAAAAAAATAAAAAAAATAAAAAAAAATAAAAAAAAAAATCACCAGACACACTTAGTATTATTGAAGCATATGAGGGTATAGACATTTAGTTTGTCCCCTAAGTTAATAACTGCCGCCTTCCCAGACCTCTTCTAAGCTTTAAAGAGCACCCAGCACAGGTCTCCTTTCAAGTTAAATGAATTAATTTTCGATATAAAGTGTATAAAAGCGGTCTAATGTTGGTTTCCCATAATTGGAAGGTTCGCTTTCGTTGCCCCCCCCCCCCCAAACTATTCGGAAAACTATTTTAAGATCGCCAAACTGATGGGTCTTAACAGGGTTGGTCCAAAAAGACCACCCGTAGATTAGATAGTTATTGATTACTTACATAAATCCCTTACACACCTTCCCTGGATCAATACCTCTCACACCCATAACACGGTCACCACATCTCCCACGCTACTCATCACTCAGTCACCACATCTCCCACACTACTCATCACTCAGTCACCACATACAGTACACACAGTCACCACATCTCCCACACTACTCATCACTCAGTCACCACATACAGTACACACAGTCACCACATCACCCACACTACTCATCACTCAGTCACCACATCTCCCACACTACTCACCACTCAGTCACCACATACAGTACACACAGTCACCACATCACCCACACTACTCATCACTCAGTCACCACATACAGTACACACAGTCACCACATCACGCACACTACTCAACACTCAGTCACCACATCACCCACACTACTCATCACTCAGTCACCACATACAGTACACTGTGACGCCTGCCAGCGTTGGCAGAATCGCCTCCCGGTAGCCACTAGCGCTCGCCAGGGCAGTGAAATGGGCTACAGTCTATCTACAATGTTGTACTTTCTTTCTTGTGAATCGTCATGTCGCAGGCAGTATAGAAGTGGTCTTTATTTTCGACTGTGACAATGCATTCTATTTTATATCATCAGTTATAAGTTTAATGTATAAGACTGAATGATACAGCTAGAGAGTGTGAGTGAGTAAGTGCAGGAGGCAGAGTGTAGTACGCGTAGTGTTACGTGTTGTCTCGGTGACGTCATGCCACGGCCGGGCCCTCTGAGTGGCTGGCCGCCTTGCCGTCCTCCTGCCGCGGCAGGAAGCAGTCCCGCCGCACTCCCTGCTGCCTTTGTGCCTTCCTTGCTCAGAGCTTGCCTGACCAGCATACCCTTCACACCTCCCTTGCCACCTGTCCCCAACTTCTACCTATAGAACACTTTCTCTCTCTCTCAACTTCTCACCTCTCATTCTTCCAATCTATTTAACATCATAACTCCCCTTTGGTTCTGCACGATTTCATATATCGGCCATCGTATTATATGCTGAAGCTCTCAGATATTTCATGTTTAGTTAGGCATTTTGGAGGGGTTACCATTTTGTCTGTAGAGGTTCGACACACTCGCGGTGTCTCCCTACCTATCTCTTGGTTGTCTGCTGGGCTATTTAATGCTAGACTGGGGTGAGGCTACTGGTGTTGTGATTTCCGATGTGTACCAGGTTTTGTTGAACTTGTACAATCGCAACAGATACGTGGGAAGCCTAGGTTGTCTTTCTGACTGTGTACCTTGTGAGTTTAGCATTGTGTTGCGAGTGAGGGCTTTTGCCTCTGCCACCCAACACTGTGTTAACTCGTTTTGCTTTGACTTGAAGAGGGTCGCCAGGAGAGAACCAGATACTAGCGATCTGGATCTCTCAAGAGAGCACCCCGTCATTTAACGTAATTTGGCCGCACAGTCTTAAGGACCTCGCTAGGCTACGAGCCGCTTGCTCAGCCATTGTTTCCTAGCCTACGACATCCCAGCTAGACTTTATTCGCCTAGCAGACACCCGATTAGGATTATAAACTCTTATGTTATGTATGCAGCATTTTTATTCACGTTGATTGTAAGCCTTGGTTGTTGAGTTGCACAACCCGAGCAGGCTTTTGCGTTGCCTGAGGAAGTACTTCTTTTGTTGTTGGAGATAATACTGTTGCGCATTTATCGTTATTCCCGTGCCAGGTAACACTGTATGTCGCTACACTTGTCATATCTTGTTCCTGCTTTATATAACAGTTCAAAATCCAATTCGATCATCTTAAGCAGCATCAGACTTTCTTCAGAAGATTCCTGTTCAATGCTTTAGGACTTTCATTCACTTTCTTTAATATATGAGTGACAGTTTATTATTGTTTAGAGTAACTTTAATCATACCTTCTTCTTGTTTGCATTAAATCATTCCAGTGATTTAATTAAGCTCTCTATCTTTTTCCTTGTATACATTATTAACGTAATTGTATGTTGTTGTGATCAGGCTGTATCAGAGATTATCAGCCTGTAGTAGTAGTGCATTTATACCGAGTTATAGGATACCCCGCTATCGCAGATTTAACTCTGGAGGGTATAGGTGTTTATGTGCGCCGGCATTATAAGTTCGAGGGTTGGATCTAGTGTTACCGTTGTGGCTGTGTGCCTTTCTAGTCCAATGATTAAGAGCCCTTGTTTTATACGAGTCCCGGTCGTAACAAATGGCGACCTTGCTCAGGATTTTGTGAGCTTAGAGAAATATTGCAGGAGTGTTGTGGTCATTTGTTTTTTTGTTTAAAGGAATATAGTGGACACAGATTTTTTTTTGGCAAGTAGTATAACACTTAAGAGTCTTCAAGCATTTTTGAGTGAATAGTGCTACATGAGAGTTTAGGTACTTTTTTTTATAAACGTTGAGAATTTTCGGTGGACACTATGTCGGACGACGGATCAGTACATAGTGAGAGCACAGGCGAGGAGGTGGAGAAGGTGGAGATGCCTAGCAGTGCTCGGGTGGTAAACAGTGAGGAGGATGCTCGGATATTTTTGGAGGAGCCGGTGTCAGTGGATCGTGTGTCGGGGCTAGACCGGTACGGACTACAGTGTGTAGCCGCGGTCTTAGGGTTTCCCGGTACTAGCAGTTTGTCGAGAGGTGAGCTGGTTACCTGTGTGCTCGGTGGGGTGCGTGGGGCTTCGGGTGGAGCGGGAGCTGGGGCACCTTCTGCCCAGCCCCCATTCCACTCGACTCCTACCATGGCGCCCCCTCGGGCTCCGGAGCCGAGTACGTTCCCGCAGGCCGATGGCCGCTGGTGGTTGGGTATACCTCTAGGTGATTCACAGGGTGGGTCCCCTCCTCAGGGTTTGTCTGCCGGGATGTTGTTTCAGCTCGAGCTCGCCAAACTTAACCAGCAGGCTGAGCAACGAAGGCATGAGGCTGAGCTTGAGCAACGAAAGCATGAATCTGAGCTTGAGAGGGCTAAGCAGCAGATTGAGATGGCTAAGATTCAGCAGCAGCAGCGCGAATCTGAGCTTAGGATTCAGTCTGAAGAGAGAAAGACCATGTACTGTGCAGACAGAGATCTTGAGAAGTCTCGGGTGGAGTCGACAGGGCAGCGTCTCGGTTCTGGGAATCGAGGTCTTGATCAGTCTTTATCGCACCTGCTCAAGTTGGTCCCTGTATTTGATGAGTCGGGTGTCACCGAATTTTTCATGCATTTTGAGAAGAAGTGCCGGGAGCACCAATGGCCTGAGGTTAAGTGGGCAGCCCTTGTTTCCTCTAGGTTGGTTGGCAAAGGACTCAAGGCATATGATGCGTTGCCCTTGGAGTCTTGCGTCGATTATGAGGTATTGAAGGAAGCTGTTCTGCGGGCATACGAGTTACAACCAGAGATGTACAGATTGAAGTTCCGGGGTGTAACGAAGGGTCGTGAGTGCACCTTTCTTGAGCATGCCCGGGATCTGTCCGATGCATTTAGAAACTGGCTGCATTCTGAGAAGGCATCGATGTTTGAGGAGTTGAAACAGCTGATGCTTCTAGAACAATTTTTCAAGTATACGGGCGCCGATCTGATGTTGAATCTTAAAGAAAAAACCCCGAAAACTCTTCAGGAGGCAGCTGAGATGGCTGACCTTCGGTTATCTTTGATTTGTGGGTGCGGTTCTGCACAGAGAAGTGATGCAGGCAATAAGGAGCGTAACCCTCCCCCTCCCCGAAACACTGATACACATAATTACACTAAGAACAAGAGCAACGACACCAAAACTGACCATAAACCTAGTACTGTCCCGTTTAGAAAGGGTCCGGGTCCTTCTTCACCTCAAGGGAAGCCCAAGGGAAAGCTAGAGTGCTTTCATTGTCATAAGGAGGGGCATTTTGCAAGAGCCTGTCCAAGCAAGCCACCTAATGCAGTTGTGTCTTTGGCTCGCAACATTGGGGTGTCCCCGAAGTCGTCTGAGTTTGCCCGGGGTATAACGTCAGAGGCTGGGACACAGCCAGTGGAGAAGAATCCGAAAGGTTCAAACCCTGTCCGCGATGTCTTTTGTGACCATCGAGGGCGTGGCTGCATGAAGTGGGCTGATAAGAAGCATGGAGTTGAGCTGTTGCGAGACACGGGTGCCTCTCAGACTTTGATGAAGAACTTTACTGGTAGACCAATAAACGCGGCA
The DNA here is from genome assembly GCA_032716605.1 of Paralithodes platypus. Taxonomy (NCBI): domain Eukaryota; kingdom Metazoa; phylum Arthropoda; class Malacostraca; order Decapoda; family Lithodidae; genus Paralithodes; species Paralithodes platypus. The sequence continues at coordinate 92,204,282 of CM064487.1, read as the reverse complement.
CGGGTGGTTGTGGTGCAAGGTATCAATGCTATCAGGTCATACCCGTTGGTCAGGATGGAACTGGAGGTAGATGGTGTGACACGAGAGTTGGATGTTGGAATTGTGGAGAACTTGCCTGTTGGGGGCGTCGACCTCCTTCTCGGCAACGACTTTGCGGTGCCTACTTCTGAGGCTTCCCCTTAGTCGTTGCCGAGAAGCCGGCCGACGTGAGTAGGGAGGAACAAGAGTGGGTAGAGAAGTGTCAAGTACAACCTATGGCGTGCGTTGTTACAAGATCTCTTGCATCCAAAGTGTCACAGCCTATTCCTCAGTCTTCTGATCAACGGAGGAACGGTTGGAAGAAGACGGCTAATGTTGGTAACAGTTTGGAGAGTTTAGTACCAGCAGCTCTTCTTGGCGACTTAGTAGTGGCACCATTGTTGGAGTCTGGAGAAGCCCCAGGACCTGTCACAGCTAGTGAGGAGGTAGGGCAGGAAGAGACTCCGAGGCAGCAACGTTACACACAGAGAGAAAAAAGGGTTGCTCAGTTTGATATTGGGGGAGGACATGGATTGCTTCGGAAGCATTTAGACAGGTTGGCTCCCCCGGATATTAGTAAACTGTAGTTGGAGGATCCGGAAGTTCAGAAGTGTGGTAATGGTGCTGTCGAGCTCGAAGAGGACGGGGATGCAAAGCCAGGAGATTTTTTTATATTGAGGGAATATTGTATCGGCGATTTCAAGACCCGAAGAGAAGTTGGGAGGGTGGGTCAGGAGTGGTAGACCAGCTGGTTGTGCCGAGGGCGTGCAGGGATAGCCTACTAAGGTTGGCCCACGATGTGCCGTTGGCAGGACACTTGGGAGTACGCAAGACGGTAGCGGCTTTGGTTAAGTTGTTTTGGTGGCCAGGTTTAAAAGCACAGGTTGTGTCATGGGTGGCAATGTGCAGTACCTGCCAGAAAGTGGGGAAACCGAACCAATGCATCCCAAAGGATCCGTTACAACCTATTCCTGTCATGGGGCCCCCCTTCAGTAAGGTAGTTATAGACATGGTTGGTCCCCTCCCTCCTACTAGTGCCGGTAATAAATTTCTCCTGACGATAATGGATGTAGCGACCCGTTATCCTGATGCATACCCCATGAGGAATGACATGGCAAAGACGGTGGTTAGGAACTTGCTTTTGTACTTTTCCCGGTATGGTTATCCGCAGGAGATACAATCTGACCAGGGGTCTAACTTTACCTCGAACATATTTACTCTGACAATGCAGCAACATGGGATTAATACTGTAGTGTCGTCGGCTTATCACCCTGAGAGCCAAGGGGTGTTAGAGAGGTGGCATTCGACCTTAAAGAGTATGCTCCGTTGTTATTGTCTGGAGAAGGGTAAGGACTGCGACCTGGGTTTGCCCTACGTATTGTTCGCTGCGAGAGAGGTACCTGGTGAAAGCCTCGGGTTTAGTCCAAATGAGCTTGTTTTTGGTCATCGCATCAGAGGCCCTCTCAACATGGTTAAGGAGATCTGGGAGGGTACTACTAAGCCGTGTTCGCTATTGAAATATGTCCTCGAGAGCAAGGAACGGATGTTGAAGAGCTTGGAGTTGGCTGGTCGGAACCTGGTGGGATCCCAGGCCCTGTTGAAGGACAGGTACGATGAGAAGGTGAAACTCCGGGAGTTTCAGGTGGGTCAAGAGGTGTTGATCTTACTACCTTTGGTGGGTCATCCCTTATCCGCTAAGTACGCTGGTCCTTATAGGGTGGTGGAGAAGATCTCAGATCTTGACTACCTAGTGGCCACTCCAGACAGGAGGAAGAGAAATCAGTTGTGCCACGTAAATCTGATGAAGGAGTATGTGAGGCGCCCCCCTGAGCCTCTCACTGTCCCGGTGATGACTTGCAGCGGTCAAGGTGGAGAAGGAGGAAGGGACAGTCATGCTCAGGTGGAGGATAACTGGGATTGTCATGTCTCCGCAGACCAGTGGGCGGGGAACTCGAGACAGGTGGCTCACGAGGCTCTAGAGCACCTGCCTGAGCAACAGCGTGTAGCTGTGCAGCACCTGTTCGATTCATACCCTGCTGTATTTGCGGAGCACCCAGGCCTCACAACTCATGCGGTGCATGATGTGGATGTAGGAGATCACCCACCCTTTAAATCAGTGCCATACCGAGTACCTCCTATCAAACTCCCAGCACTCAGGGATGAGTTAGCGTATATGTTTGATCGGGGCCTGATAGAAAAGGGTGCGGTTAGGTGGACATCTCCCGTCACTCTGCTGCCCAAGCCTGATGGGAAAGTTCGTTTTTGTGTTGATTTCCGGCGGTTAAACGGTTTAACCCCCACAAATGCTTACCCCCTTCCTTGTGTGGATGACAGTGTCGACAAGATCGGAAAGGCACAGTATTTGACCAAGGTAGACCTAGTGAAAGGTTACTGGCAAGTGCCGCTGTCGAAGCGAGCGAAGGAGGTTTGCGGGTTTGTGGTGGATGGTAACACCTACCGTTGTAACGTCATGCCCTATGGACTCAAGAATGCACCAGCGACTTTCCAGAATCTGATGAATGACCTAGTAGCAGAAATCCGTAACTGTACTGTACTGTACTGTACTGTAACTGTACACCGCTCTCCTAGACAAAGTTGAAAGGAAGGCCTTTCGTATCATTAACTCCCGTCCACTCACCAACTCTCTGCAATCTCTCTCTCTCCGCCGCAATGTTGCATCTCTCTCGCTATTCTATCGCTACTATAATAATCAGTGTTCCTCAGAGCTATCCCAGTGCATACCACCTCCTTTACGTAGGGCACGTGGTACCCGTCTTGCAACTCAATCCCACCCCTACTCTGTGCAACTCTCCAACCCAAGAGTGAAACGTTACTCTCAAACTTTCTTCTACTCAACATCTGAGCTCTGGAACTCTCTCCCAGAATCAGTCTTTCCCTCTTCCTATGACTTAAATTGCTTCAAACTCTGTGTGTCCAGGCATTTTGGCTCGAACGTCCCTTGATTTTGGCCCTGTCACTCTTTCAACTATGGGGGAGGCACTCGCTATAGGCAGTTATGCCTTTTGCCTCCCTCAATCACATAGAAAAAAAAAAAAAAAAAAAAAAATTTTAGACCACGTGATAATTTATGACGACGACTTTGAAAGTCACTGTGCACACATTGAAGCCTTGTTTAACAAGCTTAGTGAAGCGGGCTTGGTGGTGAACCTGGGAGAGTGTGACTTTGTAAGGGCAACTGTGCAGTATCTAGGATTTGTGGTCGGGAGAGGCCAGGTTTGCCCTCCTCAGAATAAGATACAGGCTATCAATCAGTTCCCTAGACCGACCACCAAGCGGTAGATTATGAGGTTTTTGGGCATGATCAGGTACTATCGCCGCTTCATTCAAGGATATTCAACTGTGTTGGCACCTCTGACTGACTTATTAGCGAAGGATAAGAAGTTTCTGTGGGCACCGGAGTGTGAAAAGGCATTTTCCCTTGTTAAACACCTTTTATGCACTCATCCAATACTCATATCAGGGCCCCAGACTTCGACAGGCCGTTTCACTTGGCAACTGATGCCAGCAGGGTTGGGGCTGGTGCCGTCTTGATGCAGACAGACGAAGAGGGCCTGGAACACCCAGTAAGTTTTTTCTCCAAAAAGTTTAATTCGGCCCAGAAGAATTACTCAGTGGTGGAGAAAGAATTACTGGCGATAGTGCTGGCACTCAGGCACTTCGAGGTGTATGTTCCGGCATATGGACCAGTCGTGGTAGTGTATACTGATCACCACCCTCTTAAATTTCTCAATCAGTTTCACAATCGGAATATGAGACTGACACGGTGGTCGTTGATGTTACAGGAGTACAATTTAGACATTCGCCATATTGCCGGTAGTGAAAACGTGATTGCTTACTGTTTATCGAGGGTGGAGGATCCGAGTTAGGTTACCACAGGCGTGCGGGTTTGTGTGGAGTAAAATTGGCTTGCCCCTGTAGAGCAGCCACCAAAAACAACATTAAAATTAAATCAAAAAATCACATAAAAACTCTTTCTTTTGATAGTTAATTATAAGTTGCCTATGTTATAGCTAAAGTCCTAAGTTGAACCTGTCTTTCACTTAGAAGGCTGGGCTCTGTGAAGCTCGCTCAGGGAGCATAGTAAGCTAAATTATACTATTATGTTTGGGAGGGGTTATAAGATTTTCTTTATGTTGATATGTTGTTTTATGTAAGACTTGAGCTTTGCATTTCATTTCTGGTGGAGGGGCTATGTGTGACGGGTCTTGTCGGCATTCTGCCTTGTCAGATATCGTGCTCGCCTAATGTTGAGCGTCTTATATCTTGGGCGGGGTGTGATGCCTGCCAGCGTTGGCAGAATCGCCTCCCGGTAGCCACTAGCGCTCGCCAGGGCAGTGAAATGGGCTACAGTCTATCTAAAATGTTGTACTTTCTTTCTTGTGAATCGTCATGTCGCAGGCAGTATAGAAGTGGTCTTTATTTTCAACTGTGACAATGCATTCTATTTCATATCATCAGTTATAAGTTTAATGTATAAGACTGAATAATACAGCTAGAGAGTGTGAGTGAGTAAGTGCAGGAGGCAGAGTGTAGTACGCGTAGTGTTACGTGTTGTCTCGGTGACGTCATGCCACGGCCGGGCCCTCTGAGTGGCTGGCCGCCTTGCCGTCCTCCTGATGCGGCAGGAAGCAGTCCCCCCGCACTCCCTGCTGTCTTTGTGCCTTCCTTGGTCAGAGCTTGCCTGACCAGCATACCCTTCACACCTCCCTTGCCACCTGTCCCCAACTTCTACCTATAGAACACTTTCTCTATCTCTCAACTTCTTACCTCTCATTCTTCCAATCTATTTAACATCATAACTCCCCTTTGGTTCTGCATGATTTCATATATCGGCCATCGTATTATATGCTGAAGCTCTCAGATATTTCATGTTTAGTTAGGCATTTTGGAGGGGTTACCATTTTGTCTGTAGAGGTTCGACACACTCGCGGTGTCTCCCTACCTATCTCTTGGTTGTCTGCTGGGCTATTTAATGCTAGACTGGGGTGAGGCTACTGGTGTTGTGATTTCTAATGTGTACCAGGTTTTGTTGAACTTGTACAATCGCAACGGATACATGGGAAGCCTAGGTTGTCTTTCTGACTGTGTACCTTGTGAGTTTAGCATTGTGTTGCGAGTGAGGGCTTTTGCTTCTGCCACCCAACACTGTGTTAACTCTTTTTGCTTTGACTTGAAGAGGGTCGCCAGGAGAGAACCAGATACTAGCGATCTGGATCTCTCAAGAGAGCACCCCGTCATTTAACGTAATTTGGCCGCACAGTCTTAAGGACCTCGCTAGGCTACGAGCCGCTTGCTCAGCCATTGTTTCCTAGCCTACGACATCCCAGCTAGACTTTATTCGCCTAGCAGACACCCGATTAGGATTATAAACTCTTATGTTATGTATGCAGCATTTTTATTCACGTTGATTGTAAGCCTTGGTTGTTGTTGAGTTGCACAACCCGAGCAGGCTTTTGCGTTGCCTGAGGAAGTACTTTTTTTGTTGTTGGAGATAATACTATTGCGCATTTATCGTTATTCCCGTGCCAGGTAACACTGTATGTCCCTAAACTTGTCATATCTTGTTCCTGCTTTATATAACAGTTCAAAATCCAATTCGATCATCTTAAGCAGCATCAGACTTTCTTCAGAAGATTCCTGTTCGATGCTTTAGGACTTTCATTCACTTTCTTTAATATAGGAGTGACAGTTTATTATTGTTTAGAGTAACTTTAATCATACCTTCTTCTTGTTTGCATTAAATCATTCCAGTGATTTAATTAAGCTCTCTATCTTTTTCCTTGTATACATTATTAATGTAATTGTATGTTGTTGTGATCAGGCTGTATCAGAGATCATCAGCCTGTAGTAGTAGTGCATTTATATCGAGTTATAGGATACCCCGCTATCGCAGATTTAACTCTGGAGGGTATAGGTGTTTATGTGCGCCGGCATTATAAGTTTGAGGGTTGGATCTAGTGTTACCGTTGTGGCTGTGTGCCTTTCTAGTCCAATGATTAACACTAGATTAGCGGGCTAGCGGTTTATTTATATGTACCGCCCAGCGGGGTGTTTTTAGCCAAAATAGGGCTGTTTACGTGATCATTTTCATGCCTAAATAAGACCCAGAGCGTAAAACAAGTATCTATCCCTGAAAGGGCATAAACAGAGCTTGCCAATGACACCATAACGATCCTTTTATGACGGCTAGTTTTCTTGCAACAACCGCGCAACGCGAGTGCAAAAAGCATGTAATTCGGTACTATCCCCATTAAATTCAGTATGTAGCGAGTGAGAGAGGGAGGGAGGAGGTGGGATTCGTGTCAGTAGGTTCGCCGCGGTGGTCTGGAGCAGTCATACGCTCGCTACTCTCCTGCCACCACTTGTCTCTCTCTCTCAGCAACATTACGTGCTGAAATTGCCACACGACCTATGTCGCGTGCCGCCAGATAATCCAGATTTATTATACTCGACTTATGTTGCGCGCCGACACTTAGGGGTTAAGAGCCCTTGTTTTATACGAGTCCCGGTCGTAACAACACACAGTCACCACATCACCCACACTACTCATCACTCAGTCACCACATACAGTACACAGTCACCACATCACCCACACTACTCATCACTCTTCACCACATACAGTACACACAGTCACCACATCACCCACACTACTCATCACTCAGTCACCACATACACTACACACAGTCACCACATCACCCACACTACTCATCACAGTACCACATACAGTACACACAGTCACCACATCTCCCACACTACTCATCACTATCACCACATACAGTACACAGTCACCACATCACCCACACTACTCATCACTCAGTCAACACATACAGTACACACAGTCACCACATCACCCACACTATTCACCACTCAGTCACCTCATACAGTACACACAATCACCACATCACCCACACTACTCATCACTCAGTCACCACATACAGTACACACAGTCACCACATCACCCACACTACTCATCACAGTACCACATACAGTACACACAGTCACTACATCTCCCACACTACTCATCACTATCACCACATACAGTACACAGTCACCACATCACCCACACTACTCATCACTCAGTCAACACATACAGTACACACAGTCACCACATCACCCACACTACTCACCACTCAGTCACCTCATACAGTACACAGTCACCACATCACCCACACTACTCATCACTCAGTCACCACATACAGTCACCACATCACCCACACTACTCATCACTCAGTCACCACATACAGTACACACAGTCACCACACTACTCATCACTCAGTCACCCCATACAGTACACACAGTCACCACATCACCCACACTACTCTTCACTCAGTCACCCCATACAGTACAAAGGAGTACAAAGGAGTACAAAGGAAATCAAGCAACAACAGATCTAGTGACCCTTCTAGATTGCTTGTCCTCCAAAACTCTGAGGATCAAGTGTCCAAACAGTGGTTTAGAGTGGGTAAGGGAACATTGGAAAGGGAATTACTGCCCTGGAACTATTGTCCGTGGCAGGATTAGGAAGTTAGTAGAGGACAGAGGGGTTAGTAACTGAGGGGGGGATAAAATAAAGTTATTCATTTACAAACGCATTCAGTCGCGGGTTTGATGCGAGATATTTGTCTAGGCGGAGTTTAAATGAATCAACGGTGATGCAGTCTATAACGTTTCGGGGAAGCCCATTCCACAAGTTGACAACTCGATTGAAGAAGAAATTCTTAGATTCGTGCGAGTTAAAAGATTTACCAATAATTTTGCAACTGTTTCCCCGCGTGAAATTAGATTGGTCGATAGTGAAGTACTTACTACAGTTCATATTGTCGATGCCTTTGATGATTTTGAACACTTGAATTAAGTCACCTCTTAATCTGCGCTGGGTTAAAGGAAATAGATTTAATTCTCTAAGATGCTCTTTGTATGGTTTGTTCTTTAGGCTAGGTATCATTTTGGTAACTCTACGTTGAACTCGTTCTAGCTTGTTTATATCTTTTTGGTAATAAGGGCACTAGGATTGAACGCAGTATTCCAGAAGAGGGCGGACTAAGGAATTGTAAAGGGTTAGGATAACTTCTTTGGATTTATGCTCAAATGACCTGCCTATAAAGCCAATTATTTTGTTTGCCTTCTTAACAACTTCTGAACATTGTTGACTCGGTTTTAGGTTACTCGATATTGTTACTCCCAGATCGGTTTCTCTGTTTACATTCTTAAGCTGAGTGCCATTCATCGAATAGTTGGTTTCTCATTTAGGTATCCGATATGTAGTACTTTACATTTATCCGCATTGAAACTCATTTGCCAAATTTGGGCCCAACATGACAATTTATCTAGATTGTGTTGCATATCGTCAACTTGTTCTTTTGAGAGTACCCTATTTGCAATTTTTGTATCGTCAGCAAATTTTGAGATTGTACAGGTGAGACCCTCATCTATGTTGTTGATGTAAATTAGAAAGAGAATTGGTCCTAGTACCGATCCCTGGGGTACCCCGCTACTTACATTGGTCCATTTAGATGCCTTACCGTTTATGACTACTCTTTGCTTTCTGTTGCTGAGCCAATTTTCTATCCATTTCAATACACCGTCTTGTATTCCATGCGCTTTTAGTTTTAGCAGTAAACGTTTGTGGGGAACTTTGTCAAAGGCCTTTTGAAAATCAAGGTATATAATATCTACAGCTTTACTCTCATCGTAGAGGTTGAGGATATCGTGGAAGAAGTCTAAGAGGTTTGTTAAACAGGAACGTTTTTTACGAAAGCCTTGTTGAGTATCTTTAAGTATGTTATTTTCCTCTAAGTGATTTACGAGTCTGTCTCGTATGACCGTTTCTAGCATTTTACATACAACCGAGGTTAAGCTAATTGGACGATAGTTACTGGGTAGGGATTTGCTGCCTTTTTTGAAAATCGGTGTTACGTTGGCTAGCTTCCACTGATCAGGCATAGTTCCAGACTGCAATGATTTATTGAATAGTAATGTCAGTGGTTTGGAGAGCTCATCCTTAGCTTCCTTTAGAACTCTAGGCGAGATTGTATCAGGTCCAGGCGTTTTGTTTACCTTGAGTTTATCTAAACAAATCAATACTTCTCTCTCTGTAACGGTGATATTGCTTAGAACATCTGAATTATCAATCTGAATCGGCGATGGTGTAGGGATATCACTGAGGTCTTCTGTTGTAAAAACTGATGCAAAGAAGGTATTGAGGGCATTACTCATTTGTACTTCGTCTTTGGTGTATTCTCCATTTTCATCGACTAACGGTACACGACTTACAGTACACACAGTCACCATATCACCCACACTACTCATCACTCAGTCACCACATACAGTACACACAGTCACCACATCACCCACACTACTCATCACTCAGTCACCCCATTCAGTACACAGTCACCACATCACCCACACTACTCATCACTCAGTCACCCCATACAGCACACAGTCACGATAGCGATAGCGAGCCAGCATTGTATGGAAAAATCCGTCTTCGCCGGAGACATTTTTCTATCGAAAAATGTACAAATTTAGCTTGCTGTCAAAATAGAATATATATATATATATGCTGGCTCGCTACCGCTTGCCAGGAAAATATTGACGCCTGGATGTGGGTAAACGTCTTAAATTAAAACAGGAGGCTGAATGGGGCCGAATGGATACAAGCCAAAGAAAGAGAGAAAAGGAGAGAAGAAAAGCAGGTGACCCCCTTTCAGCACAAAGATCCTACTCCCTGTATGTCTGGTGACGAGGCCATCCGTGTAATCTAATAGTGTGATGAGTGACAACCATAGTTAGTGAGGGACAGAGGGTGGACAGGCACTGTTGAGACACTCAACCAGTAGATCATTTAAGGGGAGACGGACCTTTTTTTGTATTAAGGGGAGATCTCCACTAGAGGGATTTTTTTCTTGACCCCTTTCTCCCTCATGTTTAGCCCCATTGCTTTTGATATTATAAAACGTTCGCCCCGTTAGTTTGGCGATTTTAAGAACTTTCACTCCATTTTAAGACCTTTCGTGCCATTCAGGTGTCA
>CM064487.1:92111713-92189213 GCA_032716605.1 Paralithodes platypus | reverse complement strand
CGGGACATCACTTATTTGTCCAACTGTACTGAAGGGTGAATAATGAACACAAACTACATATGACTGCAATTACCTCTGTCTTCCAAATCAGAGGGGGGTCGCCGGCTTTTTTTTCTCTTTCTCTCCTTTTCTCTCTTTCTCTGGCTTGTATCCATTCGGCCCCATTCAGCCAACTGTTTTAAAACGTTTATCCCCATCCAGGTGTCAATTTCTTCCTGGTGAGCGATAGCGAGCCAGCATTGTATGGAGAAATCCGGCTTCGCCGGAGAAATTTTTCCATCGAAAAATTTACAAATTTAGCTGTCAAAACAAAAATATATGTATGCTGGCTCGCTACCGCTCGCCAGGAAAATATTGACACCTGGATGGGGGTAAACGTCTTTAAACAGTAGCTTGAATGGGGCCAAATGGATACAAGCCAAAGAGAGAGGGAGAGAAACAGAAAAAAGCGAGGAGGGACCCCTTAATACAACTACAAACGATTGCCTTTACCTCTGTCTGCCAAATCAGAGGGTGACAGACCAATTAACCAATAGGGAGTGGGGACGTAAATCAGGGCAGGGCTGGTGGCATCACTCACTACTGGCAGATTTCTGAAGATCGATCATTTAATAGTTGGCAGAATATGATTAAATGGACGTCCCTGGTATTGAATGGGTTAAGGGGAGTCGCCTGCTTGTTTTCTCTTTCTCTCCTTTTCTCTCTTTCTCTGGCTTGTATCCATTCGGCCCCATTTAGCCAACTGTTTTAAGACGTTTCTCCCCATCCAGGTGTCAATTTCTTCCTGGCGAGCGATAGCGAGCCAGTATTGTATGGAGAAATCCGGCTTCGCCGGAGAAATTTTTCTATCAAAAAATGTACAAATTTAGCTTGCTGTCAAAACAAATATATATATAAGCTGGCTCGCTACTGCTCGCCAGGAAAAATAGGGAGCGGGGAAGTAAATCAGGGCAGGGCTGGTGACGTCACTACTGAGAGATTTCTGAAGATCGATAGAGGAAGGTCAAGAGATGATTGGAAGGACTGGCTCTGGTGATTATAGACCAAGTGTTATATGGTCCTTTGTAGGGCAGTTGTTGGGTGGTTGTAATTTGTTACTTGTGTTAGTGTTATAGTTTGTTACAGGTAGAGTAGAGATGATTGGAAGGACTGGCTCTGGTGATTATAGACCAAGTGTTATATGGTCCTTTGTAGGGCAGTTGTTGGGTGGTTGTAATTTGTTACTTGTGTTAGTGTTATAGTTTGTTACAGGTAGAGTAGAGATGATTGGAAGGACTGGCTCTGGTGATTATAGACCAAGTGTTATATGGTCCTTTGTAGGGCAGTTGTTGGGTGGTTGTAATTTGTTACTTGTGTTAGTGTTATAGTTTGTTACAGGTAGAGTAGAGATGATTGGAAGGACTGGCTCTGGTGATTATAGACCAAGTGTTATATGGTCCTTTGTAGGGCAGTTGTTGGGTGGTTGTAATTTGTTACTTGTGTTAGTGTTATAGTTTGTTACAGGTAGAGTAGAGATGATTGGAAGGACTGGCTCTGGTGATTATAGACCAAGTGTTATATGGTCCTTTGTAGGGCAGTTGTTGGGTGGTTGTAATTTGTTACTTGTGTTAGTGTTATAGTTTGTTACAGGTAGAGTAGAGATGATTGGAAGGACTGGCTCTGGTGATTATAGACCAAGTGTTATATGGTCCTTTGTAGGGCAGTTGTTGGGTGGTTGTAATTTGTTACTTGTGTTAGTGTTATAGTTTGTTACAGGTAGAGTAGAGATGATTGGAAGGACTGGCTCTGGTGATTATAGACCAAGTGTTATATGGTCCTTTGTAGGGCAGTTGTTGGGTGGTTGTAATTTGTTACTTGTGTTAGTGTTATAGTTTGTTACAGGTAGAGTAGAGATGATTGGAAGGACTGGCTCTGGTGATTATAGACCAAGTGTTATATGGTCCTTTGTAGGGCAGTTGTTGGGTGGTTGTAATTTGTTACTTGTGTTAGTGTTATAGTTTGTTACAGGTAGAGTAGAGATGATTGGAAGGACTGGCTCTGGTGATTATAGACCAAGTGTTATATGGTCCTTTGTAGGGCAGTTGTTGGGTGGTTGTAATTTGTTACTTGTGTTAGTGTTATAGTTTGTTACAGGTAGAGTAGAGATGATTGGAAGGACTGGCTCTGGTGATTATAGACCAAGTGTTATATGGTCCTTTGTAGGGCAGTTGTTGGGTGGTTGTAATTTGTTACTTGTGTTAGTGTTATAGTTTGTTACAGGTAGAGTAGAGATGATTGGAAGGACTGGCTCTGGTGATTATAGACCAAGTGTTATATGGTCCTTTGTAGGGCAGTTGTTGGGTGGTTGTAATTTGTTACTTGTGTTAGTGTTATAGTTTGTTACAGGTAGAGTAGAGATGATTGGAAGGACTGGCTCTGGTGATTATAGACCAAGTGTTATATGGTCCTTTGTAGGGCAGTTGTTGGGTGGTTGTAATTTGTTACTTGTGTTAGTGTTATAGTTTGTTACAGGTAGAGTAGAGATGATTGGAAGGACTGGCTCTGGTGATTATAGACCAAGTGTTATATGGTCCTTTGTAGGGCAGTTGTTGGGTGGTTGTAATTTGTTACTTGTGTTAGTGTTATAGTTTGTTACAGGTAGACTAGAGATGATTGGAGGGACTGGCTCTGGTGATTATAGACCAAGTGTTATATGGTCCTTTGTAGGGCAGTTGTTGGGTGGTTGTAATTTGTTACTTGTGTTAGTGTTATAGTTTGTTACAGGTAGAGTAGAGATGATTGGAAGGACTGGCTCTGGTGATTATAGACCAAGTGTTATATGGTCCTTTGTAGGGCAGTTGTTGGGTGGTTGTAATTTGTTACTTGTGTTAGTGTTATAGTTTGTTACAGGTAGAGTAGAGATGATTGGAAGGACTGGCTCTGGTGATTATAGACCAAGTGTTATATGGTCCTTTGTAGGGCAGTTGTTGGGTGGTTGTAATTTGTTACTTGTGTTAGTGTTATAGTTTGTTACAGGTAGAGTAGAGATGATTGGAGGGACTGGCTCTGGTGATTATAGACCAAGTGTTATATGGTCCTTTGTAGGGCAGTTGTTGGGTGGTTGTAATTTGTTACTTGTGTTAGTGTTATAGTTTGTTACAGGTAGAGTAGAGATGATTGGAAGGACTGGCTCTGGTGATTATAGACCAAGTGTTATATGGTCCTTTGTAGGGCAGTTGTTGGGTGGTTGTAATTTGTTACTTGTGTTAGTGTTATAGTTTGTTACAGGTAGAGTAGAGATGATTGGAAGGACTGGCTCTGGTGATTATAGACCAAGTGTTATATGGTCCTTTGTAGGGCAGTTGTTGGGTGGTTGTAATTTGTTACTTGTGTTAGTGTTATAGTTTGTTACAGGTAGAGTAGAGATGATTGGAAGGACTGGCTCTGGTGATTATAGACCAAGTGTTATATGGTCCTTTGTAGGGCAGTTGTTGGGTGGTTGTAATTTGTTACTTGTGTTAGTGTTATAGTTTGTTACAGGTAGAGTAGAGATGATTGGAAGGACTGGCTCTGGTGATTATAGACCAAGTGTTATATGGTCCTTTGTAGGGCAGTTGTTGGGTGGTTGTAATTTGTTACTTGTGTTAGTGTTATAGTTTGTTACAGGTAGAGTAGAGATGATTGGAAGGACTGGCTCTGGTGATTATAGACCAAGTGTTATATGGTCCTTTGTAGGGCAGTTGTTGGGTGGTTGTAATTTGTTACTTGTGTTAGTGTTATAGTTTGTTACAGGTAGAGTAGAGATGATTGGAAGGACTGGCTCTGGTGATTATAGACCAAGTGTTATATGGTCCTTTGTAGGGCAGTTGTTGGGTGGTTGTAATTTGTTACTTGTGTTAGTGTTATAGTTTGTTACAGGTAGAGTAGAGATGATTGGAAGGACTGGCTCTGGTGATTATAGACCAAGTGTTATATGGTCCTTTGTAGGGCAGTTGTTGGGTGGTTGTAATTTGTTACTTGTGTTAGTGTTATAGTTTGTTACAGGTAGAGTAGAGATGATTGGAAGGACTGGCTCTGGTGATTATAGACCAAGTGTTATATGGTCCTTTGTAGGGCAGTTGTTGGGTGGTTGTAATTTGTTACTTGTGTTAGTGTTATAGTTTGTTACAGGTAGAGTAGAGATGATTGGAAGGACTGGCTCTGGTGATTATAGACCAAGTGTTATATGGTCCTTTGTAGGGCAGTTGTTGGGTGGTTGTAATTTGTTACTTGTGTTAGTGTTATAGTTTGTTACAGGTAGAGTAGAGATGATTGGAAGGACTGGCTCTGGTGATTATAGACCAAGTGTTATATGGTCCTTTGTAGGGCAGTTGTTGGGTGGTTGTAATTTGTTACTTGTGTTAGTGTTATAGTTTGTTACAGGTAGAGTAGAGATGATTGGAGGGACTGGCTCTGGTGATTATAGACCAAGTGTTATATGGTCCTTTGTAGGGCAGTTGTTGGGTGGTTGTAATTTGTTACTTGTGTTAGTGTTATAGTTTGTTACAGGTAGAGTAGAGATGATTGGAAGGACTGGCTCTGGTGATTATAGACCAAGTGTTATATGGTCCTTTGTAGGGCAGTTGTTGGGTGGTTGTAATTTGTTACTTGTGTTAGTGTTATAGTTTGTTACAGGTAGAGTAGAGATGATTGGAAGGACTGGCTCTGGTGATTATAGACCAAGTGTTATATGGTCCTTTGTAGGGCAGTTGTTGGGTGGTTGTAATTTGTTACTTGTGTTAGTGTTATAGTTTGTTACAGGTAGAGAGATGATTGGAAGGACTGGCTCTGGTGATTATAGACCAAGTGTTATATGGTCCTTTGTAGGGCAGTTGTTGGGTGGTTGTAATTTGTTACTTGTGTTAGTGTTATAGTTTGTTACAGGTAGAGTAGAGATGATTGGAAGGACTGGCTCTGGTGATTATAGACCAAGTGCTATATGGTCCTTTGTAGGGCAGTTGTTGGGTGGTTGTAATTTGTTACTTGTGTTAGTGTTATAGTTTGTTACAGGTAGAGTAGAGATGATTGGAGGGACTGGCTCTGGTGATTATAGACCAAGTGTTATATGGTCCTTTGTAGGGCAGTTGTTGGGTGGTTGTAATTTGTTACTTGTGTTAGTGTTATAGTTTGTTACAGGTAGAGTAGAGATGATTGGAAGGACTGGCTCTGGTGATTATAGACCAAGTGTTATATGGTCCTTTGTAGGGCAGTTGTTGGGTGGTTGTAATTTGTTACTTGTGTTAGTGTTATAGTTTGTTACAGGTAGAGTAGAGATGATTGGAAGGACTGGCTCTGGTGATTATAGACCAAGTGTTATATGGTCCTTTGTAGGGCAGTTGTTGGGTGGTTGTAATTTGTTACTTGTGTTAGTGTTATAGTTTGTTACAGGTAGAGTAGAGATGATTGGAAGGACTGGCTCTGGTGATTATAGACCAAGTGTTATATGGTCCTTTGTAGGGCAGTTGTTGGGTGGTTTGTAATTTGTTACTTGTGTTAGTGTTATAGTTTGTTACAGGTAGAGTAGAGATGATTGGAAGGACTGGCTCTGGTGATTATAGACCAAGTGTTATATGGTCCTTTGTAGGGCAGTTGTTGGGTGGTTGTAATTTGTTACTTGTGTTAGTGTTATAGTTTGTTACAGGTAGAGTAGAGATGATTGGAAGGACTGGCTCTGGTGATTATAGACCAAGTGTTATATGGTCCTTTGTAGGGCAGTTGTTGGGTGGTTGTAATTTGTTACTTGTGTTAGTGTTATAGTTTGTTACAGGTAGAGTAGAGATGATTGGAAGGACTGGCTCTGGTGATTATAGACCAAGTGTTATATGGTCCTTTGTAGGGCAGTTGTTGGGTGGTTGTAATTTGTTACTTGTGTTAGTGTTATAGTTTGTTACAGGTAGAGTAGAGATGATTGGAAGGACTGGCTCTGGTGATTATAGACCAAGTGTTATATGGTCCTTTGTAGGGCAGTTGTTGGGTGGTTGTAATTTGTTACTTGTGTTAGTGTTATAGTTTGTTACAGGTAGTGAGATGATTGGAAGGACTGGCTCTGGTGATTATAGACCAAGTGTTATATGGTTTTGTAGGGCAGTTGTTGGTGGTTGTAATTTGTTACTTGTGTTAGTGTTATAGTTTGTTACAGGTAGAGTAGAGATGATTGGAAGGACTGGCTCTGGTGATTATAGACCAAGTGTTATATGGTCCTTTGTAGGGCAGTTGTTGGGTGGTTGTAATTTGTTACTTGTGTTAGTGTTATAGTTTGTTACAGGTAGAGTAGAGATGATTGGAAGGACTGGCTCTGGTGATTATAGACCAAGTGTTATATGGTCCTTTGTAGGGCAGTTGTTGGGTGGTTGTAATTTGTTACTTGTGTTAGTGTTATAGTTTGTTACAGGTAGAGTAGAGATGATTGGAAGGACTGGCTCTGGTGATTATAGACTAAGTGTTATATGGTCCTTTGTAGGGCAGTTGTTGGGTGGTTGTAATTTGTTACTTGTGTTAGTGTTATAGTTTGTTACAGGTAGAGTAGAGATGATTGGAAGGACTGGCTCTGGTGATTATAGACCAAGTGTTATATGGTCCTTTGTAGGGCAGTTGTTGGGTGGTTGTAATTTGTTACTTGTGTTAGTGTTATAGTTTGTTACAGGTAGAGTAGAGATGATTGGAAGGACTGGCTCTGGTGATTATAGACCAAGTGTTATGGTCCTTTGTAGGGCAGTTGTTGGGTGGTTGTAATTTGTTACTTGTGTTAGTGTTATAGTTTGTTACAGGTAGAGTAGAGATGATTGGAAGGACTGGCTCTGGTGATTATAGACCAAGTGTTATATGGTCCTTTGTAGGGCAGTTGTTGGGTGGTTGTAATTTGTTACTTGTGTTAGTGTTATAGTTTGTTACAGGTAGAGTAGAGATGATTGGAAGGACTGGCTCTGGTGATTATAGACCAAGTGTTATATGGTCCTTTGTAGGGCAGTTGTTGGGTGGTTGTAATTTGTTACTTGTGTTAGTGTTATAGTTTGTTACAGGTAGAGTAGAGATGATTGGAAGGACTGGCTCTGGTGATTATAGACCAAGTGTTATATGGTCCTTTGTAGGGCAGTTGTTGGGTGGTTGTAATTTGTTACTTGTGTTAGTGTTATAGTTTGTTACAGGTAGAGTAGAGATGATTGGAAGGACTGGCTCTGGTGATTATAGACCAAGTGTTATATGGTCCTTTGTAGGGCAGTTGTTGGGTGGTTTGTAATTTGTTACTTGTGTTAGTGTTATAGTTTGTTACAGGTAGAGTAGAGATGATTGGAAGGACTGGCTCTGGTGATTATAGACCAAGTGTTATATGGTCCTTTGTAGGGCAGTTGTTGGGTGGTTGTAATTTGTTACTTGTGTTAGTGTTATAGTTTGTTACAGGTAGAGTAGAGATGATTGGAAGGACTGGCTCTGGTGATTATAGACCAAGTGTTATATGGTCCTTTGTAGGGCAGTTGTTGGGTGGTTGTAATTTGTTACTTGTGTTAGTGTTATAGTTTGTTACAGGTAGAGTAGAGATGATTGGAAGGACTGGCTCTGGTGATTATAGACCAAGTGTTATATGGTCCTTTGTAGGGCAGTTGTTGGGTGGTTGTAATTTGTTACTTGTGTTAGTGTTATAGTTTGTTACAGTAAGGTTAGAGATGATTGTTAGGTCTGGCTCTGGTGATTATAGACCAAGTGTTATATGGTCCTTTGTAGGGCAGTTGTTGGGTGGTTGTAATTTGTTACTTGTGTTAGTGTTATAGTTTGTTACAGGTAGAGTAGAGATGATTGGAAGGACTGGCTCTGGTGATTATAGACCAAGTGTTATATGGTCCTTTGTAGGGCAGTTGTTGGGTGGTTGTAATTTGTTACTTGTGTTAGTGTTATAGTTTGTTACAGGTAGAGTAGAGATGATTGGAAGGACTGGCTCTGGTGATTATAGACCAAGTGTTATATGGTCCTTTGTAGGGCAGTTGTTGGGTGGTTGTAATTTGTTACTTGTGTTAGTGTTATAGTTTGTTACAGGTAGAGTAGAGATGATTGGAAGGACTGGCTCTGGTGATTATAGACCAAGTGTTATATGGTCCTTTGTAGGGCAGTTGTTGGGTGGTTGTAATTTGTTACTTGTGTTAGTGTTATAGTTTGTTACAGGTAGAGTAGAGATGATTGGAGGGACTGGCTCTGGTGATTATAGACCAAGTGTTATATGGTCCTTTGTAGGGCAGTTGTTGGGTGGTTGTAATTTGTTACTTGTGTTAGTGTTATAGTTTGTTACAGGTAGAGTAGAGATGATTGGAAGGACTGGCTCTGGTGATTATAGACCAAGTGTTATATGGTCCTTTGTAGGGCAGTTGTTGGGTGGTTGTAATTTGTTACTTGTGTTAGTGTTATAGTTTGTTACAGGTAGAGTAGAGATGATTGGAAGGACTGGCTCTGGTGATTATAGACCAAGTGTTATATGGTCCTTTGTAGGGCAGTTGTTGGGTGGTTGTAATTTGTTACTTGTGTTAGTGTTATAGTTTGTTACAGGTAGAGTAGAGATGATTGGAAGGACTGGCTCTGGTGATTATAGACCAAGTGTTATATGGTCCTTTGTAGGGCAGTTGTTGGGTGGTTGTAATTTGTTACTTGTGTTAGTGTTATAGTTTGTTACAGGTAGAGTAGAGATGATTGGAAGGACTGGCTCTGGTGATTATAGACCAAGTGTTATATGGTCCTTTGTAGGGCAGTTGTTGGGTGGTTGTAATTTGTTACTTGTGTTAGTGTTATAGTTTGTTACAGGTAGAGTAGAGATGATTGGAAGGACTGGCTCTGGTGATTATAGACCAAGTGTTATATGGTCCTTTGTAGGGCAGTTGTTGGGTGGTTGTAATTTGTTACTTGTGTTAGTGTTATAGTTTGTTACAGGTAGAGTAGAGATGATTGGAAGGACTGGCTCTGGTGATTATAGACCAAGTGTTATATGGTCCTTTGTAGGGCAGTTGTTGGGTGGTTGTAATTTGTTACTTGTGTTAGTGTTATAGTTTGTTACAGGTAGAGTAGAGATGATTGGAAGGACTGGCTCTGGTGATTATAGACCAAGTGTTATATGGTCCTTTGTAGGGCAGTTGTTGGGTGGTTGTAATTTGTTACTTGTGTTAGTGTTATAGTTTGTTACAGGTAGAGTAGAGATGATTGGAAGGACTGGCTCTGGTGATTATAGACCAAGTGTTATATGGTCCTTTGTAGGGCAGTTGTTGGGTGGTTGTAATTTGTTACTTGTGTTAGTGTTATAGTTTGTTACAGGTAGAGTAGAGATGATTGGAAGGACTGGCTCTGGTGATTATAGACCAAGTGTTATATGGTCCTTTGTAGGGCAGTTGTTGGGTGGTTGTAATTTGTTACTTGTGTTAGTGTTATAGTTTGTTACAGGTAGAGTAGAGATGATTGGAAGGACTGGCTCTGGTGATTATAGACCAAGTGTTATATGGTCCTTTGTAGGGCAGTTGTTGGGTGGTTGTAATTTGTTACTTGTGTTAGTGTTATAGTTTGTTACAGGTAGAGTAGAGATGATTGGAAGGACTGGCTCTGGTGATTATAGACCAAGTGTTATATGGTCCTTTGTAGGGCAGTTGTTGGGTGGTTGTAATTTGTTACTTGTGTTAGTGTTATAGTTTGTTACAGGTAGAGTAGAGATGATTGGAAGGACTGGCTCTGGTGATTATAGACCAAGTGTTATATGGTCCTTTGTAGGGCAGTTGTTGGGTGGTTGTAATTTGTTACTTGTGTTAGTGTTATAGTTTGTTACAGGTAGAGTAGAGATGATTGGAAGGACTGGCTCTGGTGATTATAGACCAAGTGTTATATGGTCCTTTGTAGGGCAGTTGTTGGGTGGTTGTAATTTGTTACTTGTGTTAGTGTTATAGTTTGTTACAGGTAGAGTAGAGATGATTGGAAGGACTGGCTCTGGTGATTATAGACCAAGTGTTATATGGTCCTTTGTAGGGCAGTTGTTGGGTGGTTGTAATTGTTACTTGTGTTAGTGTTATAGTTTGTTACAGGTAGAGTAGAGATGATTGGAAGGACTGGCTCTGGTGATTATAGACCAAGTGTTATATAGTCCTTTGTAGGGCAGTTGTTGGGTGGTTGTAATTTGTTACTTGTGTTAGTGTTATAGTTTGTTACAGGTAGAGTAGAGATGATTGGAAGGACTGGCTCTGGTGATTATAGACCAAGTGTTATATGGTCCTTTGTAGGGCAGTTGTTGGGTGGTTGTAATTTGTTACTTGTGTTAGTGTTATAGTTTGTTACAGGTAGAGTAGAGATGATTGGAAGGACTGGCTCTGGTGATTATAGACCAAGTGTTATATGGTCCTTTGTAGGGCAGTTGTTGGGTGGTTGTAATTTGTTACTTGTGTTAGTGTTATAGTTTGTTACAGGTAGAGTAGAGATGATTGGAAGGACTGGCTCTGGTGATTATAGACCAAGTGTTATATGGTCCTTTGTAGGGCAGTTGTTGGGTGGTTGTAATTTGTTACTTGTGTTAGTGTTATAGTTTGTTACAGGTAGAGTAGAGATGATTGGAAGGACTGGCTCTGGTGATTATAGACCAAGTGTTATATGGTCCTTTGTAGGGCAGTTGTTGGGTGGTTGTAATTTGTTACTTGTGTTAGTGTTATAGTTTGTTACAGGTAGAGTAGAGATGATTGGAAGGACTGGCTCTGGTGATTATAGACCAAGTGTTATATGGTCCTTTGTAGGGCAGTTGTTGGGTGGTTGTAATTTGTTACTTGTGTTAGTGTTATAGTTTGTTACAGGTAGAGTAGAGATGATTGGAAGGACTGGCTCTGGTGATTATAGACCAAGTGTTATATGGTCCTTTGTAGGGCAGTTGTTGGGTGGTTGTAATTTGTTACTTGTGTTAGTGTTATAGTTTGTTACAGGTAGAGTAGAGATGATTGGAAGGACTGGCTCTGGTGATTATAGACCAAGTGTTATATGGTCCTTTGTAGGGCAGTTGTTGGGTGGTTGTAATTTGTTACTTGTGTTAGTGTTATAGTTTGTTACAGGTAGAGTAGAGATGATTGGAAGGACTGGCTCTGGTGATTATAGACCAAGTGTTATATGGTCCTTTGTAGGGCAGTTGTTGGGTGGTTGTAATTTGTTACTTGTGTTAGTGTTATAGTTTGTTACAGGTAGAGTAGAGATGATTGGAAGGACTGGCTCTGGTGATTATAGACCAAGTGTTATATGGTCCTTTGTAGGGCAGTTGTTGGGTGGTTGTAATTTGTTACTTGTGTTAGTGTTATAGTTTGTTACAGGTAGAGTAGAGATGATTGGAAGGACTGGCTCTGGTGATTATAGACCAAGTGTTATATGGTCCTTTGTAGGGCAGTTGTTGGGTGGTTGTAATTTGTTACTTGTGTTAGTGTTATAGTTTGTTACAGGTAGAGTAGAGATGATTGGAAGGACTGGCTCTGGTGATTTTTTTTTCTTTTTTTTTCTATGTGATTGAGGGAGGCAAAAGGCATAACTGCCTATAGCGAGTGCCTCCCCCATAGTTGAAAGAGTGACAGGGCCAAAATCAAGGGACGTTCGAGCCAAAATGCCTGGACACACGGAGTTTGAAGCAATTTAAGTCATAGGAAGAGGGAAAGACTGATTCTGGGAGAGATTTCCAGAGCTCAGATGTTGAGTAGAAGAAAGTTTGAGAGTAACGTTTCACTCTTGGGTTGGAGAGTTGCACAGAGTAGGGGTGGGATTGAGTTGCAAGACGGGTACCATGTGCCCTACGTAAAGGAGGTGGTATGCACTGGGATAGCTCTGAGGAACACTGATTATTATAGTAGCGATAGAATAGCGAGAGAGATGCAACATTGCGGCGGAGAGAGAGAGATTGCAGAGAGTTGGTGAGTGGACGGGAGTTAATGATACGAAACGCCTTCCTTTCAACTTTGTCTAGGAGAGCGGTGTGAGAGGAACCTCCCCACACATGTGAACAATACTCAATACAAGGGTGCACTATGCCCCTGTACAGAGCAAGAAGCTGTGCAGGGGAAAAGAACCCCCTAAGGCGGTTGAGCACACCCAGCTTCTGGGAGGCTGCCTTAGCAAGACTGGTAATATGGTCCTTCCAAATGAGAGCAGAAGAAAAAGAGACACCAAGAATATTGAGAGAAGATGAAGGGTTGATTTTTGTATTGTTGAAGAATAAGGGATAGTCCGCTGGGAGATCCTGACGGGTAGATAGATGGAGAAATTGGGTTTTGGAAGCATTAAAGTTAACAAGGTTTTCTCTGCCCCAATTGGAAATAGTATTTAGATCAGAATTTAAGAGTTCTATGGCTTCATTACGTTTGTCGTTGAGGGATTGCTGGCTGGGGCGTTCTGAAAAACTAATGGAGTAGTGTAAGGTTGAGTGGTCTGCGTATGAATGGATGGGAATTAAGGTACAGTTAAGGAGATCATTTATAAAAATTAGAAAGAGAATAGGAGATAGGACAGAGCCCTGAGGAACACCGGAGTTTATAGGGTGAGGAAGTGAACAATGGCCGTCCACAACCGCAGCTATGGAACGGCCGGAAAGGAAATTAGAGACAAAGGCACAGATGGAGGGATAGAAACCGAAGGAGGGTAGTTTAGAAATTAAAGATTTATGCCAGACTCTATCGAAGGCTTTCGATATGTCTAGTGCAATAGAAAAAGTCTCACCGAAGTCCCGAAAGGAGGATGACCAAGAGTTAGTAAGATATGAAAGAAGATCACCAGTAGAGCGACCCTTAAGGAAGCCATACTGGCGATCTGAGAGCAGATTATGAGAAGAGAAATGCTTAAGAAATTTGGAAGCAAGAATAGTTTCAAAAACTTTAGAAAGACAAGAGATAAGAGCAATTGGACGATAGTTGGAGGGTTGAGAGCGGTCACCCTTCTTTGGGACAGGTTGAATGTGAGCAAACTTCCAGCATGAAGGGAAGACGTTAGAGGATAGACAGAGACGAAAGAGTTTGCCTAGGCAGGGAGTCAGCACGGAAGCACAGTTTTTGAGAACAACAGGAGGAACACCGTCCGGACCGTACGCCTTATTAGTGTTAAGCCCAGAGAGGGTAGAAAGTACATCTTTAGAAGAGATTAGGATATTAGGCATAAGTAAGAGAGAGGAGGGCGGAGAGGGAGGAATAGCACCGGAATCATCCAAGGTGGAGTTTCTAGCAAAAGTTTGAGCGAAGAGTTTATCTTTGTCAGAGGAAGAAGTGATGGTTGTGCCATCAGAGTGGGAAAGGGGAGGGAAAGACGAGGAAGAGAAATTGTTGGAGAGGTTTTTGGCTAGTTGCCAGAAAGCTTGGGAAGAGCTAGAGTTGGATAGTTCAGTGCATTTATTATTGATGAAAGAGTGTTTGGCAAGTCGAAGAACAGATTTGGCTTGATTCCGGGCAGAAAACATATGAAGAATGAGAGTCTTGAGTTTTAAGGCGTCGGTACCGTTTGAATGCTTCCTCCTTATTGCGGACAGCAGTAGAACAGGCGTGAGTAAACCAAGATTTTTTATCATTAGTCTGAGAGAAAGAGAATGGAATGTATGCTTCCATGCCCGATAGGATTACCTCGGTAATGCGTTCAGCACTCTCCGAGGGTCCTCGGCCATGGAAGCAGAAATAATTCCATGGGAAATCAAAGAAGTACTGCCGAAGAGCCTCCCAGTCGGCAGCGCCAAAGTGCCACAAGCGCCGCCGGCTAGGAGGATCGGGTGGCTGTACTGGAGAGATAGGACAGGTGACAGAGATAAGTTTATGGTCGGAGGAGCCCAAAGGAGAGAAAAGATCGACAGTATAAGAAGAAGGGTTAGAAGTTAGAAACAGGTCAAGAATGTTGGGCCGATCTCCGATGCGATCCGGGATACGGGTGGGTTGCTGAAGATTATAGACCAATTGTTATATGGTCCTTTGTAGGTTTACTTTTGGTGATTATTGTTTGTGATTGGTGTGTGGTAGTTGTAGATTGTTAAAGTTATACCATAGTTTGTTGATATTTGTGTTATATTTTGTTAGAGGTAATGTAGTGATGGTTGGGGTGATTTGGCGGGACTGATGGGCTGTCGGTCGTGGTGGATTATGTGATTATGGACCATTGTTCATATTTAGTTTCTTTGATGTGGTAGTTGTTATATGATTATGGTGTTGATTGTTGTGAGGGTTGTAGATTTGTTGGTATTGTTAGAAGTAGTACTGTGATTGTGGTGATGGTTGTAGCTATGGTGACTTATAACAATGATGATGGTTGTAGTGAGGACAGGCAATAATATTCTAGGTATTTCTGAGATCAATAGAGGGAGGTCAAAGGGGGTGATGGGGTGGTGGTGGTGGTGAGGAGTCCGGTGATTATAAACCAATTGTTGAGGTCCTTTGTAGGCTAATTGTTTGGTGATTGTTGTGCTGTTGCTGATTGTTAATGGTATAGTTTGCTGAGGTATTGAATTAGTCATGGTTTCTGTAAGTATAGACCGATTGTTGAGGTCCTTTGTAGGCTAATTGTTTGGTGATTAATGCTTCGATTGTTGTGCTGTTGCTGATTGTTAATTATATAGTTTGCTGAGGTATTGGATTAGTCATGGTTTCTGTAAGTATAGACCGATTGTGGAGGTCCTTTGAAGGGTGATTGCTTGGTGAATCTTTGTTATTATTGATTTGATTGCAGTAGGGATTGTAAATTATTTAAAGGGTGCATTGAGGTATCGTTATATCGTGGTGATGTAGATATTATATACCAATTATTAAGTTTGTTTATATGGTAATTGCTTAATGTAAGACCAATAAAAAGTTAGTACTATTGGTCTTGGCTTAATGATTACCTTTTTTTATTGTTGCAAGGGTTCAAGGGTTTAAGGTTGTCCGTCCTATAGATTATTGAACTTAACTGAAGTGCTTCCCTAAACCTTCATAAACGAAATAAACATAAACAAATTGTGATCTTTCTGAAATTGAATACGATTTAGTCACTAATTGACACCCGGTTATAGTATCAGCGTTCGATATAGGATTGGTAGCACCCTTCCCACATGTTCTAAAATACGGGGGTTAGTGTTATTGTTAAATGGGGCCACCTAGTTTTCTTTTTTCTCTCTTTCTCTCTGGGTTGTATCCATTCGGCCCCATTCATCCTACTGTTTTAAGACGTTTATCCCCATCCAGGTGTCGATTTTTTCCGCAAGCCAGCATATTTTTATTTTGTTTTTGACAGCAGGCTAAATGTTTACATTTTTCGATAGAAAAATTTCTTCGGCGAAGCCGGATTTCTCCATACAATGCTGGCTCGCTATCGCTCGCCAGGAAGAAATCGACACCTGGATGGGGATAAACGTCTTAAAACAGTAGGCTGACTGGGGCCGCATGGATACAAGCCAGAGAAAGAGAGAACAGGAGAGAAACAAAGCAGGTGACCCCCTTAATGTTATACAGGTAGATGTGTAAATAAAGGTGATGAGTCCTGTGATTACCAATATGCTAAACGATCCTTTGTATGCTAATTGTTTGTTGATTACTGTTTTGATTGTTGTCTGGGTTGTAGTTTGTTACAGGTACCGTGGTAATATTTAGGGGGTAGGGTTTATATTTTGGTTGGTTTTATTTATGTATTTATTGGTTTATTAGTTTCCTCGCTAGACCTCCATCAAACTTAAAAATAAACACCCCATTGATAAATTTGTACATTTTTCGATAGAATAATGTCACGACCGAAGGCCCATTTCTCTTAGAATTACAGGTTCGCTATCGCTTGCCAGGAAAATATCGACACCTAAATGGCACGAAAAGTCTTGATATTGATGTAGAAATGGGACGAAAGGTTTTAATATCGACAAACAAATGGGGTGAACATCTTAACCCCTTCAGACTCATATGACACAGAGGTTGCCAGATTAGCAATAAGAAATAGATTTCTCTCACTCTTATAATTACCTCTCCAAAATTAGTTTTCTGCCCACAGCTAACTCAAAGACAACTGCAGAAGTTGAAGTAACTAAACTAAAGGTTTCTAAATACCCGTGATGGTAACAAAGGCTTTAAAGTATCCCTAATCGGATCAAAATCGCGTCATATGTCGGAGAGGGTTAAAAGCTGAAAACAAATTGGGCTAAACATTAGGAAGGGGGACCAGAAAAACGACTCATATCCCCTTAAAGACATTTGTATGGTAATTGTCCAGGAGGAGATTACTATGATGGTTCCCGTGAGTTAGGTATATATATATATATATATATATTTTTTTTTTTCTTTCTATATTCCAACTTACTTCCTCTCGGGCATAGGCTGAGAGCCTTAACATTCACCGCTTTACAATGAACAGTGAAGCCCGTGAGGTCTTGTTCCAGTCTAGGGAGTGAGACATGTGAAGCACGTAGAGTACAACGAGCACCTGCCATCTTGCCTTCACATGAGGCACGGTGCTCACTCATGGCCCGAAACGACCCCATCTCTGAAGCCACCTCGTTCCCGTGCTTCACTGTCTCAACCCCTACACTCGGACTCTCACACTTACACACACACAACGCCACCTGTTGAGCAGATAACTCACCAGGCATTGCACCCCTATAGCATATTTTGAATATGGGAATATTCATACAGTGCTATTTAATCAGGGAACAATGAGGGTATTTTATTGACGTTTCGGTGGGCTTGTGGTAATGCACTGATACCAGGTACAGCACAAATTCCATCCCAATAATATCTTCCCATTGATACATCGGGATTTGAATCCGGGACCTTTGGATTACCAGGCCAGTGGCAAGACCACTCCACCACACCTCCCATACTGTATATATATATATATACAGTATACTGCATATACTGTATATATATATATATATATATATATATATAATTATATATATTGTAGTTATGAAGCGGCATCTTTGGAGCCTGAAAGGGTAAATTATTGGGGTCTTCTGTATGGTAAATGGTTCTGTGATGTTGTGATGGATGTGATAGTTCGAGTTTGTTAGGGGTGTTTGTGGTGGTGATCGTGGTGGTGATTGTAGTGTGGTGATAGCTTCAGCGGTAGTTATTGTTGTGATGGATGTGAGGGTTAGGGTTTGCCAGGTATTGTAGTGGTGATTGTTGTGAATGTGTGTCTAATAACTTACAAGTAGAGTGGTGATAGTTGTAGTGGTATTTACTGTTGTGATTACCGTGAAGTATTATGGTGGTGATTGTAGCTATGGTGATAACAGTGTGATGATGGCTAGTGGTGATATTAATTTGATGGTGTTAGGTATGGCTAAGATAGGTTAATAGAGCGTAAAGTACGAGTGTTGGGGTGTGACATGGTAGCAAAGCTGGAAGTGACAGGAGAGAGAAAACAGAAGAAAAGTTTAGTAGTTCGGGTGGAGGGCTTTTTGGAAGGTAGCTCAAGTATACTGGGGTGAAGGGGGTGAGGGGGTAGTAGACTAGCTTTGGGTGCAAGATTTGTAGCCTTATTTTGGAAGTGGAAATAGTATGATGATAGCAGTTTGGTGTTAAACAGTAGCCTATTCTTAGGTACGGGAATAATAACCTTACTTTGGGTGTGGGAATAGTAGAACACATCTCAATGCTTCAATAGTAGCCTAGATTTGGATGCGATGATGGGGCTAAAAATTTGGGATTACCTAGTGTGGGCCAATAGGCCTGTTGCCAATGTTCGTTTACTTATGTTCTTGATTACATTTACATGTAATAGTTGGATGAAAAAATTGTGAAAACTGATCAACTCAATGTGAATAAACCCTTACTGTACCGGCGACGTCTGTTTAATTTTATTCTTGTTATGGTAAGGCGATTTTGTGCAGTTCAGGAAGGATATGTGGTAGTAAAAAGGGTCAAGTGAGAGTGTTCGAAGCCTGTTAATTGCTGGAGGCCCTTTCTAAACTAAGTAAAATCGTTTAATTGTGTCCAGAATATGATCTAAAGGACGTCACCGGTACAGTATGGGTTAATACAAATAATGTTATGCAATTAGCAGTCAGGTGGTGTACTAAACGTGAAGGTGGCAGATCTCGTCCGATTAGAGTTGAGTCAAGATATCGAAACTGGATACAAATGATAACAAATCATGCCAGCAGCGAGGGCCACCGATATGGAATTTGAGTTGGTCTGGTGCTGTTGGCGGGGAGAAAGACAGGACTACACGCACACACAACAGAAGGATATCGATGTTCTCTACATTGCATCTTCCTCACATTTAATTATATAAGTGAACAAGTAACAACACACCTGCACAAAATATAATTTATATCTCCGGCCGTAGGCCTAACCTAACTACAAGATAAAGAGTAGATACACTGATAGAACGGTAACAATCGGATTGCCATTTTAAGTTACCATAGGCTAAGGTGCGTTACTCCCTGGTATTACAAAAACAGAACAAAAAAGATCCAAAAAATGTTGGCCTGAAGGAAAGAGTGCAGGGATGGCAGCTGTGACTCTAAATTACTGTGGTGTTTGTTGTTATGGTAGTGGTGGATGTTCTTGTTGTGGTGGTGGTGGTTCCTGTTGTAGTAGTGGTGGCGGTGGTGGTGTTGTGGTGGTGGTCGTGTTGTTGGTCATGGTAATGGAGTTGATGGTGGTGGTGGTAATGGTGATGTTATTGTTTGTGGTGGGGGCGGTTATGTGCAAAATTTAGTTTTTTTGTTATGTTTTTATTTGTTATTGTTGGTTGTGTAGGCTACATTACAACAAATATGAAACAAGCTACGGTTATTCTAGTTGCAGTCTCAGTTGTGAAGCTGTGACGAGGTCAGTTTATTGTTCATGGTGGTGTTGTTGATGTTTTTAGTAGTGATGGAGGTGGTGGTGGTGACTATTACGTTGATGTAGGACTGTAGGTTGTTCATGGTGGTGTTGTTGTTGTTAGTAGTGATGGAGTGGTGGTGGTGACTATTACGTTGATGTAGGACTGTAGGTTGTTCATGGTGATGTTGTTGTTGTTGTTGTTAGTAGTGATGGAGGTGGTGGTGGTGACTATTACGTTGATGTAGGACTGTAGGTTGTTCATGGTGATGTTGTTGTTGTTGTTATTAGTAGTGATGGAGGTGGTGGTGGTGACTATTACGTTGATGTAGGACTGTAGGTTGTTCATGGTGGTGTTGTTGTTGTTGTTATTAGTAGTGATGGAGGTGGTGGTGGTGACTATTACGTTGATGTAGGACTGTAGGTTGTTCATGGTGATGATGTTGTTGTTGTTGTTATTAGTAGTGATGGAGGTGGTGGTGGTGACTATTACGTTGATGTAGGACTGTAGGTTGTTCATGGTGATGTTGTTGTTGTTGTTGTTAGTAGTGATGGAGGTGGTGGTGGTGACTATTACGTTGATGTAGGACTGTAGGTTGTTCATGGTGGTGTTGTTGTTGTTGTTATTAGTAGTGATGGAGGTGGTGGTGGTGACTATTACGTTGATGTAGGACTGTAGGTTGTTCATGGTGGTGTTGTTGTTGTTGTTATTAGTAGTGATGGAGGTGGTGGTGGTGACTATTACGTTGATGTAGGACTGTAGGTTGTTCAGGGTGGTGTTGTTGTTGTGTTGTTAGTAGTGATGGAGGTGGTGGTGGTGACTATTACGTTGATGTAGGACTGTAGGTTGTTCATGGTGGTGTTGTTGTTGTTGTTATTAGTAGTGATGGAGGTGGTGGTGGTGACTATTACGTTGATGTAGGACTGTAGGTTGTTCATGGTGGTGTTGTTGTTGTTGTTAGTAGTGATGGAGGTGGTGGTGGTGACTATTACGTTGATGTAGGACTGTAGGTTGTTCATGGTGGTGTTGTTGTTGTTGTTATTAGTAGTGATGGAGGTGGTGGTGGTGACTATTACGTTGATGTAGGACTGTAGGTTGTTCATGGTGATGTTGTTGTTGTTGTTATTAGTAGTGATGGAGGTGGTGGTGGTGACTATTACGTTGATGTAGGACTGTAGGTTGTTCATGGTGATGTTGTTGTTGTTGTTATTAGTAGTGATGGAGGTGGTGGTGGTGACTATTACGTTGATGTAGGACTGTAGGTTGTTCATGGTGATGTTGTTGTTGTTGTTAGTAGTGATGGAGGTGGTGGTGGTGACTATTGATGTAGGACTGTAGGTTGTTCATGGTGATGTTGTTGTTGTTATAGTAGTGATGGTGGTGGTGACTATTACGTTGATGTGGACTGTAGGTTGTTCATGGTGATGTTAGTAGTAACGTGGTGGTGTTGGCGGTAATTAAGTTAGCGAATTGATGAATAGCAGTGGCAACATTAGGAGGGTTGGTGGTGATTGTGGTAGTAGTGGTGGTGATTGTGGTGGTAGTGATAGTGGTAGTAGTGGTGGTGATTGTGGTAGTAGTGGTGCTGGTGATTGTGGTAGTAGTGATAGTGGTAGTGGTGGTGACTGTGATAGTAGTGATGGTGGTGCTTGTGATAGTGGTGGTGATTGTGATAGTGGTGGTGATTGTGATAGTGGTGGTAATTGTGGTAGTAGTGTGGTAGCTGTGGATGGTTGTAGTGATGGTGAATATGAAGTAATAATGATATAGTAGTGTAATATGAAGTAATAATGATATAGTAGTGTAATATGAAGTAATAATGATATAGTAGTGTAATATGAAGTAATAATGATATAGTAATGTAATATGAAGTAATAATGATATAGTAGTGTAATATGAAGTAATAATGATATAGTAGTTATTCCTCGATTTAGTTCTCAGTAATAATGAACAAATGATAAATAATGTAGAGATAGGAGACCAACTAGGAAATAGTGATCATAAATCAATTTATTTTAACATACAATGGACAGGAAAGGCTAAAGAGAATACGACACTTATCCCAGATTTCAGAAAAGCCAATTATGGTGGATTAAGACGAGCCTTAAGAGTCGATCCTATGGTTAAACTATTAAGTGGACCCAGGTGCGCTAATGAACATACTCTCTCTCAGATACCTGTCTTAACTCAGGATAATTTGACAGCTACATATAATCATTTTATTTCTTCACTCCACAATGCGCAAAATAAATATATCCCCAAAAGAAAATTTAGATCAACACAGCACCAACCCAAATGGATGAATAATAGACTATTAGACCTTCTAGGAAAAAAGAGAGGAATATATCGAAAAATTAAGAAAGGCGAAATTCACCTACTTGCTTACTATCAGAATCTATCAAGAGAGGTTAAAAAATGTATAAGGACAGACAAAAGAAATTATGAAATCAGGATAGCCAATGACTCAAAAAATAACCCTAAGGCTTTTTACCAGCTATATAAATCTAAAGTTAGAGATAAAATAGGCCCCCTTAAAACTTCGATAGGAGAAATGACAGAAAATGATTTAGAAATGTGCAGTACATTAAATAGTCAGTTTCTATCCGTTTTCACTAATGAAAATTTGGCACAGATTCCAGAAGTCCGGAAGGTATATAGCGATAGTATAGAAAATAGGTTAAGTACGGTTACTATAAGTAGAAATGATGT
Source organism: Paralithodes platypus (assembly GCA_032716605.1). Lineage (NCBI taxonomy): Eukaryota > Metazoa > Arthropoda > Malacostraca > Decapoda > Lithodidae > Paralithodes > Paralithodes platypus. The sequence goes on along the minus strand of CM064487.1, from coordinate 92,167,745 downwards.
GCTTAAGGAAATTGACAGACTGAAACCTCAGAAATCGCCTGGCCCCGATGAGGTATATGCCAGAGTATTACAAGAATGCAGAGATGAGTTAAGTTACCCATTAACATTTCTTTTTAACAATTCATTAGAAACAGGTATAGTTCCAGAAGCTTGGAAACTTGCAAATGTAGTTCCGATTTTCAAAAAAGGTGACAAATCAATAGCATCCAATTACCGTCCCATTAGTCTCACTTCAATCATAGGAAAGCTACTAGAGTCAATTATTGCTAGAAAAATGAGAAACCACTTAGAAACATTTAACTTAATCAATTCTTCTCAGCATGGATTCACTCAGGGACGTTCTTGCCTTACTAATTTGCTTAGTTTTTTCTCAGAGGTATATGAAGCAGTAGATAATGACAAGGCATACGATATTATATATTTAGATTTCAGTAAAGCTTTCGACAGAGTCCCTCATGAGAGATTGATGAGAAAGGTTGAGGCACATGGAATAGGTGGGGCGTTGTTGGGATGGATTAGGTCATGGCTAATTGGTAGGAAACAGAGAGTCAGCATAAATGGTACCAAGTCAGAGTGGGGAGCAGTCAAAAGTGGTGTCCCCCAGGGATCGGTATTAGGTCCCCTGTTGTTTCTTATATACATAAATGACCTAGATTTAGGTATAACTAGTAGGATAAGTAAATTCGCAGACGATACTAAAATGGGGAGATCAATTGATTCAGATAGCGATATAGAGTGCCTCCAAAGGGATCTAGATACCTTACATGAATGGTCAGTAAATTGGCAGATGAAGTTTAACATTGACAAATGCAAGGTATTAAAGATAGGGAAGATGCAAACAAATGTTAAATATAAACTAGCTAATTTAGAATTAGAAAATTCAGACTGCGAGAAAGATCTAGGTGTGTTTGTTAGCAATGATTTGAAGCCTAGAAAACAGTGTATAGGCGTTCGTAATAAGGCAAACAGGATTCTCGGGTTCATCTCTAGGAGTGTGAGTAACAGAACTGCTGATGTTATCTTAAAACTTTACTTGTCATTAGTGAGACCCCATATGGATTATGCTGTCCAATTTTGGTGTCCTTATTACAGAATGGACATAGATTCATTGGAGAGAGTACAGCATAGAATGACAAAAATGATCCATAATATTAGAAATCTTCCGTATGAAGAAAGGTTGAAGAAATTAGGTTTACATTCGTTAGAGAGACGCAGAGTTAGAGGGGATATGATAGAGGTGTTCAAGTGGGTTAGTGGGATTAACAAAGGGGACATGACAAATGTACTAAAGCTCAGTGATAGCGAAAGAACTCGTACCAATGGTTTCAAATTAGATAAATTTCGTTTCAGAAAAGATATAGGCAAGTATTGGTTTGGTAACAGAGTTGTAGATGGGTGGAATGGACTACCAAGTGCTATAGTGGGATCTAAAACTGTAGGGAGCTTTAAGATAAAATTGGATAAGCATATGGACGAGAAGGGTTGGGTGTGAAGGGGGATCAGCCGGGTTGGGCCAATCAGCGCTCTGCAGACCCCCATAATCCTGCGTTAATCTCTATCCGTTTTGGTAAGATGATCCTCAGGGTATTAGAGTGTTGAGCCTATAATTGGGCTTTGTAATTGATTTGGGGTTGTGTGGGACAGGGATCTGCCTTGCTTAGGCCAATCGGCTTTCTGCAGACTCCCATTTTCTTATGTTCTTATGTTCTTATGTTCTTATAGTGTAATATGAAGTAATAATGATATAGTAGTGTAATATGAAGTAATAATGATATAGTAGTGGAATATGAAGTAATACTGATATAGTAGTGTAATATGAAGTAATAATGATATAGTAGTGTAATATGAAGTAATAATGATATATTAGTGTAATATGAAGTAATAATGATATATTAGTGTAATATGAAGTAATAATGATATATTAGTGTAATATGAAGTAATAATGATATAGTAGTGTAATATGAAGTAATAATGATATAGTAGTGTAATATGAAGTAATAATGATATAGTAGTGTATTATGAAGTAATAATGATATAGTAGTGGAATATGAAGTAATAATGATATAGTAGTGTAATATGAAGTAATAATGATATAGTAGTGTAATATGAAGTAATAATGATATAGTAGTGTAATATGAAGTAATAATGATATAGCAGTGTAATATGAAGTAATAATGATATAGTAGTGTAATATGAAGTAATAATGATATCTATCTATCTATCTATCTATATGCTCAGGCCCAATCCCCATTTTGGGGGTAGCCGACTCAAGACAGAGCAAGAACAGGGAAAACACAAAAACAACATAAAACAAAAAATAAACAGATAAAAAACACAAACTCTCACACATCCAGGTCACCCAGGAGAAGACCCAGAGACCAGGGTTACCATGGTCGCTCCAGCACTCCCCCGGCCCCTGACCACCCGGAGAGGTTCCGATCTCGGCAGGCAGACATGCAGCGGAGCCAAAGCCACAAGCCCTCCCACCACACTTCCAGGCACACCCTTCATATTAATCGTCTCCCCGGGCCAGGCGCCTGATGGACTATTATCTAGTCCAACTTGCGCCCGACCCCTTACTCCAAATGACCACATGTTCACTCAACTATTCACAAGCATTCTCCATTCACTCCTGTCCACCACCACTTCCCCTGCCTGATCTATAGTCATTCCTCTATCATCCAAAGCCTTTCTTACACAGTCTCTCCATCTCAATGGGGGTCTTCCTGCCCTTCTATCTCCCCTTGTACCTGACTCACATATTCTCTTTGTAAGCCTTTCATCTCCCATTCGTTCAACATGACCATTCCAGCTCAGCACCCTTCTGTCTACTCTGGCTGACAAATGTTCCTGCTGCCCCACTCTCCTACGTATCTCTTCATTCCTCAATCTGTCTCTACGAGTAACTCCACACATACTCCTCAAGCAGCTCATCTCCATCACATCCAGCCCTCTTTTCTCCTTTTTCTTCAGAGCCCATGTCTCAGCCCCATACGTCACTGTTGGCACAACAATTCCTTGATACAGTGCACTTTTTACTTTCACTCCGAGATTTCTCGTCTTCCACATACTTCCCATTGCTCCGAAAACCTTCCTTCCTTCACACACTCTCTGTTTTACCTCCACTTCCATACCTCCACTCCTGCTTATCGTTCCTCCTAGATATTTAAACACTCTACTTGTTCCAATATTTCCCCATCCAGCCTCACATCTAGATTCACCCTATGCTCTCCCCTATTACACACCATTACTTTACTTTTATTTACGTTCACCTTCAGTTTCCTCCTTCCACAAACCACACCAAACTCTTTGACTACCCGCTGCAGTTTCTCATCAGAATCCGCCACCAATGCTGTGTCATCAGCGAACAGCAACTGATTCAACTCCCAATATCTACCATTCTTTCCTACTAAACCCAATCCTCTTCCCATAGTTCTCCTTTTCACCTCCCTCACCACACCATCCATAAACATATTAAACAGCCATGGTGACATTACACAACCCTGTCGCAAACCTACCTTTACCTCAAACCATTCACTCAACTCACCATTTCCTACTCTCACACATGCTCTGCTCCCTTCATAAAAACTCTTAACTGCTTCTAACAAATTTCCTCCTATTTCATAAATCCTTAACACCTTCCACATTGCTTCACGGTCCACACGATCATACGCTTTTTCCAAGTCCATAAAAGCCCAAAATATCTCCTTATGCTTCTCTAAATACTTCTCGCATAACTGTCTTACTGCAAACATCTGATCCACGCACCCTCTTCCCCTCCTAAAACCGCACTGTTCTTCTCCTATTGCAACTTCCGTACACTTTATTATCCTCTCTATCAACACCCTGCCATACAGCTTTCCAACCACTGACAATAAACTAATACCTCTATAACTTGAACACTCCTGCTGATCTCCCTTCCCCTTGTACAACGGCACAATACATGCACTCTTCCAGTCTATTGGTACCATTGACACAGCAAAGCACACATTGAAAAGTCTCACCAACCAATCTATTATCACATCTCCACCCTTCTTTATACACTCCACAGCAATACCATCCAATATGAAGTAATAATGATATAGTAGTGTAATATGAAGTAATAATGATATAGTAATAATATAATAATGATATAGATATAGAAGTAATAATGATAAGTCCCTTTCGGGACTTCGGTGAGACTTTTTCTATTGCACTAGACATATCGAAAGCCTTCGATAGAGTCTGGCATAAATCTTTAATTTCTAAACTACCCTCCTTCGGTTTCTATCCCTCCATCTGTGCCTTTGTCTCTAATTTCCTTTCCGGCCATTCCATAGCTGCGGTTGTGGACGGCCATTGTTCACTTCCTCACCCTATAAACTCCGGTGTTCCTCAGGGCTCTGTCCTATCTCCTATTCTCTTTCTAATTTTTATAAATGATCTCCTTACCTGTACCTTAATTCCCATCCATTCATACGCAGACGACTCAACCTTACACTACTCCTTTAGTTTTTCAGAACACCCCAGCCAGCAATCCCTCAACGACAAACGTAATGAAGCCATAGAACTCTTAAATTCTGATCTAAATACTATTTCCAATTGGGGCAGAGAAAACCTTGTTAACTTTAATGCTTCCAAAACCCAATTTCTCCATCTATCTACCCGTCAGGATCTCCCAGCGGACTATCCCTTATTCTTCAACAATACAAAAATCAACCCTTCATCTTCTCTCAATATTCTTGGTGTCTCTTTTTCTTCTGCTCTCATTTGGAAGGACCATATTACCAGTCTTGCTAAGGCAGCCTCCAGAAGCTGGGTGTGCTCAACCGCCTTAGGGGGTTCTTTTCCCCTGCACAGCTTCTTGCTCTGTACAGGGGCATAGTGCGCCCTTGTATTGAGTATTGTTCACATGTGTGGGGAGGTTCCTCTCACACCGCTCTCCTAGACAAAGTTGAAAGGAAGACCTTTCGTATCATTAACTCCCGTCCACTCACCAACTCTCTGCAATCTCTCTCTCTCCGCCGCAATGTTGCATCTCTCTCGCTATTCTATCGCTACTATAATAATCAGTGTTCCTCAGAGCTATCCCAGTGCATACCACCTCCTTTACGTAGGGCACGTGGTACCCGTCTTGCAACTCAATCCCACCCCTACTCTGTGCAACTCTCCAACCCAAGAGTGAAACGTTACTCTCAAACTTTCTTCTACTCAACATCTGAGCTCTGGAACTCTCTCCCAGAATCAGTCTTTCCCTCTTCCTATGACTTAAATTGCTTCAAACTCCGTGTGTCCAGGCATTTTGGCTCGAACGTCCCTTGATTTTGGCCCTGTCACTCTTTCAACTATGGGGGAGGCACTCGCTATAGGCAGTTATGCCTTTTGCCTCCCTCAATCACATAGAAAAAAAAAAAAAAAAAAAAAAGTAGTGTAATATGAAGTAATAATGATATATTAGTGTAATATGAAGTAATAATGATATAGTAGTGGAATATGAAGTAATAATGATATAGTAGTGGAATATGAAGTAATAATGATATAGTAGTGGAATATGAAGTAATAATGATATAGTAGTGGAATATGAAGTAATAATGATATAGTAGTGTAATATGAAGTAATAATGATATAGTAGTGGAATATGAAGTAATAATGATATAGTAGTGTATTATGAAGTAATAATGATATAGTAGTGTAATATGAAGTAATAATGATATAGTAGTGTAATATGAAGTAATAATGATATAGTAGTGTAATATGAAGTAATAATGATATAGTAGTGTATGAAGTATAATAATATGATAAGTAATAATGAATATAAGTGTATATGATATAATGATATAGTAGTGTAATATGAAGTAATAATGATATAGTAGTGTAATATGAAGTAATAATGATATAGTAGTGTATTATGAAGTAATAATGATATAGTAGTGTAATATGAAGTAATAATGATATAGTAGTGGAATATGAAGTAATAATGATAGTAGTGAATATGAAGTAATGATATAGCAGTGTAATATGAAGTAATAATGATATAGTAGTGTAATATGAAGTAATATGAGATACTGTGTAAGAAAGGCTTTGGATGATAGAGGAATGACTATAGATCAGGCAGGGGAAGTGGTGGTGGACAGGAGTGAATGGAGAATGCTTGTGAATAGTTGAGTGAACATGTGGTCATTTGGAGTAAGGGGTCGGGCGCAAGTTGGACTAGATAATAGTCCATCAGGCGCCTGGCCCGGGGAGACGATTAATATGAAGGGTGTGCCTGGAAGTGTGGTGGGAGGGCTTGTGGCTTTGGCTCCGCTGCATGTCTGCCTGCCGAGATCGGAACCTCTCCGGGTGGTCAGGGGCCGGGGGAGTGCTGGAGCGACCTTGGTAACCCTGGTCTCTGGGTCTTCTCCTGGGTGGCCTGGATGTGTGAGAGTTTGTGTTTTTTATCTGTGTTTATTTTTTGTTTTATGTTGTTTTTGTGTTTTCCCTGTTCTTGCTCTGTCTTGATTCGGCTACCCCCAAAATGGGGATTGGGCCTGAGCATATAGATAGATATAGATAGATAGAATATGAAGTAATAATGATATAGTAGTGTAATAAGCGTAACCTTGGTGGTGTGGTGAAATTAATACCAAAAAAAAAAATATATATATAAAAAAATACATTATAATACACATACACTGTAACATATGTTATTGTGGCGTTATAATCAAGTAAAATATTCTTACAGTGGCAATAGTAAAAGCATGTTAATATTTAGTGTGCGTGTGCTGAAGGTAGATATGTTGCTTAGTGCATTAGTGTAGTAAAATCAAGGTTTGTTTGATAATGAGCTAATGGTAGGACAATTTTGACAGTGTGGTGCGGTAGTAGTGGTGGTGGTATCATAGTTTGGTGCAGGTGGTGTTAAACATGAAAATAAGTATGCGTGAAATACATTTCCATTTCTAACTATTTCATTTACCGTATCATTGCCTTCAGCTGATTTTCAAATCCTGCTTAGTTAATCAGTTCCAAATGTCTTAATGTACAGGAATTTGCCGGAGGATGAAGAGAAAACCTTCTGATTTGTTATCCTTTTCTTCCACTATCCGTTGCTCTGGGTTTGATATCTCTAGTAGAATTAAGTCCTGCTGGGGTCGTAAGATATGTATGGCCAGTATATCGATGTAAATCACTCTCTCTCCGTCTTCATGATATTAGTCTAGGGAGCGGTTATTACACACACACACACACACACTCTCTCTCTCTCTTCCTCCTCCTTTTCCAATTCTCTTTCTATTTACCCTATTTGATTTGTTTTGTTTTCATTCTTCCCGCTTGTATCTTAAGCCTCACCTTTCTAATTTTTCGAGTCTAATATTTGTCTTTGACAACCTTTATATTACGGAATGTACTGTTGGTAAGGTTGTGGTATAATACAGAAAGGAGGTAAAGTAGTATTTGTAAATAATACCATATATCTCGTCTAGATAAACAAGGATTCGAACCTGCAATATGGTTAAGAGTTCAGTGCTTTAAACACTCCTCCATGCCTCACCTTATCGATGCTATCACCATTCAAGAACACCCTCATCACCAATAATAACTTGATCATTACCACCACAATCACCACTAACGATAACATTACCACCACCAACTGACACCACTATCTTCACCAATACCAGCAAGAATAATACCACCAATAGAGACCTTTCAACACCATTAACCCTCTGAGGATCATGTCGCGTTTTAGCATTATATTCTGGCTATCATTAGACGATTTTATTCAGAGTAGAAAGGGTACAAGGAAGTCAAGAGGGTAAATTGGGACAGTCTTTATTTACCCTTTCAACTCCCACATATTTTTCCAAAGCTATATCAAATATTCTAAATATAGTTACTAAACGTCATGATCCTCAAAGGGTTAACACTATACCAACACCAACAAAACCACCATCATAAACTACAATACCACCACAAAACGAGACACTTTCAAACTACCCGTTGTGAACTCCCAGAGGACAATCCCCTATACTTCAACAATACAAAAAACAACCCTTCATCTTCTCTCAGAATTCTCAGTGTCTCTTTTTCTTCTGCTCTCTCTTGGAAGGACCATATCACCACTCTTGCTAAGGCAGTCTCCCAAAAGCTGGGTGTGCTCAACCACCTCAAGGGGTTCTTTACCTCTGCACGGCTTCTTGCTCTGTATAGGGGCACAGTGCGTCCTTGTATTGAGTATTGTTCACATGTGTGGGGAGGATCCTCTCACACAGCACTTCTAGACAAAGTAGAAAGGAAAGCCTTTCGTATCATTAACTCCCGTCCACTCACCGACTATCTACAATCTCTCGCTCTTCGCCGCAATGTTGAATCTCTCTCGCTATTCTATCGCTACTACAATAATTAGTGTTCCTCAGAGCTCTCTCAGTGTATACCACCTCCTCTACGTAGGGTACGAAGTACCCGTCTAGCAACATAATCCCACCCCAACTCTGTACAACTCTCCAACTCTAGAGTGAATACAATACTCCCAATCTTTCTTCTATTCAACAGCTGAGCTCTGTAACTCTCTCCCTGAATCCATCTTTCCCTCATTCTGGGACTTAAACTGCTTCAAACTTCGTGTGTCCAGACATTTTGGCTCGAACATTCCTTGATTTTGGCTCTGTCACTCTTTCAACTCTGGGGGAGGCACTCTTCACCAGCAGTTTTGCCTTTTGTCTCCCTTATCCACAAAAAAAAGGAAAAAACAAATTCACCTCATCATCAACACCACCATCAAGAGCTGACCACCACCTTCACAAATACTATCATTAACACCATGGCCACCAACACAATCACCACCATCACTATTACTTACCGACACTATAAGCATCTTCCAACAGTATCACCAGCACTATAACTCCAACAATCAATACCACAATCAATACAAATCAACCACAAAATATACCACCATAACAAACAGTACCACCTACCAACACCACACTTAGCACCACTATCACCACCACCACCATCAAAACAATACCGTTCACCACCAAAGACACTACTACAAAAGATTTGACATTGCCATCTACCAACACCACACCTAACAACACTATCACCACCACCACCACAACAATCACCACCAAGAACAGTAGTACATATCAACACCACACTTAGCAACACTTTCACCACCACTACCACCATCAAAATAATACCACCCACTACCAAAGACACTACCACAAGAGACCTTACATTACCCTCTACCAGTACCACACCTAACACCACTATCATCACAGAAATCACCACCAAGAACAATGCCACTGATCATCACAATACATCACCACCACAACAATAGAGAGTACAACCTATCAACATCACATCCCCCACCATCACCCCACGGTACACCACTACCAACATCATTCAATGTATACCACTACTCACCACCACCATCCATTATCACCACACGGAACATCACCACACAAAATATCACCACATGGAACAACACCACACGGAACAACACCACACAGAACATCTACACATGGAACATCACCACACGGAACATCACCAAACGGAACATCACCACACAAAACATCACCACAAGGAACATCTCCACACGGAACATCACCACACGGAACATCTCCACACAGAACATCACCACAAGGAACATCAACACACGGAACATCACCACATGGAACATCACCACACGGAACATCACCATATGGAACATCACCACACGATTTCATCACCACACAGAATATCACACACGGAACATCACCACAAGGAACATCTCCACACGGAACATCACCACAAGGAACATCTCCACGCGGAACATCACACATGGAACATCTTCGCACGGAACATCTCCACGCGGAACATCACACATGGAACATATCCACACGGAACATCTCCACACGGAACATCACCACAAGGAACATCTCCATACGGAACATCACACACGGAACATCACCACAAGGAACATCTCCACACGGAACATCACACACGGAACATCACACACGGAACATCACTACACGGATCATCACCACAAGGAACATCACACACGAACATCTCCACACGGAACATCACCACACGGAACATCACCACACGGAACATCTCCACACAGAACATCACCACACACATTATCTCACGGAACATCTCCACACGGAGCACCACCACACGGAACATCACATACGAAACATCACACACGGAACATCACACACAGAACATCACATACGGAACATCACACACGGAACATCACCAAATGGAACATCACAATGGGAACATCACCACACTGAACATCACCATTAACCACTACCCACCATTATCATCACCACCCAAATCTATCATCAACACCACTCGGAACACAACCACAAGTACCACACCAACAGTCACAATCACATCATCATAAAATCTGACGCCCCGCTTCCAGAGGAAGCACCCCAAAAGGGATGGCCATGGCAAAAACTGCCTCCAGGCTCCCAGGCATGCTATGCCCTGACTGTGCCATTTCCACTAAGTGGATTATGTCCATGGACACTGAAGGAGCAGACCCAGAGCAGTCCCTCACCAGGATGGCAGTTCCACCACTGTTTTGCTATTTTATTTACCCCAGTGGGGCCCTGGCTGGAAGCATACCAAGCACAGGAATTTTCTGAAGATGGGAACCAGTGGTCCACTGCTCCAGAGGCTGATTGCACCACCAAAGTGACGGGCGGTGTGGTCGCCGCATCCCTACGCCAGATCACAATCACAGCCACCCATAACAATAACACTACACAATAAAATCACCACAATCACCACCACAAGAACAATAACACCACCACAATCACCACCATAATAAAAATAACACCACCACAATCACCACCACAAGAACACTAACATCACCACAATCACCACCACCACCACAAGAACAATACCACCACCACAAGAACAATACCACCACCACAATCACCACCACCACCACAAGAACAATACCACCACCACAATCAGCACCACAAGAACACTAACATCACCACAATCACCACCACCACCACAAGAACAATACAACCACCACAATCAGCACCACAAGAACAATACCACCACCACAAGAACAATACCACCACCACAATCACCACCACCACCTCCACAGTAACAATACCACCACCAAAACCATCATTATAAGAACAATACCACCACCACAATCACCACCTTCACACTACACCACCACCTCAAGAACACCTTAATACCACCACCACCACACTATACCACCACCACATCACTACCACCAGAACACCATAATACCACCACCACCACAAGACACAGCACCAGAATAACAATGCCACCACCACACTACTACCCCCATAACACCATAATACCACCACCACCATCACACTACACCACCACCATACTACTACACCCGGAACACCATAATACCACCACCACCACACTACACATAAGCACCACCACAATACACAGCACAACCACCATACCACTACCCCCAGAACACCATAATACCACCCCCACCACCATACCACTACCCCCAGAACACCATAATACCACCACCACCCCCAGAATACCATAATACCACCACCACCAACACACTACACCACCACCATACCACTACCCCCAGAACACCATATAGCTCCACCACCACCACCACCATACACAGCACCACGGTCACAAGTACAGGTTGGCTAGTGTTTCCAGGGACCCCAATTTGGTTCCGATATGCCAGACAAATGGAAACTGAAATTGGATTGATACAAAAAGACACGAGGAGTCAAGGATCAGGAGGCCTCTGGCAATTGTTCACTGAAGGAGTCGAGATTTACATAGATTTACATTTGATATTTGATAGAGAGAGAGAGAGAGAGAGAGAGAGAGAGAGAGAGAGAGAGAGAGAGAGAGAGAGAGAGAGAGAGACTGGTGAGCTAAGCACATCCCTCATTCTCGATGCACCTCTCATCAAAGGCAACGTGACTAATTGAACTTTGAAATAATCTAGGGAGAAGATATAAGAAACAATATAAAATCGTGAACAGATGGAATGGAATATATATTTTTAACTTCTCCTTTAATTTGGATAGAGCCAATGCTAAAAAATATTGTCTAGCAGAAGTCAGACTTAATAAAGACGTCGATCTAATAATATATCTTTCTGTAACATGGCATCTTTTCCATTGTATCCTTGCTAATACTAGATGATTTTATATAGCTTAGTCAGGAGTTTTAACATTTAGAATAAAGGAGTAAATTAGAAATAAAATAACAATCTGACTCCCACAGATCCTTCCTAAGGTTAATAAAATCACATGATGATAACCAGAATATAATAATAGAACAAGATATAATACGTAACAACTGTATAGAACAAGATATAATACGTAACAACTGTGTGCTAAGAACATTTTGCCAATCTCGGTCATCTTTAAAAGATAATAACATATTTTTATTAAAGTGAGGCTCCACCTTAGTAAGCTAATCCCCGTTGTATACCCAGTATTGTGTAAACGTTTATAGTATTTGATCCCAGTGCTTTAAGGAATAACTAGTGCAATTTTCATCACCTTATGTGCGCGCGTGCGCAGCAGCGAAATTCTTTTTATACCAATATTAAATCCAAGGATCATATATTTACCAATAGAAATCACCTGTTTTTTGTTTAAAGTAGCCTAACTATATTACCTACAAATGTGCAATATTAGTATTCCCCAATGATACATACAAGCCGTGGAAAAAAATATTGAATGTATGTGTATGGTATCGGGGCCCTATATTACAAAAACAAAAATTTGCTGAAAAAAACCATAGTTGTAAACACACTTTCCTTTTGTGCAAAGTTGCGTAGATACATATGGAACTTGTCTGCAAAGTATGGACGATATCGAGTAATATTCATGAGTACAGTTGATTTTACATGTCGATAAGACATTTATCGCAGAAAAAGCAAAACAAATTGCAAGTGAAATTTTGAGATAGAAATCTGGGTAAAATGTTTTAGTTACCTCTATAACATCGTTCTCTGATACACAGTGTAAAAGAAAACGAAGCTGCCAGAGAATATTTGGGTAACAAAAATATTTGTTAATATTTTTTTATCTCTCACATACCAAAAAAAAAAAAAAAAAAAAAAAACGTAAATAGGGAGGTGGGGTTTGGGGGGGCTTTGGAGATATCAGATGGTGCTTTTTTTCTCTTCCCTCTCATTTTATTACACTGTAGGAAGTATTATAGCTACAAACATACAATATAAGTTTCGGCAGTGCAATATATAGGTGGGGGGGGGAGGGGGGTTGAAGATGTCGGATGGCGTTTTTTACTCTTCACTTGCACTTTCCTACACTGTAGGAAGGATTTTAGCACCAAAAAAAAAAAAAAAAAAAAAAAAAAAATGCTTTCAGGGTCCCAAAAGGTGTAGCCTCCCCTTAAGGTGAGGGTTTCTGGACCCCCTTCTCTCTCATGTTTAGCCAAATTAGTTTTGAGATTATAAGACAAATTTGCCCCCTTTCATTTGGCTATCTTATGAATTTCGCCCCATTTATTTGCCAATATTAAGACCTTTCGTTCCATTTAGGTGTGGATTTTTTCATGGAGAGTGCGAGCCTGCAATTTAGGAGGAACTAGCCTTTGACTGCGTAATTTTTCTACCGAAAAATGCACAAATTTATCTCGAAGAGTATTATTGTAAGGTTGATGGAGGACTAGGGACGAAAGTAATAAATACATAAATAAATAAATAAATAAATAACGAAAGAAATAAATAAATAAAAAAATACATAAATATAATAATTATATTGACAAAGAAAAGCTTTTGCATTGTTATCGGAATAAGACTGACGATCAGATCTTTATTTTAGCTGACGCATTAATTTACGTGAGGGATTCTTATGAAGGTTTAACAGATGAGCAGCAGGGCAAGAGGTACCGACAACAGTGAAGGGGGAGTTACTCGGTTTTTCTGGACACCCTTCTCCCTCATGTTTAGCATATTAGTTTTGAGATTTTAAGATTTTCATTCCACTCGTTTGACGATTTTGAGACCTTTCGACCCATTTCTTTGTTAATATTAAGACATTTCGTGCCAATTAGGTGTCGATTTTTTTCCTGGCGAGCGATAGCGAGCCTGTAATTTTAGAAGGAAACGGCCTTCGGCCGGGACATTTTTCTACCGCAAAATGTACACATTTATCTTGAGAGGGGGTCTAGGGGATGTATTTTTAAGCTTGATGGAGGTTTAGCGAAGAAACTAAAACAAATCATAAATAAATATGTACCTAAACCAAACACAAGCACTACCCCCTCAAGGAAGTGTATTTGTCCACCTTGACCCCTAGACCGCTATCAAGCTTAAACAACATATTTTGGTAGAAAACATCTCGTAAATTGCAGGATGGCCAGGAAAACAAATCGACACCTAATGGCACGAAAAGTAAAAAAGTATCCAAAGAAATGGGGCGAAAGGTCTTAAAATCGCCAAAATTGTGGGGCAAACGTCTTATAAGCTTAAAGCTAATGGGACTAAACATGAGGGAGAAAGGGATCCTAAAATAATACTTGAGAGAGAGAGAGCGAGAGTCGTAAGATGAAGGCTTTAGTGATCGTTCATCTCAACCAGTGTGGCCCTGATCCCTAAATCACACGAGGCTTAAACGTTCACTATAAACTCCAATACACGGTTGTTAATAAGCGGCTTTTGTTCTAGCCGTGTATTCTCCCTCAGGCTAAGGGGGCCCACCTCGTTTATTTTTCTCTCTCTGGGTTGTATTCATTCGACCCCATTTGGCCTACTGTTTTAAGACGTTTATCCCCATCCAGGTGTCAATTTTTTTCCTGGCGAACGGTAGCGAGCCAGCATATTTTATATAATGTTTTTGTCAGCAGGCTAAATTTGTACATTTTTCGATAGAAAACATTCTCTGGCAAAGCCGGATTTCTCCATACAATGCTGGCTCGCTATCGCTCGGCAGTAATAAATCGACACCTGGATGGGTATAAACGTTTTAAAACAGTAGGCTGAATGGAGCCGAATGGATACAAGCCAGAGAAAGAGAAAAGGAGTGTAACAAAGCAGGTGACCCCCCTTAAGCTTCATTAATTTTGAGATTATAAAACGTTTGCTCTATTAGTTTGGCGATATTAAGACCTTTTGTGCCATTTAGGTGTCGATTATTTCCTGGCGAAAGATAGCGAGCTTGCAATTTAGAAGGAACAGGCCTTCGACTGGGTAATTCTTGATGGAGGTCTAAGGAGGAATCTAAAAAAAATATTTAAACTAAATTAATGAATAAACAATATACACACATACCTTAGACCCCCTTTCCGAGATAAATTTGTGCATTTTTCTGTAGAAAAATAACCCAGCTAAAGTCCGGTTCCTCCCAAATTGCAGGCTCGCTATATCGCTTGTCGGGAAAAAAATGTACATCTAACTGACTCGACAGGTCTTAAAATTGACAAACTAACGGGATAAATGTCTAAACAATCACAAAGTTTATGGGGTTAAACATGAGGGAGAAGGGGGTCCGGAAACCACCCCCTTAACGTGGAATGAAATAGAAATCCAAGCCGCAATACTTGCCCTGACTGTACACGAATGCCTGGCCCCAACTGTACCTATACTGTATTGTACACGAATGACTGGCCCCAACTGTACCTATACTGTATTGTACACGAATGACTGGCCCCAACTGTACCTATACTGTATTGTACACGAATGACTGGCCCCAACTGTACCTATACTGTATTGTACACGAATGACTGGCCCAACTGTACCTATACTGTATTGTACACGAATGACTGGCCCCAACTGTACCTATACTGTATTGTACACGAATGACGGCCCCAACTGTACCTATACTGTATTGTACACGAATGACTGGCCCCAACTGTACCTATACTGTATTGTACACGAATGACTGGCCCCAACTCTACCTATACTGTATTGTACACGAATGACTGGCCCCAACTTTACACCATACCACCTAAATCAAGCAGGAAGCAGATCAAGCAGATTCCCAGAGATAGAAAAATACTAATGAAGAAAAGGACATACTTGAGAGCCAAGCAAAGGAAGACCAGCTATGCGCACAATATCACCAAACTACAAGAAGAGCTCGATGAAGTTGAACGTAAACTCATCCAGTCACACCAAGAGCAAAGAACACGTGAAGAACTACAAGCAGTTGCAAACATACGAGTAAATACCAAATTCTTCTATGCATACGCAAAAAGGAGACTCAGGAACACCTCAACAATAGGACCACTTGCAAAACCTACGGGCGAACTTGAGAGTGATCCGACCGAAATGGCCAAGATACTCAAACAGCAGTACGAAAAGTGTCTTCAGCCCGCCAAATGAAGACAAGAAAATCGATAATGCAACGACCTTCTTTGACAACGCTCCAGGGATACCACATCAACTCTCCTCGGTAACAGTATCAACTGAGGACATAATAGCAGCCATCGACAAGATTGGACCAAACTCTGCGGCAGGACCAGACGGCTTTCATGCCCAACTGCTAAAAAAACTGCAAACATCAGCTAGCCTTGCCTCTAAAACTGCTGTGGAGCAAGTCCCTCCAAACTGGATATGTACCACAATCCCTAAAAGGAGGTACTGTCACACCAATACACAAAGGGGGCAGTAAAGGCATAGCCAAAAATTACAGACCAGTGGTGCTGACGTCACATCTTATTAAAATCATAGAAAGAACAATACGAGCTAAGATGGTCAGCCACCTGGAAGATAACGAGGCATTCAACGAGGGTCAACATGGCTTTAGACAAGGCCGCTCCTGCCTTTCACAACTACTATCACACTACGACAAAATCCTACAGGATATTCAAGACGGAGAAAATGTAGACGTCATATATCTAGATTTCGCCAAAGCTTTTGACAAGGTGGACCATGGGATCCTTCTACATAAACTCAAATCACTGGGAATAGGGGGAGACCTTGGAAGATGGCTCCACAGCTTCATTACCAACAGAAAACAAAGAGTCACGCTGCAAGGAACCCTATCAGAAGCAGGTGGGGTCATCAGCGGAGTACCACAAGGATCAGTACTGGGACCTCTCCTATTCCTCATCATGATAGGAGACATCGACAGGGACCTGGAACACTCAACAGCCTCATCGTTTGCAGACGACACCAGACTCATGAAGAAATCACCTCACAACATGATGCACAGCTACTACAACAAGACTTGGACAAAATCCTGAAGTGGGCAGAAGAAAACAACATGGCCCTAAACGGAGACAAGTTCGAGCTTCTAAGGTACGGGAACAAGAGAGCACTACAAAACGACACCAACTACAAAAGTGGACAGCAAGAAATTACCACCAAAGACACAGTGAAGGACTTGGGAGTAAATATGAGCAGTGACGCCACTTTTTCCCAGCATATTACCAAGCCACAACAACAGCAAAACAAATAGCAGGCTGGATCCTGAGAACCTTCCACACAAGAAATGCGAGGTGTATGTTAACACTGTGGAAGTCACTGGTCCTACCACGACTGGAGTACTGCTCTCAGCTCTGGTCTCCCCAAAAAAGTAGGAGAAATAACAGAAATCGAAGCCACCCAGAGGACATTCACCAGTAAAATCCATGGGTTTTCAACACTTTAACTACTGGGAGAGACTCAAGGAGCTGCAGCTGTACTCACTTCAAAGACGTAGGGAGAGATACATCATCATCTACGTCTGGAAGATTTTGGAAAAAAAGGTACCAAATCCAAACATCCAAGAGACTCAACACCAAAGGCGAGGGAGGCTGTGCTATGTGAGGACTACGCCGGGATCAACACAAAAAATCAAATCCCTGATCCATCACAGCTTTACATACAATGGAACCAGACTGTTCAACTGTATACCAGCCCCTCTCAGGAACATGACCGGGGTGTCTCCAGACACCTTCAAGAAACACTTGGACATGTGGCTGGCCAAAATACCGGACCGGCCACCAACACCAGGATACCCCAGCACCAACTCCAACCGACTTCTAGAATGGAGAGTGGAAGAAAGGGCGCTGCCTGGTCGCAGTGGAGCCCCAGCTCAACTGTGTTACTAACGGACGGAATACAACAAAGTGTAACAAAGTGTAAGTGTACAACTGTACCTATACTGTATTGTACACGAATGACTGGCCCCAACTGTACCTATACTGTATTGTACACGAATGACTGGCCCCAACTGTACCTATACTGTATTGTACACGAATGACTGGCCCCAACTGTACCTATACTGTATTGTACATGAATGACTGGCCCCAACTGTACCTATACTGTATTGTACACGAATGACTGGCCCCAACTGTACCTATACGTATTGTACACGAATGACTGGCCCCAACTGTACCTATACTGTATTGTACACGAATGACTGGCCCCAACTGTACCTATACTGTATTGTACACGAATGACTGGCCCCAACTGTACCTATACTGTATTGTACACGAATGACTGGCCCCAACTGTACCTATACTGTATTGTACACGAATGACTGGCCCCAACTGTACCTATACTGTATTGTACACGCTCATTAATTAAAGGGGGGTCATCGGATTTTTTTCTTTCTCTCCCACTCTCTTTGGCTTTTATCCATTCCGCCCCATTCAGCCTACTGTTTTAAGACGTTTACCCCCATCCAGGTGTCAATATTTTTCTGGTAAGTGGTAGCGAGCCAGCATATATATATTTTTGTTTTGGCAGCAAGCTAAAGTTGTACATTTTTCGATAGAAAAATTTCTCCGGCGAAGCTGGATTTCTCCATACAATGCTGGCACGCTATCGCTCGCCAGGAAGAAATCGACACCTGGATGGGGATAAACGTCTTAAAACAGTTGGCTGAATGGGGCCGAATGGATACAAGCCAGGGAAAGAGAGAAAAGGAGAAAAAGATAAAACAAAAAAACGGTGACCCCCTTAAAGGCATAGCATCTAGAATAATTAAGAAACCCTAATGTTTTATTACTACAAGTAGGCCTACCAATCTCACCTTAATTAATACAGATATTAAAGTATGCTCAAATGTATAACATACTAGATATTAAAGTATGCTCAAATGTATAACATACTAGATATTAAAGTATGCTCAAATGTATAACATACTAGATATTAAAGTATGCTCAAATGTATAACATACTAGATATTAAAGTATGCTCAAATGTATAACATACTAGATATTAAAGTATGCTCAAATGTATAACATACTAGATATTAAAGTATGCTCAAATGTATAACATACTAGATATTAAAGTATGCTCAAATGTATAACATACTAGATATTAAAGTATGCTCAAATGTATAACATACTAGATATTAAAGTATGCTCAAATGTATAACATACTAGATATTAAAGTATGCTCAAATGTATAACATACTAGATATTAAAGTATGCTCAAATGTATAACATACTAGATATTAAAGTATGCTCAAATGTATAACATACTAGATATTAAAGTATGCTCAAATGTATAACATACTAGATATTAAAGTATGCTCAAATGTATAACATACTAGATATTAAAGTATGCTCAAATGTATAACATACTAGATCCACGAATTTTCAAGTGACTAAACAAACTAAATTAAGGGGAGACTGACCGTTTGTTTGGTCTATTAATTAATTTATTCATATATTTGTTTTTAGTTTCCTCCCTAGACCTCCATGAAGTTTATAAAAACACCCCCTAGACCCCCCTTCAAGATAAATGTGTACATTTTTCGGTAGAAAAATGTCCCGGCCGAAGGCCGATTCCTCTTAAAATTGCAGGCTCGCTATCGATAGCTCGCCAGGAAATAATCGACACCTAAATGGCACGAAAGGTCTTAAAATTGACAACGAAATGGGGCGAAAGGTGTTAAAATCGCCAAACTAATGAGCCGAGCGTGTTATAATCTCAACACTAGTGGGGGCTAAACAGTAGGGAGAAGGGGGTCCAGAAAAACGGTCTGCCTCCCCTTAAGCTCTTCAGCATATGATGTCACTATTGTATTCAGCTTAAGAAGGACCATAAGGGATCGAATAGGTTATAGATTATCTCAATTAACCCTTTAATTCCCATACATCCTGCGTAAGCCTAGTATATTTGTATTATGTAAGCCATAATATTATTAAGAACGGCGTCATAATACTGAATGAGTTAACGGCAGGAGTAGGGTGAAACAGGGGGGAGGTGGGAGACCGGGATGAGGGGTGCACTATATAAGGCGGGCCGTGGGGTCCGGTCGCCCGCAGTCTCTATATAAAAGTAAGTGAGGCGAGTGTACCTGCTCCGGCGGTCCTGTCCGTCTGTGAGGCCACCATCTTACTACTGGCAAGTGCAAGTTAGTGAGGTTTGTGGACACATATTGGTGTTAATTATATGTTACTGGTTTCTTTTATAAGTTATTCTTCTCAATTGCAATTTATTGGTGTTACTTCTGAGTTACTTGTGCCTATCATAAGTTATTGAGTTCAAGTGCTAGTTATTAGTGTTAGTTGCGTTTTGTAAAGGTTGATTGTTAGTTACTGTTGTGAATCATAAGTTACGGGCAACCCGTCTAGGGGAATAAACCCTAAACAAATTACCGATGGGCGACACGCCAATCGGTACCACTTACAGGTGGCGATCTCTATAACAGGTAACAGGTAACAGGTTACTTGATGTCACCTGGAAGTTGAAACGTGACGTGTATACATAAGGTGTCATCATTTAATATCATAAAGGAAGCAATCAACATCTTGAAAGCTCAACTGTCACCATCTACTTCGACACATGTGATGCACCCAACACCTCGAACCTTCATTCTATAATAATGGGGCCTCACAAGAATTACAGGCTACTGATAGCCTACAGTACAGAGGTTGAGACATGGGACAAAACAAAAAAGTTAATGCGATTAGTTGCAAGTTACTGATGTTAAAGGGGGTCACCTGTTTTGGTTCTGTCCTCTTCTATCTTTCTCCGGCTTGTATCCATTTGGCCCCATTCAGCCTAATGTTTTAAGACGTTTATCCCCATCCAGGTGTCAATTTCTTACTGGTGAGCGGTAGCGAGCCAGCATATTTTTAATTTTTGTTAGACAGCAGGCTAAATTTGTACATTTTTTGATAGAAATATGTCTCCGGCGAAGCCGGATTTCTTCATATAATGCTGCCTCGCTATCGCTCGCCAGGAAGGAATCGACACCTAGATGGGGATAAACGTCTTAAAATAGTTGGCTGAATGGGGCCGAATGGATACAAGCCAGAGAAAGAGAGAAAAGGACAGAAATAACAAAAAGCAGGTCACCCCCCTTAATTGTAAGCTACTGGGTTTCCTTTACGAGTTATTGGGGTCTATTGTAAGTTACCGGCTTCAGGTGCAAGTATAGTGTTATATGGGTATACTGGGTTATAGTGCGAGTTATTGGGGTCTATTGTAAGTTACCGGCTTCAGGTGCAAGTATAGTGTTATATGGGTATACTGGGTTATAGTGCGAGTTATTGGGGTCTATTGTAAGTTACCGGCTTCAGGTGCAAGTATAGTGTTATATGGGTATACTGGGTTATAGTGCGAGTTATTGGGGTCTATTGTAAGTTACCGGCTTCAGGTGCAAGTTTAGTGTTATATGG
The DNA here is from genome assembly GCA_032716605.1 of Paralithodes platypus. Lineage (NCBI taxonomy): Eukaryota > Metazoa > Arthropoda > Malacostraca > Decapoda > Lithodidae > Paralithodes > Paralithodes platypus. Next base: position 92,146,233 of record CM064487.1, on the reverse strand, counting down.
GTATACTGGGTTATAGTGCGAGTTATTGGGGTCTATTGTAAGTTACCGGCTTCAGGTGCAAGTATAGTGTTATATGGGTATACTGGGTTATAGTGCGAGTTATTGGGGTCTATTGTAAGTTACCGGCTTCAGGTGCAAGTTTAGTGTTATATGGGTATACTGGGTTATAGTGCGAGTTATTGGGGTCTATTGTAAGTTACCGGCTTCAGGTGCAAGTTTAGTGTTATATGGGTATACTGGGTTATAGTGCGAGTTATTGGGGTCTATTGTAAGTTACCGGCTTCAGGTGCAAGTTTAGTGTTATATGGGTATACTGGGTTATAGTGCGAGTTATTGGGGTCTATTGTAAGTTACCGGCTTCAGGTGCAAGTTTAGTGTTATATGGGTATACTGGGTTATAGTGCGAGTTATTGGGGTCTATTGTAAGTTACCGGCTTCAGGTGCAAGTTTAGTGTTATATGGGTATACTGGGTTATAGTGCGAGTTATTGGGGTCTATTGTAAGTTACCGGCTTCAGGTGCAAGTTTAGTGTTATATGGGTATACTGGGTTATAGTGCGAGTTATTGGGGTCTATTGTAAGTTACCGGCTTCAGGTGCAAGTTTAGTGTTATATGGGTATACTGGGTTATAGTGCGAGTTATTGGGGTCTATTGTAAGTTACCGGCTTCAGGTGCAAGTTTAGTGTTATATGGGTATACTGGGTTATAGTGCGAGTTATTGGGGTCTATTGTAAGTTACCGGCTTCAGGTGCAAGTTTAGTGTTATATGGGTATACTGGGTTATAGTGCGAGTTATTGGGGTCTATTGTAAGTTACCGGCTTCAGGTGCAAGTTTAGTGTTATATGGGTATACTGGGTTATAGTGCGAGTTATTGGGGTCTATTGTAAGTTACCGGCTTCAGGTGCAAGTTACTGGAGTCAAAAGTGTACTACATTTTATTTAATGTATCTATACAGTACAGTATAAAAGAATAAACCGTATTTTACCTGGTAATTCTGTTAAATTTCGATGTTTATAGCTCCAACTTCCTTATAGACCGAAACTCGCAAGTGGTCAATTGCTAGTTACTGGAGTCAATTGTGCTTGTCAGTGTAATTGTTTGTGAGGTACAGTCACTTATACACATTCGTGGCCCCATATGGTTTTCTTTATGAAATTATAACTATCTGGATTGATTTTGGGATGGAACTAGCTTTACAATCAACAGTATAATATATAGTTTTGTAGTTGATGTATGGAAAAATATATTCATAAATTCGTTTCCCGAGATATACTTCCATAATTAGAAATATGTGACATCCACGAATTTTTATGAGTGACTGTACAGGACACTCAATACCTGTCTGAAACAACCTATCTATCTATCTATCTATCTATCTATCTATCTATCTATATGCTCAGGCCCAATCCCCACTTTTCCTTTTTTGTATTTTTTATTTTCTTCTTTTTATTTATTTATTTTTTTCTTGGGGGTGGCCGACTCAAAACAGAGGAAGAACAGGAAAACACACAACACAAGACAAAACAATGAACAAACACAGACAAAACACATTATTCACACACATCTACAGTAGGTCACCCAGGAAAATACTAAACAACCAGCCCACTAAAAATACAATCATTATCTCAAACAGTAATATGACGCCTTTGTCCATATTTATATGATTAATATTAACCCTTTCAAGCTCCAATACGCGTTTCTGTTCTGTTTTCTGGTACTATTAGAGGATTTTATTCAGATTAGTAACGGTATATGGAAGTTAAAGGGTTGATCGAGATAGTATTTACCCTTTTAATACCCACAGATCCTTCCAAAGCTGCATAAAATCGTCTAATGATAGCCAAAATAAACTGCTAAAAAGCGTCAGAGCTTCAAGGGGTTAAGCAATTTATCGAATTTAGGAAGAATCTGTGATAGTTAAAGGTTTAATTGAAATAATTTGTACCCCATGCGATTCCTAGAGGTCCTCCGTAAAGTCTATACCGGTATGTATCGTTTTATCAGTAAGTTATGTTCGAGTTAGGTCCAACTTAGCATATTCTGATACTACGTAGCATTATATTTATAATTAATCTTGCATTGCACATTCATATCAAATAGGAATGCTCCCAGATGCCACAAATCCGTTTTTTTTTTTTTTTTTTTTTTGGTCAGAATCAATTGATGATGGTTAGATATATATGGTCTATAATTATTTACTATCCAGTTTTATGCCAGGGCTCATCAACGTCATTTTAAATCATTGATGTTTTTACCTGATGATCTTGGAAGGCATTATTTAGCAAATGTAAGCTTTTCAATAAGCTCCTATGCCTATTTTCTAGCCATTTATCACATGACCGGAACATTACGTCCGCTTGTGTGACACAGTAACTAGGTCTTCCTCTATATGACTTACAATAATAATGTTACTACGGTACTACAGCAAACCCAAGCGGTCCTGATAACTCCAAGGCGCGTGACATGACGCACTTGACGAAATTGATGTAAAAGGCTCCATTACGGCCAAGAGGAAATATCAGAGTGAAACATCATTAAATTTGATTCAATAATAACCGAGAAATAGCAATTTTCAATAAGCGTCGCCCTAACAAGAAGAAGAAGAAGAACAACAACAACAACAACAACAACAACGACATGAGTAAGCCCTAGAATTATTCTCGCTTCACATGGACTGAAAAATACTGGTACTGTTATTCTTGCTTCATTAAGGGGAGACAGACCGTTTTTCTGGACCCCCTTCTCCCTAATGTTTAGCCCCACTAGTTTTGAGATTTTAAGACGTTGATTCCATTAATTTGGGGATTTTATGACCTTTCACCCCATTTCTTTGTCAATATTAGGACCCTTCGTGCCATTTAGGTGTCAATTTTATCGTGGCGAGCGAAAGCGAGCCTGTAATCTTAGGAGGAATCGGCCTTTGGCCGGGACATTTTTCTACCGAAAAATGTACAAATCTATCTTGAAGGGGGTGTACGGGGTCTTTTTCTAAGCTTGATGGAGGTCTAGGGAGGAAACTAAAAAAAATTATGAATAAATGAATTAATAGACCAAACAAAGGTCAGTCTCCCCTTAAACTAAAAACATCTGGTCATAAATAAAAGGAAACCTGTACTGTACTGTACTTCCCAATAATGATATAATAAACCTGTACTGTACTTACCAATAATGATATAATAAACCTGTACTGTACTTACCAATAATGATATAATAAACCTGTACTGTACTTCCCAATAATGATATAATAAACCTGTACTGTACTTACCAATAATGATATAATAAACCTGTACTGTACTTACCAATAATGATATAATAAACCTGTACTGTACTTACCAATAATGATATAATAAACCTGTACTGTACTTACCAATAATGATATAATAAACCTGTACTGTACTTACCAATAATGATATAATAAACCTGTACTGTACTTCCCAATAATGATATAATAAACCTGTACTGTACTGTACTTCCCAATAATGATATAATAAACCTGTACTGTACTTCCCAATAATGATATAATAAACCTGTACTGTACTTCCCAATAATGATATAATAAACCTGTACTGTACTTCCCAATAATGATATAATAAAAGTAGTCACTCCACTTCCCCTTACTTTTTCGCTTTCCGTCACTTCGCTCGATAACCTGATTAGAGAGAAAAGAAGAAGGAGGAGATAGAGATAAGGAAGGAGACACTGGAGAGACACTAACATTACTAAGCGGAAGAGAAAGAAACAAGGAAGGAGACACTGGAGAGACACTAACATTACAAAGCAGAAGAGAAAGAAACAAGGAAGGAGACATTGGAGAGACACTAACATTACAAAGCAGAAGAGATAGAAACAAGGAAGGAGACACTGGAGAGACACTAACATTACAAAGCAGAAGAGAAAGAAACAAGGAAGGAGACACTGGAGAGACACTAACATTACAAAGCAGAAGAGAAAGAAACAAGGAAGGAGACACTGGAGAGACACTAACATTACAAAGCAGAAGAGAAAGAAACAAGGAAGGAGACACTGGAGAGACACTAACATTACAAAGCAGAAGAGAAAGAAACAAGGAAGGAGACACTGGAGAGACACTAACATTACAAAGCATAAGAGAAAGAAACAAGGAAGGAGACACTGGAGAGACACTAACATTACAAAGCAGAAGAGAGAGAAACAAGGAAGGAGACTGTGAGACACTGGAGAGACACTAACATTACAAAGCATAAGAGAAAGAAACAAGGAAGGAGACACTGGAGAGACACTAACATTACAAAGCAGAAGAGAGAGAAACAAGGAAGGAGACTGTGAGACACTGGAGAGACACTAACATTACAAAGCAGAAGAGAAAGAAACAAGGAAGGAGACACTGGAGAGAGACTAACATTACAAAGCGGAAGAGAAAGGAAGGAATACAAAGGAATACATGTGAGAATGAAGGATTACAGAGGAAGGGATAATGGAAACAAAAATGAAGAATAGATGACAGCGAGAGAAAATAAATATGAAGAATGTTGTGGTTAATTGGCGTTTCTAAGGTGGCGTCCATATTATGATGTTATTTTTAGAAGAAAGCGAAAACTAAAAAAGAGAACAGGAAGAATACAAAGAAAGGCTTAAGGGGGTACTAGTTATTTTTTGGTCTACAGTATATATTATTTCATTCGTTTATTTTTTAGTTTCCTCACTACACCTCCATCAAGCTTAGAAAAACACCCCCTAGACCCCTTTTCAAGATAGATTTGTAAATTTTTCGGTAGAAAAAATTTCCCGGCCGAAGGCCGATTCCTTCTAAAATTAGAGGCTCGCTATCGTTCGCCAGGAAAAAATCGACACCTAGAGGGCACGAGAAGTCTTAATATTGACAACAAAATTAGGCGAAAGGTCTCGCTATCGTTCGCCAGGAAAAAATCGACACCTACGCTATCGTTCGCCAGGAAAAATCGACACCTAAAGGGCACGAAAAGTCTTAACACATTCAGTACCAGAGAAGTTCTTATCATCATTTTCTGGCAACTATTAGACAATATTATCCAGCTTAGGAAGGACCTCTAGCAATAATAAGGCTTCACACTATCTGAACCAATCCTTTTAGCTACCACAGATCCTTCCTAAGCTGCATAATATCGTCCAAATACAGCTAGAATAAAACATAACACATGTCGCTGGTACTCAAAGGGTTAATATTGACAAACAAATTAGGCGAAAGGTCTCAAAATCACCAAACTAACGGAACGAACATCTTAAAATGTCAAAACTAATATGCTAAACTTGAGGGAGAAGGGGGTCCAGAAAAACTGAGTAGTACCCCCTTAATGGGTTGAAGATTAGAAAGAGGAAGGAAAGCAGACAAAGGAAGGAATAGAGGAAGGAGGAAAAGGATGAAGCAAAGAAAGAGGAAGGAATAGAGGAAGGAGGAAAAGGATGAAGATTAGAAAGAGGAAGGAAAGCAGACAAAGGAAGGAATAGAGGAAGAAGGAAAGATATACAAGATGAAGGAAAGCAGAACAGACAAAGGAAGGAATAGAGGAAGGAGGAGAAGGTTGAAGATTAGAAAGAGGAGAGAAAGCAGGTAAAGGAAGAAATAGAGGAAGAAGGAAAAGAATAAAGATGTAAAAGAGGAAGGAAAAGAGGAAGAAAGAAAAGCAGAAGAGAAGAGAAAGGGCAAAACGTAGGAAAAGTAAGAGAGAAGAGAAAGGGAGGGAGAGAGAGAAGGAAGGGAGAATTGCAGAGTTTATGATAATCGCGGTGATGGTGAGGTATAGCGTCCATATAGGCCTACTTTACGTTATTACCCTAAATGTGGAAGCTTTCGTGCCACAATCGATAACTCACCTAGGGACAATCCACCACCCTACACTGTTAAGGGGGGTCACCGTTTTTTTTTTATCTTTATCTCCTTTTCTCTCTTTCCCTGGCTTGTATCCATTCGGCCCCATTCGGCCAACTGTTGTAAGACGTTTATCCCCATACAGGTGTCGATTTCTTCCTGGCGAGCGATAGCGAGCCAGCATTGTATGAGAAATCCAGCTTCGCCGGAGAAATTTTTCTATCGAAAAACCTGGATGGGGTAAACGTCTTAAAACAGTAGGCTGAATGGGGCCGAATGGATACAAACCAAAGAGAGAGGGAGAGAAAGAGAAAACAAGCGAGGTGGGTAATAGTTGGAGGGTTGGGAGAGGTCACCCTTCTTTGGGACATGTTGAATAAGAGCACACTTCCAGCAAGAAGGAAAGATATTAGAGGAAAGACAGAGATGAAAGATCGAGTTTGCCTATGGAGGGAGTCAGCACGGAAGAACAGTTTTTGAGTACGGTACTACAGTAGGAACACCATCCGGTCTGTAAGCCTTCTTAAAATTAGTATTAAGCCCAGATAGGAGAGCAAGTACACTCGGTCAAAAAACTATCTGCACCCCTACGCTGATCATCTGGTGTGTACAGCTTGATAGGTTTGGTACCTCTGCCTGCAACTATATCTATGTGTCAGAGACGATCGTCTTGACACATGGATATAGTTGTAGGCAGAGGTGCCAACTCTACTGAGCTGTACACACCAGATGATCAGCATAGGGGTGCAGATACTTCTTTGACCGAGTGTACATCTTTAGAAAAGATTATGATCTTAGGCATTAGTAAGTGAGCCCCTCTCATGGAGGGAAGAATAGAAATGTGGAGTTTTTAGTGAAAGTTTGAGCAAAGAGTTCAGCTTTGTCAGAGGAAGAAGTGACGGTAGTGCTGTCAGAGAGGAAAAGAGGAGGGAAAGATGAGGAAGTAAAATTGTTGGAGAGGTTCTTGGCTAGATGCCAGAAAGCTTGAGAAGAGTTGGAAAGTTCAGAAATTTGTTTATTGATGAAATAATTTTTGGCTAGTCGAAGAACAGATTTGGCTTGATTCTGGACAGAAACATATAAAGCACAAAATTCTTGAGTTTGAAGGCAATGGTACCGTTTGAATGCTTCCTCCTTATTACGGACAGCAGTAGAACAAGCATGAGTAAACCAAGATTTTTTTGCATTAGACTAAGAGAAAGAAAATGGAATGTATACCTCCATGCCCGAGATGATTACCTCGGTTATGCGCTTGGCACACTCCCAGGGTCCCCGGCCACGGAAGAAAAATTCATTCCATGGGAAATCAAAGAAGTACTGCCGAAGAGCCTCCCAATTGGCAGCGCCAAAGTGCCGCAAGTGTCGCCGGCTGGGAGGATTGGGTGGCCAAAGTGCCGCAAGTGTTGCCGGCTGGGAGGATTGGGTGGCCGTACTGGAGAGATAGGACAGGTAACAGAGATAAGGTTGTGATAGGAGGAGCTCAACGGAGAGAAATGGTTTAAAGCGAAAGTAGGATAAGAAGTTAGAAATAGGTCAAGAATGTTGGACCGATCTCGAAGGCGGTCAGGAATTCGAGTAGGGTGCTACACTAACTGCTCTAGGTCATTTAGGATAGAAAAGATGTAGGCTTGTTCACCAGGTTCGTCAGTGATATGGGAGGTGGTGGTGGTGAACATTGAAATCTCCTAAGATGGAGATTTCTGCGAAAGGGGAGATGGATAGATTGTGTTCCACTTTAGAAGTTAGATAGTCAAAGAATTTTGGATAGTCAGTAGAATTAGGGGAGAGATAAACAGCGCAGAAATATTTAGTATGAAAGTGACAAGAAAGCTTTAGTCAGAGAGTTGAGAATTCAGAAGAATCAAAGTTGGGAACACGAGAGAAACCAAGATTGTTGTGTACATATAGGCCTAAGCAACATCCAACTTTGGCTTGAAATTGAGGATAGAGATAGTAGGAAGATACAAAGAAGGGTTTGCTGTCAGTAGTCCTAGACAACTGGGTTTCGGTTAGAATGAGAAGATCAGGGTTGGCAGAGGAGAGGTAGTGTTACACAGAGTAGAAGGTAGAGGAAAGGCCACGAATGTTGCAGAATGTGAGAGTCGGAGGTCGCGGTTCAGTGCATTTCGATGGGTCAGCATAAGGGGCCAAAGTATAAACAGTATATATTTTTTCAATAACATCCGACAATATATAGCCCTTTTTCTGTGCTCCGTGTTGCCTTCAAAATATATGAAACTTAAATCCCCACCCCTAATCTCTCTCTCTCTCTCTCTCTCTCTCTCTCGCTCGACCAATCTAGTCACACGCGGGGAAACGATTTCAAAATTATAGGTAAATCTTTTAACTCACACGAATCTAAGAATTTCTTCCTTAATCGAGTTGTCAACATGTGGAATGGGCTTCCCCGAGACGTTATAGACTGTAGCATCGTTGAATATTTTTAACCTAGCCTAGACAAATAACTTGCCTTAAACCCGTGACTGACTGTGTTTGTAAATTAATATCTTTATCCCTCCAACCCCCCCCCCCCCCCCCCCCCCCCCAACACCCCTCAGATTCATCAAGGATTATTACGTATATAAATGACTAAGATGTTACTCTCTTTTTCCCAGATACACGAAAGATCACTTATAACTGTGTTATGTTACTAACCCAACTGTCCCCTACTAACATCTCCTAATCCTGCCACGGGCATTAGTTCCAGGGGAGTAGTTCCCTTTCCATTTTTCCCTTACCCTCTCTAAACCACTGTTTGGACACTTGATTCTCAGTGTTTTGGAGGACAAGCAACCTAGAGGGGTCGCAAGACCTGTTGTTGCTTGATTTCCTGTGCACTCCTTTGTACTCTCTCTCCCTCTCTGGGTAAGGTTTAAACTACTAATCCTATTGACTCACCTAGTATGATTGTTCCCTGCGTTGAAGGTGTAGGCCTTGATTGGTTCACTTTGTTGTTGTTGAGGATCAAAGTTGGCCTGTGGATAAAACAAAAGGATTCTTTAGCCCCTATTTTGAGATCCTAACTGATATGTTGCATTTAGAGATAGATATGAGTGTCTCATATCCGGTGCTACTTTAGAACCAAAACTGCATACCTAACCCTTTATGTATCAGAATGTTTATATATCAGAATGGTGTACTTCCGCCTTATACTCTGAATAGATATTTGGCAGACATTCACTGTAGAAATGACCCATTGAAATAGGTTTACATTTTGTTGGAAAATACAATTGCTTACCCAACCCTGGAGAGTGGGAGGGAGGGGTAAAACAAATGCAATTTTTTGCCTTTTTTTGTTGAGATAATAAGTTTATACTTGGCAAATAAATAGAGGAAACCTATAGAAAGGTTCCGATTCACATATAGTTTCCAAATTCATATTTTATCTGTTTGCAAGACACTATTTTTTCTCCAAAGAATAATATGAGCTTACACATCCCCCGAAAAAATCTATATCATATAATACATAATCCTAATTAATAACTCAAATCTCACATAACGTAGATCTTGAAATGCCTATATCAAATGTACAGTAATTCTCATATGCTGATACTCCTAATAGTAATGATTTACAACACTGCGGAACATCAGAGGTGGTCGGTGTATAACAACTTATATATTTGTAACCGTGTTTGTAGAAATACGGACTGACATTATCTATACGACTCAAAGAAAGCATGCTATAAACATAATGATGGTTTAACAAATGTAACCGCACGGGAGAAGGGCTATAATAATGCTGCTTTGGTTCCATAGGTTTTGAAATAATGAGTTTAAATAGAGAAACATAATTTATATTATATATATTGGGGGCAGAAGGCTAGGAATCCTTCTCCCCAAGTAAAATTCTCCTACTCAATGAAACAGAGAAAGGGGCAAGGGAACGCGAAAGTGGTCCCGGATCTTGAGAATAGGAACTTTGAATATTGCTTCTGTTCGAGCTCTGTCTCGTGTCGGTCACACCCAGCAATGGGGTATGTGTTTGAGTATATACTTGCATACTAATATATACCGTATATATACCGGTATGTATGTATATATATATATATTCCAACTACTTACCCTCTCGGGCATAGGCTGAGAGCCTGTACATTCAACCGTTATGAACGGTGAAGCCCGTGAGGTCTCGTTCCAGTCTAGGGGGTGAGACATGTGAAACACTCTTAGCTGCAACCAGCCCCTGCCATCTTGTCTTCGCAGGATGCATGGGGCTTAATTGCTCATTCACGGCTCGAAGCAACCCGATCTCTGAAGCTTCCTCGCTCCAGTGCTTCACAGTCTCACCTCCTAGAGTCAGACCCTCACTCTCAGAACGCCACCTATTGAGAAATGAACTTACTAGGCATTGCCCCCCTGTAGCACAATGAACTCACTAGGCATTGCCCCCCTGTAGCACAATGAACTCACTAGGCATTGCCCCCCTGTAGCACAATGAACTCACTAGGCATTGTCCCCTGTAGCACAATGAACTCACTAGGCATTGCCCCTCTGTAGCACAATGAACTCACTAGGCATTGTCCCCCTGTAGCACAATGAACTCACTAGGCATTGCCCCCTGTAGCACAATGAACTCATTAGGCATTGTCCCCCTGTAGCACAATGAACTCACTAGGCATTGTCCCCCTGTAGCACAATGAACTCACTAGGTATTGTCCCCTGTAGCACAATGAACTCACTAGGCATTGCCCCCCTGTAGCACAATGAACTCACTAGGCATTGTCCCCTGTAGCACAATGAACTCATTAGGCATTGTCCCCCTGTAGCACAATGAACTCACTAGGCATTGTCCCCCTGTAGCACAATGAACTCACTAGGTATTGTCCCCTGTAGCACAATGAACTCACTAGGCATTGCCCCCCTGTAGCACAATGAACTCACTAGGCATTGTCCCCTGTAGCACAATGAACTCACTAGGCATTGTTCCCCTGTAGCACAATGAACTCACTAGGCATTGTCCCCTGTAGCACAATGAACTCACTAGGCATTGCCCCCCTGTAGCACAATGAACTCACTAGGCATTGCCCCTCTGTAGCACAATGAACTCACTAGGCATTGCCCCCCTGTAGCACAATGAACTCACTAGGCATTGTCCCCCTGTAGCACAATGAACTCACTAGGCATTGCCCCCCTGTAGCACAATGAACTCACTAGGCATTGTCCCCTGTAGCACAATGAACTCACTAGGCATTGCCCCCCTGTAGCACAATGAACTCACTAGGCATTGCCCCCCTGTAGCACAATGAACTCACTAGGCATTGTCCCCCTGTAGCACATTTTGACTATGGGAATATACATACAGTGCTATTTAATGAGGGAACAATGAAGGTGTTTATTTAGCGTTTTGGTGGGCTTTGTGGTAATGCACTGATACTACAGTAGGTACAGCACAAATATTATCCCAATAATACCTTCCCATTGACATATCGGGATTTGAACCCGGGTCCATTGGATTACCAGTCCAGTGGTAAGACCATTCCACCACACCTCCCTATATATATATATATATATATATATATATACTGTATATATACCGGGTATATATATATATATACAGTATATATATTATATATATATATATATATATATATATATATATATATATATATATATATATATATATATATATATATTATAAAGGTATGATATAATATAGTACTTCATAAATATTGACACCGGCCAAATATGTATATACTTGTCAAAATATTTGAGATAATAGTCAGGTATAATATCATCGTGGATTCATATATTAATGATTTGAAATGTCACGTCAACTCCTATATCGAATAACAGTATGAAATTTGGGTTGTTTTTTATCTAGAATATTCTATAAATCTCTCTCTCTCTCTCTTTCTCTCTCTCTGGCTTAACTTTAAACTCAGAGTAAGAAGTTTTAAGGATGTAGTAAAGTTCTGACACAACCACTTTCACATCTCAGTGGGGTATTCGAGTACAAATTCAGCATACCTATTAAGGGGGGTCACCGTTTTTTTTAAATCTTTCTCTCCTGTTCTCTCTTTCCCTGGCTTGTATCCCTCCGGCCCCATTCAGCCAACTGTTTTAAGTCGTTTATTCACATCCAGGTGTCGATTTCTTCCTGGCGAGCGATAGCGAGCCAGCATTGTATGGAGAAATCCGGCTTCGCCGGAGAAATTTTTCTATCGATAAATGTACAGATTTAGCTTGATGAAAACAAAATTATATATACTGTATATGCTGGCTCGCTACCGCTCGCCAGGAAAGTATTGACACCTTGATGGGGGTAAACGTCTTAAAACAGTAGGCTGAATGGGGCCGAATGGATACAAGCCAAAGAGAGAGGGAGAGAAAGAGAAAGCAAGCGAGGTGGGCCCCCTTGAATGCGTAGTGTATAAAGACAACAATAATCATTAACATTTTCCTTTGACTTAATTCTTACTGCATAGGCCTACATAGGCCTACATACCCACGAAATTTGTAAATAAGGATGACGATATTATTCTCTGACATTTTACAATAATTCTACTCGACTAAAATTCTACAATACAAATCACATGCATTACCACAATAAGATAAAGTGATGTATCGGCACAATTATGTTTTGATCAATAATTGGTATCAGCAATATTTACACATGATTTGTTTTTCCGAGTGAGATATACAACCATACTTACCCCCCCTATTCAACATCTGACAGACATTACTACAGCACAGAGCGAGCCAACGTAATGACAGCTGAGGCATGACTTATTAGCGCTACCGTACCTATATTATAGTATCTATATTACGAATTTAAGTTTATTTATAGTATAATATTATATTATTACTACTAACATTTATTGATTGTACCGGTATTTAAAATGGTGTGTCCGACAACAATTGGCCACTTGCGAGTTTCAGGCTATAAGGAAGTTGGAGTTTTTTACATTGATATTTAGCAGAATTACCAGCTAAAATGCAGTTGTAGTACATTTATAAATACATACAACTAAATGCAGTTGTAGTACATTTATAAATACATACAACTAAATGCAGTTGTAGTACATTTATAAATACATACAACTAAATGCAGTTGTAGTACATTTATAAATACATACAACTAAATGCAGTTGTAGTACATTTATAAATACATACAACTAAATGCAGTTGTAGTACATTTATAAATACATACAACTAAATGCAGTTGTAGTACATTTATAAATACATACAACTAAATGCAGTTGTAGTACATTTATAAATACATACAACTAAATGCAGTTGTAGTACATTTATAAATACATACAACTAAATGCAGTTGTAGTACATTTATAAATACATACAACTAAATGCAGTTGTAGTACATTTATAAATACATACAACTAAATTCAACATACGTTTTATCCATTAGACATCTACTTTATTATTGTATTTTTGTTTAAAACCGATGTTTACGGCACCAACTTCCTTATAGTCAGAAACTCGCAAGTGGTCAATTGGGGAGATTGTAGACACCAATCGAGCAGGACAGTGCGCAGGTGAGGCCTCATAAGCATGTGATTAAGGAGTTACTGGTACTGAAACCCCTGTTTCATTTGTCTGGCCTCCCTCAATGTCTCTGTTTGTGTCTCACCTACTGTACACAGAGAGTAATTCAGCTAGTCACACAAATACCTCCTCCTCCTCCTCCTACATTCACTGCACTAAACAAGCACACTACACTTCTTTCCAATACACCATTATCTAGGTTAAAAAACTTTAGTAATGTAATATCTAATCCATGGAAACCTCCCAAAACGTAAAGATTGCAATGCTCTCATTTAAAGTATCCCTTTGAAAACATTATTCAGAGAGAGAGAGAGAGAGACTGAAGCCATTATCTCATCTTTGTTTAAGACAAAAGAAAATGCAAATTAAAATTCTATTCTGAAAGAGTAAACAATCAGTTTTAACGGCCACACTCCTAAACGGCCACAACCCAAATGGAAGCAATCCTAAACAGCTTAGGTTAGATTAGGACACGATCATTAAGGCTAAGTGAGTTTCGGATAGGTTAGTTTAGGTTTGTTTGGGTTAGGTTTGGTTAGGTTAGCTTAGGCTTAGTTAGGTTATTGTTGTTGTTGTTGTTCCCCAAGCTGCCTGGCCGAACAGCCCCGAAGCCCAGAGCAAAGCCAAGGCCACAACCGAGCGCCCCCACAGAACCCTCCCTGCTTACCACAATAAAGCCTGGGTGACCGAAGCCACTCCATGGCGGGGAGCTGAGGAGGGTGCGGAAACGCCAGGGAAACCAAAGCCCCACCCAGGGCCCTGTGCCCCTCAGCAATTATGAAGAGGCTTAGTTAGGTTGACCCCTTCTGTACCGGCGACGCCTTTTTAAGTTCATTCTAGCTATATTTAGACGATTTTAACCAATCTAAGAAGGATCTGTGGCAATCAAAATGGTTAAGTGAGATATTTCGAAGCCTGTTAATTGCTAGAACTCCTTTTTAAACAGAATTAATACATATAATAGTACCGGGTAGCTGAAATACATATAATAGTACCGGGTAGCTGAAATACATATAATAGTACCGGGTAGCTGAAATACATATAATAGTACCGGGTAGCTGAAATACATATAATAGTACCGGGTAGCTGAAATACATATAATAGTACCGAGTAGCTGAAATACATATAATAGTACCGGGTAGCTGAAATACATATAATAGTACCGGGTAGCTGAAATACATATAATAGTACCGGGTAGCTGAAATACATATAATAGTACCGGGTAGCTGAAATCAAATACAAAATAAGTTACCGGTACAGAGGGGGTTAACTTGATTAAGGGGGGATGGGCCGGTTTTCTGGACCACTTTCTCCCTCATGCTTAGCCCCATTAGTTTTCAGATGTTAAGATGTTTGCCCCATTAGTTAGTCGATTTTATGACCCTTCGCCCCATTTCTTCGTCAATATTTAGACCTTTCGTGCTATTTAGGTGTCAATGTTTTCCCTGGCGAACGATAGTGGCCCTGTAATGTTGGAAGAAGCGGCCTTCGGCCGGGACATTTTTCTACCGAAAAATGTACAATTTAATCTAGAAGGGGGATCTAATGGATGTTTTTTTTTTAAATTTGATGGAGGTATAGGGAGGAAACTAGAAAAGTAATGAATACCGGTACATGCAAAAATCGCCCCAAAAGTGAACCATCCCCGCTTAAGGTTAGGATAGGACACTGACTTGTTAGGTTATGGTGGCCTAAGAGTCTGGCCATTTTGACTTGAAATTGTGTATGTACTTCATCACCGTTTTTCTGGACCCCCTTTAGCCCCACTAGTTTTGAGATTATAAGACGTTCGGCCCATTAGTTTGGCGATTTTAACACCTTTCGCCCCATTTCGTTGTCAATTTTAAGACCTTTCGTGCCATTTAGGTGTCGATTATTTCCTGGTGAGCGATAGCGAGCCTGCAATTTTAAGAGGAATCGGCCTTCGGCCGGGACATTTTTTTACCGAAAAATGTAAAAAATTATCTTGAAGGGGGTCTAGGGGGTGTTTTTCTAAGCTTGATGGAGGTCTAGGGAGGAAACTAAGAAAATACATGAACAACTGAATTAATAGACCAAACAAACGGCCAGTCTCCCCTTAAGGCTATTAGAAAGTTCAAATCGTAGACCTCGATATTGAACAGAAATTTGAAACAATGTATACATGTTTACGACGAATGGACATCAGGTGACATTTTGTGCAATACAATTTGCATATTTTAACCCGTTCAGTACCAGGGACGTCCTTTTCATCATATTCTGGCAACTATTAGACTATATTATTCAGCTTAGGAAGGACCTCTAGCAATAATAAGGCTTCCAACTATCTCAACCAACCCCTTTAAATTACCACAGACTCTTCCTAAGCTGCATACAATCGTCTAAATATAGCTAGCATAAAATATAACACACGTCGCTGGTACTCAGAGGGTTAAGAAGAATTGCTTTGCTTAAGGGGAGATTTCCACTTGAGGGATTTTTTTCTTGACTCCTTTCTCCCTCATGTCTAGCCCCCTTGCTTTTGAGATTTTAAGACGTTCGCCCCATTATTTTGGCGATTTTAAGAATTTACGCCTCATTCTGTCAATTTTAAGATCTTTCGTGCCATTTAGGTGTCGATTTTATCCTGGCGAGCGATAGCGAGCCTGTAATTTAAGAGTAACCGGCCTTCGGCCGGGATATTTTTCTACCGAAAAATGTATAAATTTATCTTGAAAGGGGGTCAAGGGGGTGACATTTTTAGATTGCTGGAGGAGTAGGAAACAAACTAAAAACCTCCCCTTAAAAGTTTTAGATCAATCCGATACATTCTAAAGCAATACTAATCCATCTTTGAACCAATCTCTTATCAATGTATAATTATGAATCTAAGCTGATAACACACGTAATAATATTAGTCTTAACCCTTTGAGTACCAGCGACGTGTGTCATATGTTATTCTAGCTATATGTAAACGTTATTATGCAGCTTTGGAAGGATTGTTGGTAGTTAAAAGGGTTAGTCGAGATAGTTTGAAGCCATATTATTGCTAGAGGTCCTTCCTAAGCTGAATAAAATCGATTAGTAGTAGCCAGAATAAGATAAAAACGGATGTCGCTGGTACTCAAAGGGTTAACCCCTTCTGTACCGCGCCGTCCTTTTAACTTTATTCTGGCTACTATTACACGATTTTAGTCAGTTTAAAATGGGCCTCCAGCTATTAACAGGCTTCGAACTATCTCACTTAACCCTTTTTACTACCACAGATCCTTCTTAAACTTCCCAAAATCGTCAAGTAATAGCTAGAATACAATATAAAAGACGTCGCCGGTACTCAAGGGGTTAATCGACAACTAAATAACACGAAAAGTCTTAATACTGACACTGAAATGGGTGGAAATTCTTAAAATCACCAAACTAATGGGCCAAACGTCTTAACATCTGAAAACTAATGGGGTTAAGCATGAGGAAGAAGGGGGACCAGAAAACGACCCATCTCCTCTTAAGTTAGGGGAGGATGGTGAGAGTTTAGTGAGTCTGGGTGGGTTTAGAGTTTAGTGAGGCTGGGTGGGTTTAGAGTTTAGTGAGGCTGGGTGGGTTTAGAGTTTAGTGAGGCTGGGTGGGTTTAGAGTTTAGTGAGGCTGGGGGGGTTTAGAGTTTAGTGAGGCTGGGTGGGTTTAGAGTTTAGTGAGGCTGGGTGGGTTTAGAGTTTAGTGAGGCTGGGTGGGTTTAGAGTTTAGTGAGGCTGGGTGGGTTTAGAGTTTAGTGAGGCTGGGTGGGTTTAGAGTTTAGTGAGGCTGGGTGGGTTTAGAGTTTAGTGAGGCTGGGTGGGTTTAGAGTTTAGTGAGGCTGGGTGGGTTTAGAGTTTAGTGAGGCTGGGTGGGTTTAGAGTTTAGTGAGGCTGGGTGGGTTTAGAGTTTAGTGAGGCTGGGTGGGTTTAGAGTTTAGTGAGGCTGGGTGGGTTTAGAGAAGAAATAGCTTAAGGGGAGATGGATCGTTTTTCTGGTCCCCTTTCTTCCTCATGTTTAGCCCCATTAGTTTTCAGATTTTAAGATGTTTTCCCCATTAGTTTGTCGATTTTAAGAGACCTCACGCCCCATTTCTTCGTCAATATTAAGACCTTCCGTGCTTTTTAGGTGTCGATTTTTTGTTCCTGGCGAACGATAGTGAGCCTGTAATTTTAGAAGAACCGGCCTTCGGCACATTTGTCTACCGAAAAATGTACACATTTATCTAGAAGGGGGATCTAATGGATGTTTTTTTCTAAGTTTGATGGAGGTCTATGGAGGAAACTAAAAAACATATACAAATATATAATTATAAAGGAGCAAATAAATACGACCAGCCAAAATAATAGTAATAAAATAGGCTACTTTCGTGGCAGAGAATTTTAGAAAGTTGAATAAGCAGAAAAAGTTACAATAAAATATGCCAAGAGTTTCATACCTCAATTACTATACATAAGAAACAATCTAAAACTTAATAGGATAAAATATAACTTCCCTTTGCCATAGTTAGACACTTTTAAGTGAATCACCCTTTTCACTTGACATAGACGATGATTGATCATTTGTGCATTTCGTGCTATAAGGAAGTTGGAGCTGTAAACATCAATAGTTAGCCTAATTACCAGTTTACATACGCTTGTAGTGAATATACAATATATAAACCGGATAATAATAATAATAATAATAATAATAATAATAATAACAATAAATAATGTTATACCGGTATTTTACAAGCCTATCGCTGGCCTCGCACCCCACCTTCCTAAGTTAAGGGGAGATTTCCACTTGAGGGATTTTTGTCTTGACTCCTTTCTCCCTCATGTTTAGCCCCATTGCTTTTCTAGTTTTAAGACGTTCTCGCCCCATTATTTTGACGATTTTAAGAACTTTCGACCCATTTCTGTCAATTTTAAGACCTTTCGTGCCATTTAGGGATCGATTTTATCCTGGCGAGCGATAGCGAGCCTTTAATTTAAGAGAAATCGGCTTTCAGCCGGGAAATTTTTCTACCGAAAAATGTACACATTTATCTTGAAAGGGGATCAAGGGGGTGTAATTTTAAGCTTGATGGAGTTCTAGGGAAGAAACTAAATACCTCCCCTTAACCATACGCACTATATTTCGGACGGGTTTTCCCCTCTCACATTTGCGGGATACTATAGTCTGTTTCTTTTCAACTGACGGTAAATTAAATCCCTTAGCAGCCAATTTTTCGATATTTTATGACAAAATATGAAACCATTATGTCTCTGCATCATAGTAAGACCAAGTTTAAATATAATGAACACCATATTTCACTACAAAATCATCAAAATAACTGAACAATCTTGATGGGAACTTTGTAATTTACCGTCAGTTGAAAATAAACAGAGTATAGGTTAGGATAGGTTGTCAGGTTAGGTTAATGACTCTATATGCGTGGCTTATCATTAGCTACGGGAGGAAGATTGTTACGATAGTAAATGTATTCCAAACTACCAATCGCATTCGAGAACAACCCAATAACCCATACAAAGCCTTCAGTGAAGAAAACAATTAGAAAAATAGCTAAATAAAGGAGCATTAACGTTGTAAAATTCTACTAATACTACTAATACTACTACTACTACTTCTACTACTACTGATAATAATAATATTCAATAAACTTTATATCCATCAATAACTCCAATAAGCTGTGTGTCTTTGCTAAATGTAGATGTTTATGGCTCCAATTTCGTTTTTGCCTGCAAATTCCTTGTGGTAAGTTGCTGCTATTTCATTCCCGAGCGACCCCACGTCAATTTCATGCTATATAATAATAATATTTTGCAATGTTCCCCTTAGAAATTAACACTTACACTGCGGGCATATTTCCGCCTATTTCCGCCATATTAGGGCTCATTCAGGCACTCCTGATTTACTAAGCAAGTGTCTGAATGAAATTAAATGTATTCAGCCAAAAACTAGAAGAAAATAGCTACAAAATTACACCAATACGAGCTTCGTAGCTCACAGGCTTCACCCGCAGCGCTATCATAGACATTCGCTAAAATAAGCAATTATCGCTAATGTCGCGCTACATTTGCCTTTGGCAGTGCTGTATGTCTAGCGAGAGTATGGTTCATACTCCTCAGTGCACCGGCCACCTGGCTGGAGGAAGTATGATCAGCCTATCGTGCTCCCGCTCCCTCGCACTCTATTCTACAGGCTTTAATAAGCTTTAAAAGCCTGTAAATTGCCATGGTGTTTTGGAATGTCTCCCGCAGTGAATGGGTTAAATAACAACTTTTTTCGACTTTTCGAGGGATATAATATGCCACAGCGAGAGATGGCCGCCATCTTGGATTCCTGTTTACATTCGTCTACAATTATTTTGTTTGTCCATTAACCCATTCTTTACCGGCGACGAATTTTAAATTTTATCTTGGCTACTATTAGAAGATTTAATTCAGTTTGAAATGAACCTCCAGCAATTGACAGACTTCGAACTAACTCGCTTAACCCTTATGCTAACACAGATCCTTCTTAAACTGCATAAAATCCTCTAAATATAGCTAGAATATAAATAGAGAGACGTCGCCGGTACAGAAGGGGTTAAAGGCTGGTAGGTTAGGTTAGGTTTTAAGATAGATGGGATTAGGTTGTGTGAGCTAGGTCGTGTTAGGGAAATTATGCTGTGTTGTAGGTAAGTATATACTATGCCAGATAGATTAGGTTACGCTGGATTAAATATGTAAGGAAAAGTTAGGTAAATTAGTAAAAAGGATTTCCGATTACAATCAATATCAAAGTTGAACAAAACACTCCAAAAAATCTTTGGGAATTCCAGGTGTAACTTGTTAATGAATTTGGGATTTATAGGTAAATTTGCATAACGGTGATCGTAGCTTATGTTAATATAGCATTATCATCTAATGCACACATGTATCAATATATAATGTAAAGAAACAATAGATAGCAATGATCAAGATATGTTACTAAAAATCGTACCGGTAACAACCGTATCAAAGCTACTGAGTTGTATTCTACTGTACCGGTACCGGTATACGAAACGTACAGTAGGCTACAATGATTAGATAATAAATATACTAAAGGGTAATACAGCCTCATTTACTGTACAATATTGTAGTGCATGTCAATATATTATACAGTCGTGGTCATTAATGGTATTAATAAATGGTCGAAGCTATCTCGGGTTGAATTGAACATTCTTATTAAATGTTTATCTGAAACTTGCGTTCCGGAGGTTTGTTTAATCAGTTCGATACTTGAAAATCTATAAGAATTTATGACCGCGACTGTACAGTCTGGGACTAAAGTCGTGGTAGGGATCTTCAGCCATCCAATAGTGCCCTCTGACGGTGGTATTCGAAACAATGCGAGATATAATGTTTTTGTCTCTCCATAGAGGGCTCTATTCGACACGTCCAGGTAGCGCCAAAAGTAAGCGAGAAACGTCATGTTTCTTGGTGTATTACGACCATGCCAACTAGAACACACACACACACACACTACTTCATTATTTGAATGTATGAAATATAAATGCCAAAAGGAAGCGAAACTGTACTGAGTATCCATGACAGATGTAACAGGCACACATTTCAGAGTTAGAAGTAGTGTGTCATTTTCCTTTATAGGTAATGCATAGGTATATATCCCTATATATAGTAGTTGATTAATGCGAATAATACAACCAATCTTTCCCTCATCCTATGACTTAAATTGCTTCAAACTTCGTGGGTCCAGGCATTTTGGCTCGAACGTTCCTTGATTTTGGCCCCGTCACTCTTTCAACTCTAGGGGAGGCACTCGTCAGAGGCAGTTTTGCCTTTGTCTCCCTCATCCACATAGAACAAACAAAAAAGGTCGTTAAATGACGGTATTTGCTAGCGCCAATAATATGTATATAAAATTGAGATAAGGATACTAACAATGCAACACACATACTGTAACTGAATATGGTATGGTTCAAAGGAGTGACATACGTGGTGTAATATAGCATCAATTAAAACACAAAATATATGATATTAATATAATGTCGATGAACAAAAGAGGGAAACAATTAAAACATTCCTATAATAATGTTAATAAACAGTATATATTGTATTAAAGGAATATTGCGATTTATTTCATTTCATCATTCCATACAGTAAATTATGTTGGAGATTCCTCCGCCCATCCTTGGCCTGTATCGCACTACCCTTCGATCATCCCGACGACTTTAGTATTATTAAAACAAAATACCACTACAAACGTTAATGTTTCACAATGTCATACCTCCTTCAACAGAACGTGATCGTAGTAATAAATAAAATCCATATGTTATTCCCATACCATCTATATCTCATATCTTTATGGAGGAGAGTAAACGTTTATTAAACGCTCCGAAGCAAGGAGAAACGAACTATAGTTTTGTGTTTATCTATTAGTACTTTGGGGAGTAAATATTCAATGATTCATAGGTCAAACAAGGTCTTATTATACCCTTTTCCTCCATGGCTACTTTCTAATGATGCATACTAACAGATAATAGCTAAAACAAGGAATGAGCTTCATTTAGCGACCGCGCTGGTGTAGTGACTCGCGTCTCGGACTTCCACCCAGAAGGCCTGGGATCGTGCCCACGCTCGGCGCATTAAAGAAGTTTCACAAGCACTGAGTCGTGACCATCCCTCATGAGCAAGGGGATGGGGTAGTAGTACAGGACCCCAATGGAAATACGCCTAATCGGCCTTCGTGGTGCCTTCGTGGTGTAATGCATAAGGTGTTGATATTCGGTGTGAGCATCCTGGGTTCGAATCCACGGACTGCCACATGTGTTTGTAATATTTCATTAATCGATTTTAGGAGTAGAGTTGGCTGTTGGATAGAACATAATTATTGGGCTATCCTTAGCTGGCTTAGCATGCGCTAGCATTAAGAACTATTAATATTATTATTATAAACAGCTTCCCAGAGTGTAATAAGGTAGTTAAGCTATTTGTATGCGTAGAATAAAAAAAAATAGTTGTGTCAATTGTTTATAATTATTATACAGCATACCTATAATTGTTTAGAGGTTTGATAATCATCGGGCCTCGTCACTATTTGATAATATTGAATAGGCTAATTGTTCATAGTAACTATTTTATGCAAGGTTTCATAAGCCATCTCCTGCAGATTAAATCCATAGGAGAACTCCTCTCTTCTCATATCGACTGGCAGGTAAGTCTTGACACAATTACTTGTGTTAGGTGTTCTACTTCTGTCTTTGCTTAGAAGGTCAAGCATCCTTTCTTTAACAGTAAATACATCTGAATGATAGTAGGCTGTATTTTCACCATGTTAAGATTATTGGCTTACAAAATCAAACTTTTATATATAAAATACAGTTTTAGTTTTATTTTCCGATTATATGAAATCAATAATATCTTTCCACTATACAGGGCAACTTACCCAGTTCATTCTATCTATCTATCTATTGCCTGACGCCGTGATCCATAAAGGGGTGGCCACAAACGAACCGCCCCCATGCACCTATGTCCCCAGTCAGTCGACGCTCCTCCTCCCAACCAGCACCGCCTTCATCCATATACTTCCTCACTCCATCCTTCCACCTCTCCTTCGATGCACCTCTCCCTCTCTGTCCTTCCACCTCGTTCTCGTACACCCTCTTATAGTCATTCTCTCGCTTTACATACATTTCATATGGCCGAACCATCTCAAGTTGTTCCTTTTCACACTTTCCAGCACATCTACCTCCACACCACACCTCCTTCTTACTTCCTCATTCGTCTGTCTATCCCTCCATGTAACTCCGCACGCACTTCTCAAGTAACTCATTTCCACCGCTCTCACTCTTGGTCTGAGTCTCTTCCCAAACGTCCATGCTTCTCTTCCGTAAGTTAGTGTCGGTATTACCACACTGACATGCAAGGACTTCTTCACTTCCATACTGACCACCCTATTTCTTGATACTGCTTTCAACGTTCCTACAACCCTCTTCCACTGTTGCACCCTCTCCCGCACTTCTTCATCCATAATCCCATCTTTACTCAACACACTGCCCAGATACTTAAAAGAGTTGACGATCTCCATAGCCTGACCGTTCAACTTCACCTCACACTCTGTGACTTCACCCCTTTCGAAGACCATATATCCTTGCTCTTCCCCGAAATTTACCTTCAAATTCCGTTGTTCGCACACTGTTCCAAACTCATTTACCAGACCCTGCAAATCTCATTCATTATCGCTCATCAGAACTGTATCATCCGCAAACAGCAGTATAGGCAGATTCCACTCATTTCCCTCCCTTTTCAGCAATACACCAACATCCACTGATCTTCCTAGTATATCTTTCATGACTCCATCCATATATACAGTAAACAACCACGGGGACATCACACACCCCTGTTTCAACCCAACATTCAGGTCAAAGAACTCGCTCTGCTCATTCTCCACACATACTGCCTACTGCTGCCTTTGCACCCTCATACATGCTCTTCACTGCTTTCAGCAACTTGCCATCTACTCCGTATATTCTAAGTACTTTCCACATACCTTCTCTATCCACTCTGTCATAGGCCTTCTCCAAGTCCATAAAGGCAACATACACCTTTTGTTGCTTCTCCAGATATTTCTCCACAACACAATTCAGGGTAAAAATCTGATCTGCACATCCTCTTCCCTTCCTAAAACCTCCCTGCTCGTCACCTATCCATTTCTCCGTTCTCACTCTCACTCTCTCAATCACTACCCTACTGTACACCTTCCCTACTACGCTTAGAAGACATATTCCTCGGTGGTTACCACACACTCCTCTTTCCCCTTTGCCCTTATATAGGGGGACTATTATGCCACTCTTCCAGTCATCGGGTGCACTCCCCTTCTCCCATGCTAGTTTGCACATTTTCCATACCCATTCGATTACCCATTGCAAACTGTGTCCCTATTATTTTTATCCTGCTGTAGCACGCTGCCTAATAATGCACATCTTGTTACACGATATCAAACTTCTTCTTAAAATCAAGATGTAAAAACTACATTTGTTTTCTTTCACTCTCAGAGTAATATAAGCTGCCCGGTATTGAAATGCCAAACCCTACAAGCCACTCTCCCACTATCCCTCACTCCCTCCACTTCCCACTATTGTGACGTTAACCACTCCGTTAGAACCGCATGGCTTGTCCTACAGTGACTCGCTAGGATCGCCAGGGCAGTGGATGGGGCTACAGTTTATGTATTAGAGTGTGCTTTATTTCATATGAAAGCTCGTGTCATGGGCAGTCCAGAAAGGCTCTTTGTTTTCACCCATGTCAAGGCTTTATATATTTAATTGTAAAGTATATGTTTTATCATTAACTAGTAATGATGGGATCTGGGAGAGAGAGAGAGAGTAGAACAGAGTGAGAGGTGGGCGCGCAGTGTTTTTGCCCCGCTCGATGACGTCACGGCTGGCTGCCTCGTGGGGGTTGGTTGAGAGAGGTCCTTACCATGCTGCTAGCTCCCTTGCTAGTGGCTAGAGGACTTGTAACCGCTTTTTTCCCACGCGGCTCGAGCTAGTGCGAGTATATATACAGTTCCTCGCCACTCTCTCCCTCAGATCTGGTTTCTAGAACGCATCCCTCTTTTTCCCTTGGATATCTGTCCTCTTCTCCGCACCTGAGAACCTTTTCCTCTGTCTTTCTCTCTCATTTTCCATATCTTTCACCACCTTTTTTTAACATTATATCCCCTCTGGTTAACTCTGCAAAATCAGCTTCATGCTGGCCAGTTGTATTGTGCGTTAAGGTCTGATATAACCTATGTATGTTTAGTTGTTAAGATAAGTTGATCACGAAGCATTGGTTGGCTTTCATATTGCCGCTTCCTATAATTATTAGTGTTCTGCTGGATTAGATAATGCTAGACTAGGGGTCTGATATTATAAGGTATTGTTTCCTATGAGTGCTGGCTTTAGTAAAAAGCTGCACGACATACCTGAGAACTGGAGTTGATTGAGTAAATTCTAGTCTGTGTGCCATTGAGAGTAGAGCATGCACGAATGAGGGCTTTTTGCCTATACCATTCTGCACTGTTCTAAGCTCGTTGTTTGTCTTTGAGGTACGCCAGGAGAACGCTTAATACTTCGGTATTAAGGTTTCTCAAGAGAGCTACCCTTCCCTATAACGTAATATTTGACGCACAGACTTGAGATTTGCACTAGGCTATGCGGCATGCCATGCGCACCAGTATCTCGTATCATTGACTCTAGCTAGACTTTATCAATCATAGTAGACATTAAGTATATTAACCCAATTACTCTTTTTATGCATACCCATTTATAATTACACAAGCATTTCGCAGCCTAGTTTGATGTATGGAGACACAAACGACTTAGGCTCTTTTTGTTGATAGGAATACTGCATTGTCGTGGCGATTATTATTGTTGTAGTGTTTAGGATATTCTTGGCTCCGACGGCATTATATATTCTGCCTTTTTGTGTGCATAGCCTGCACGAGCATTGTTCCGCTGCCTGCCTTTTTGGGTTCCATTTCCGATACGAGCATCTTTATAGCATCTAACATTTAAAGAAGATTCCTGGTTAGTGTTGAAGGACTTTAGTGCACTTTCTTTCATGCAGGAGTGCCTGACATTTATTGATTAAAGTAACGTAAGCTGTAACTTCTCTTACCACCTTACTTTGCATACCATAACCAAGCACCTTCGGTTATAGGTAGTAATAGGCTGTTTTCACATAACATTAAGCCTAGAGTAGACGCACATTTATTGAGAGTTTGATAGCCTATTATTGCATATAGAACTCTGTAGAGTATTTGTGTTCTTTGTTCACTGGGAATATACATCAGAGGTTGGATTTAGCGCTTTCCCGTTGTAGCATTTATGCCATTACTAGTCCAATGAATAAGAGCCCTGATATATTTAAACCTCAGTCGTAACAAATGGCGACCTTACCTAGGATTTGGTGAACCTACATTTATTAGCAGGGAACATTTGTTGTTTTGGGGAATATTTTGCGGGGATCAGCAAGAATATTTTTTTTTGCAACATAGTATAGCCCTTGAGTATTTCCGAGAATTTTTGTGTGTATATTGAGGTATAAGAGTTTGGGGTGCTTCTTTTCTGAATATTGAGGTGGGAAATTTTTGTGAGCATCATGTCTTATACCGGATCAGAGGAGAATGGAGACACAGTACGTAATGTCGAAACTGAGGAACAGCAGTATGATGATATGGTTAATCAGGTGAACTGTGAGGAGGATGCTAGGATATTTTTGCAATGGCCTGTTACTGCCGAGCGGTTGGTGGGTGTGAATTGGTACGGTCTTCAATGCCTGGCCACAGCTATCGGTCATGCGGGTACTAGCAGCATGACCAGGGTTAATTTGATAACGTGTATACTGGGCAGGGTGACTGGTGAGCAAGATGGGTTGAGTGCTCAGAGCCCTTCGGCCATGCTTCCCCTACACTCGACTCCCAGCCATCCCAGTAGTTTGCCGACCCCGGGTACGCTTCCACAGGTGGGTGGTGACTGGCAGGGTGGGTTGCCCCTGGGGGGACCACCGGTAATTTCAAACATTGTAGCACCTTCACCTCCTCAAGGGTTATCTCCAGAATTATTGCTTCAGCTCGAATTAGCTAAGATTCAGCAGCAAATAGAATTAGCCAAGATAGAAGAGAGAAAAAGTCACCAGCAACAAAAGGCAGGTGAGCTTCAGCAGCAAATAGAGCTAGCAAAAATCCAAGCTGAGTCGACTAAGTACTGTGCCGACAGGGACGTAGAGAAGTCGCGAGTAGAGACAACGGAACAGCGACTTGGGGCTGGTAACCGTGTTCGTGAGCAGTCTCTCTCGCACTTATTGAAACTGGTTCCGGTGTTTGATGAGAGTGGTGTAACAGAATTTTTCACACGCTTTTGAGAAGAAGTGCCAGGAACACCAGTGGCCAGAGAATAAATGGGCAGCACTTGTATCCTCTAGATTAATAGGCAATGGTCTTAAAGCCTACGATGCGTTACCTTTGGAGTTATGTATTGTGTACGAGGATCTCAAGGAGGCTGTCCTGAGGGCTTACGAACTGCAACCAGAAACGTACCGTTTGAAGTTCCGGGGTGTAACTAAGGGAAGAGATAGCACCTTTTTGGAACACGCCCGGGACTTGTCTGATGCTATGGGGAACTGGCTCCGATCTGAGAAGGTCACAACATTTTGATGAAATTAAGCAGTTAATGATGTTGGAGCAGTTCTTTAAGAGCACGGGCGGTGATCTAACTTTGAACTTAAAGGAGAAAAACCCAAGAACTCTAGTCGAAGCAGCAGAAATGGCTGATCGACGGCTGTCGTTGATTCGGGGTTGCGGGTCCTCAAAGAAGTACGATGTAAGTGCTAAGGACCGTTATCCTCCCCCTCCCCGTAACAATGACACATTTAAACAGAAGAGCCATGAAACTAAAACTGAATCCAAACCTTACACCACACCGTATGTGAAAAGTCAGGGGCCTTGTACATCACAGTATAAGCCGAAACCGAAATTTATGTGTTTTAGTTGCCACCAGGAGGGTCATAAGGCAAAGGAGTGCCCTAGTCGACCTCCTCCGGCAGCCGTGTCTTTTGCTCACGGCATTGGAGTGTTCAAGAGGACATCGGAGTTTGTTAGAGGCATTTCTTCCGAGGTAAATACACTGCCAGTGCAGAAGGATCCGGAAGGCTTATTCCCTGTCCGTGATGCCTTTAGTGACCACAGGGGACTCGGTTGTGTGGAGTGGGGGGGTAGAAGACATGAGGTGAGAATTTTGCGTGACACTGGGGCATCGCAAACACTGTTGAGAAATTTAACTGGTAAACCTGTCAATACGGCGCGGGTGGTTGTGGTTCAGGGAGTTAATGCGACAAGGTCATACCCGCTTGTAAGAATGAAGGTGGAAGTTGATGGTGTGACTCGGGACCTGGATGTAGGAATTGTGGAGAAGTTACCTGTTGGGGGCGTCGACCTCCTTCTCGGCAACGACTTTGCGGGACCTACTTCTGAGGCTCCACCCTTGGTCGTTGCCGAGAAGCCGGCCGACGTGAGTAGGGAGGAGCAGGAGTGGGTTGAGAAGTGTCCGGGGCAGCCTATGGCGTGTGTTGTCACCGGAGATCCTGCATCCAGGGAGTCACATTCTGGTCAACAATCTTTAGATCAGCGGGAAGGGTACCGAGAAGGGGTTGGAAGTTGATGCGGTTGAGAGTTTAGTATCAACGGCCCTTCTCGGGGACTCAGTATTAGGACCAAATATCGAGTCTGAAGAAGACCCAGTAACTGTTGTGGAAAAGGCAGAGGATGGGCTTAAAAAGACGAAAGAGTTGAAGGAGGACAGTGATGCACAGTCGGGAGATGTGGCAACAAGGTACCCTGACGCGTACCCTATGAGAAATGGGTCGGCGAAGACGGTGGTCCAAAGCTTGCTTGTGTATTTTTCCCGGTATGGTTACCCGCAGGGGATTCAGTCAGTCCAGGGACCCAACTTCACTTCTAGCCTCTTTGTTCAAGCAATGCCGCAGCATGAGATTGTTGGGGTTGTGTCATCTGCGTATCATCCGGAGAGCCAGGGTGTGTTAGAGCGATGGCACTCAGCCTTGAAATCTGTGCTTCGTTGTTGTTGCTTTGAGAGTGGGAGGGATTGGGATCTTGGCCTGCCATGTGTTTTTGTTTGCTGTGTGGGAGTACCTGGGGAGAGTTTGGGATTCAGCCCTAATGAGCTCGTCTTTGGACACCGTGTCAGAGGACCTCTCCATATGGTTGAAGAAGTATGGGAGGGCGCAGAAAAACCTTGTTCTATGCTCAAGTGTGTCCTCAACAGTCGAGAACGGATGTTGCGCAGTCTGGAGTTGGCTGGCCGTAATTTGACTAGCTCTCAGGCCCTCAGGAAGGACAGGTACGACCTCAAGGTTGAACTCAGGGAGTTTCACGTGGGTCAGGAGGTGTTGATTCTACTGCCCCTTGTAGGTCACCCCTTATCCGCGAAGTACGCTGGTCCTTATAGGGTGGTGGAGGAGCTATCAGACCTGGATTACTTGGTAGCCACTCCAGACAGACGGAAGCGCAATCAGTTATGTCATGTTAATCTCGTGAAGGAGTATGGGAGGCACCCCCCTGAGCCTCTCACTGTGCCTGTGATGACGTTTAGCAGTCAAGGTGGAGAAGGAGAATGGGACAGTCAAGCTCAGGTGGAGGATAACTGGAAGGATAAGAAGTTCAAATGGGCGCCTGAGTGTGAGAAGGTGTTTAGAGAAGTAAAACACCTGTTGTGCACTCACCCGATCCTCAGGGCCCCTGACTTTAGCCTACCTTTCCAACTAGCAATGGAGGCTAGTGGTGTGGGGGCTGGTGCCATCCTTGTGGAAAAGGACGATGATGGGCTGGAGCATCCTGTTAGTTTCTGCTCGGAGAAGTTCAATTCGGCCCAGGGGAGCTGCTCTGTTGTCGAGGAGGAGCTGCTGGCGGTTGTACTTGCTCTGAGGCATTTCGAGGTCTATGTTCCAGCCTATGGTCCGGTCGTTGTAGTTTACCCAGATCATCACCCTCTCAAGTTCTTGGACCAGTTTCACAATCGGAATATGAGGCTGACCAGGTGGTCACTAAGGTTATTGGTATATAACCTGGACATACGCCATATTGCCGGTTGTGACAACGTGGTTGCAGATGGTCGTTCAAGGGTATATGATCCTGGGTAGATTGACACACGGGTAGCCTCCTGCTTTAGTTTGAATAGTATTTTGCGCTTGGTGCTTGTTGGCTCGCGGTTGTAGCCCAGCGTATTGGGTCGTAAAGCAGGAGTTGAGCGTTTGGTATAGAAGAAAAAACTAGGCTTGCCCCTATAGTGCAGCCGAAATAAACAAATTAAAAACATAAAAATCAAATAAAAACTCTTTCTTTGATAGTTGAATTTTTTCAGTATGTTATAGCAGTAATTCTGAGTTGCACTCCTCTCAGAATGCTGGGCTAGAGAAGCTCGCTCTTGAGGAGCATAACTACATATAATTTAACCTATTGTGTTGGGGAGGGTTATAATTTTGAAAAATGTTTTGTTGAAGAACTGTGCCAGATATTTTACTGCCGCTGGGTGATGGGAAGTGGAGATATAGCATGGGTTCTAACCATCAGATTTTTTGTGAGCCTTGGGGCCTCTGAGAAAAATCTTGGGGGGGGTGTGACGTTAACCACTCCGTGAGAACCGCATGGCTTGTCCTACAGTGACTCGCTAGGATCGCCAGGCAGTGGATGGGGCTACAGTTTATGTATTAGAGTGTGCTTTATTTCATATGAAAGCTCGTGTCATGGGCAGTCCAGAAAGGCTCTTTGTTTTCACCCATGTCAAGGCTTTATATATTTAATTGTAAAGTATATGTTTTATCATTAACTAGTAATGATGGGATCTGGGAGAGAGAGAGAGAGTAGAACAGAGTGAGAGGGGGCGCGCAGTGTTTTTGCCCCGCTCGATGACGTCACGGCTGGCTGCCTCGTGGGGGTTGGTTGAGAGAGGTCCTTACCATGCTGCTAGCTCCCTTGCTAGTGGCTAGAGGACTTGTAACCGCTTTTTTCCCACGCGGCTCGAGCTAGTGCGAGTATATATACAGTTCCTCGCCACTCTCTCCCTCAGATCTGGTTTCTAGAACGCATCCCTCTTTTTCCCTTGGATATCTGTCCTCTTCTCCGCACCTGAGAACCTTTTCCTCTTCCTATCTCTCTCATTTTCCATATCTTTCACCACCTTTTATTAACATTATATCCCCTCTGGTTAACTCTGCAAAATCAGCTTTATGCTGGCCATTTGTATTGTGCGTTAAGGTCTGATATAACCTATGTATGTTTAGTTATTAAGATAAGTTGATCACGAAGCATTGGTTGGCTTTCATATTGCCGCTTCCTATAATTATTAGTGTTCTGCTGGATTAGATAATGCTAGACTAGGGGTCTGATATTATAAGGTATTGTTTCCTATGAGTGCTGGCTTTAGTAAAAAGCTGCACGACATACCTGAGAACTGGAGTTGATTGAGTAAATTCTAGTCTGTGTGCCATTGAGAGTAGAGCATGCACGAATGAGGGCTTTTTGCCTATACCATTCTGCACTGTTCTAAGCTCGTTGTTTGTCTTTGAGGTACGCCAGGAGAACGCTTAATACTTCGGTATTAAGGTTTCTCAAGAGAGCTACCCTTCCCTATAACGTAATATTTGACGCACAGACTTGAGATTTGCACTAGGCTATGCGGCATGCCATGCGCACCAGTATCTCGTATCATTGACTCTAGCTAGACTTTATCAATCATAGTAGACATTAAGTATATTAACCCAATTACTCTTTTTATGCATACCCATTTATTATTACACAAGCATTTCGCAGCCTAGTTTGATGTATGGAGACACAAACGACTTAGGATCTTTTTGTTGATAGGAATACTGCATTGTCGTGGCGATTATTATTGTTGTAGTGTTTAGGATATTCTTGGCTCCGACGGCATTATATATTCTGCCTTTTTGTGTGCATAGCCTGCACGAGCATTGTTCCGCTGCCTGCCTTTTTGGGTTCCATTTCCGATACGAGCATCTTTATAGCATCTAACATTTAAAGAAGATTCCTGGTTAGTGTTGAAGGACTTTAGTGCACTTTCTTTCATGCAGGAGTGCCTGACATTTATTGATTAAAGTAACGTAAGCTGTAACTTCTCTTACCACCTTACTTTGCATACCATAACCAAGCACCTTCGGTTATAGGTAGTAATAGGCTGTTTTCACATAACATTAAGCCTAGAGTAGACGCACATTTATTGAGAGTTTGATAGCCTATTATTGCATATAGAACTCTGTAGAGTATTTGTGTTCTTTGTTCACTGGGAATATACATCAGAGGTTGGATCTAGCGCTTTCCGCTTTCCGTTGTAGCATTTATGCCATTACTAGTCCAATGAATAAGAGCCCTGATATATTTAAACCTCAGTCGTAACACTATCCCCTCCCTCCCTCCACCTCCCACTACCCCCTCCCTCCCCCAACCTACCACTACCCCCTCCCTCACCACCTCCCACTACCCTCTCCATCCCTCCACCTCCCACTACCCCTCGTTCCCTCCTTCCACCTCCCACTATCCATCCCTCCCTCCGTCCACCTCACACTACCCCTTCCCTCCCTCCACCTCACACTACCCCTCCAGTCACTGTGCGAGAAAGACGAGTTTGAGGACAGATACTCACAATGCAGTGAATGTTTGAATGGCGAAGTATACTCACCTGGTGGAAAATGATAATTTAATATTTACATGGACTTGACAAGTTTTGACGACACTCACAACCGCTCTTCACAGCCCTTCACAACTGAATAGATCTCCAAATAGAGTCGAAGCTAATTGGCATGTCCTTGTAAATAATAATACATCCCTTTCTCCCTTGTGGGTATGATTCACAGAAGACGAGATTATTGTGCATATTGTGATAACATTACATTACATGCGTTTTTAGTCAAGTAAATTTAACTTACACAATATGCTTAACCCGTTGAGTACCGTAGGATACAGTAATAAAAGTCCCCAGCAGTCCCAAGCACTGTGGCGAAAATGGCAGGAGAGACCACATTTTCACCTCAAGAGATGAGGCAAGACTAGATCTCACGTTTTTTTTCTTTTACAAGGCTTAAGAAAAAAAAAAAAAAAAAAAAAAAAAAAGCCTAGCAGTTACAAGACAAATACATTACTGCCGAATATACCCGGGCCTGGGACTGGGGAGTTACTTATCTACTGACGAATATAACCGGGCCTGGGACTGGGGAGTTACTTATCTACTGACGAATATACCCGGGCCTGGGACTGGGGAGTTACTTATCTACTGACGAATATACCCGGGCCTGGGACTGGGGGAGTTACTTATCTACTGACGAATATACTCGGGCCTGGGACTGTAAGGGTTAATGAAATTGCTTGCTATACATTAAAACGGATTAATGGTTAATATGATTATAATATATTATTATTATTAAAATATATCATTAACACATTCAGAATGGGTATTATCTTTTAGGTTTGTTTTATGTTATATTCACGTGATTTTATTTAGCTTGGCAAGGAATTGTAGCAGTCAAAATGTTTCATTCGATATTTTGTAACCATTTAATTTTTAGAGCTATATCCTAAGCTGAACAATATCTTCAAATAGCAGCCAGAAACATATAAAGACACTTTCTGTACTGAAAGGGTTATTATTCTAAATTACCAATAATTGAACAGATTATTTGTAGCAGATGTTGCTCTGCCCCAGTAACTATTTATTTCTTTCCTTAATCAGTGACAAACAGTACACCTATTGCCTATCTTCAATACAGTAATAATTATTTAACAATGTGTTTTAAGCAATGTATAGGTATTTTAATGCCACATATAATTGCATAAGCAATATGCAGAACTTCGTAGTGTCGTTACTATCCAAGAAAATCATTAGTGCTCTTTATTACTAAATATTTATATTTTATTTATTATTATTATTATATGAGATGCCGAAGTCTCCAACCAGGGTGCAGAAACACCATCAAGATCAATCCACACAAAACACCCGGAGGCACTGGAGAGAGACTATGGCAACTTAGGAAAAAATAAAAACATACACTGTATACTGTACTGTACATATACACATATTAAACACAGACAACATATTATGCAGTGGAGGATATCAAGCTTAAATATAATACAATAAAATAGAATAAAATAAGTTTAAAAATTAGAATTAATGCTGCAAAAAAGCATTAACTATAGACTTAAAAATGGAGATATTAGCTGAATTGACTAGCTCATTTGGCAACTTATTCCACAAGTCAACCATGGCCGGCACAAAACCCCGTGAAAACTGTGTAGTAGAAAAATTAACACGGCTCATGGCAAGATAATTAATATTGCTTGTGAATCTAGTTGCACGAGCCCGGACATAGGGCCCAGGCAGAACCCCATGTAAGGGATGCTGAGGGTTGTTAAAAACTGTAAATAAAAGACTAAGGGCACCAACTTTACGTCAATGACACAGATCAAGAGACAAATTAGGTAGAATAAAACTGATGGAATTTAGCGACCTGTCAAGCAACTTGAGATGGCAGTCAGCTGCTGACAACCAGACAGGTGAGCAGTACTCGAAATGTGGCAACATAAAAGCATAATAGACTTGATAACTGTGGCGTCACAAGCAAATGTTTTATAAACCGTGCGAAGCAGACCAATTTTTTTGGGAAATTGGAAAGAGGAGAAAGAACGAATATG
>CM064487.1:92029185-92111613 GCA_032716605.1 Paralithodes platypus | reverse complement strand
CCTAGACACGAAATGCGTAGGCGATCTAGATTCCACAGTGAGTAAGCTTGCCCAACACATAACACATTCTTTCCCCGTTGACCAAAATCCAACAAGACCAGCAAATTCTGGTCAAACTTGTGTCGATATTGCCCTCAGCAGGAAAAGACCATTTCCGGGTGCACGATTTCGTCGGATACAAAAAAGACCTCATCACGATCCGACGTATTTTGGCCGTGCGCACAGAAGCACCCACCCAAATCGCTGCAATCAAGAGGTTTCCCACGCAACCGCAGCAAACCAACCACCAAAACCCCAAGAATGCCTACCCAGCCTCATCTTTCAACAACAGACCCACCTACCCTTCCGGCAAGCCCCAACCCAGTAGACCCTGGTTCCAACCGTCCCAGCCACGCAGAATCTTCAACCGGAACAGCAACTACAACACCTACCAAAGTAAAAACCCTACCTTAGTCATTATCAACCCCTATGATTTCCCTGCCTGTAATGCTCAGTGTGCCCTCCACCAAATTCGTGACTCTGCCAAACCTCGCCCCTCTACTCCTCGCATTTCTGTAAATGAAGAGGAGTGGGGACAGGAGGAAGAAATTGCCCCCCATACCATGACCTCAGACGATACCGAGGAAACCCTGGAAGAGGTAGATACAGACCCCCAGGATTTTTAAAGTATCCCCCGCCCACGATGGGGTCGGCGGGGGACGCCATAACTAGTCGCACTGCCCCCATTTATTACATGGCCAAAATCAAGGACATTCCTGTCCGTTTGCTAATCGACACGGGAGCTGCCAAGTCATGTTTGTTCAAATCTTACTATGAAAAACATCCTCGACGATTTGGCCCTTTGTTAAACACCAAAACAGAACTCATCTCAGCTGCTGATACTTACTTAAATCTCCTAGGAGACACTTTACCCCTATCAGTAACCACTCCTGGCCCCCATGCTCGTTGTTATCACACATTTACAGAATTTTCCTCCAACTGTAAACATTATGATGGTTTCCTTGGACTTGACCTCCTTCAAAAACTCCAGGCCCAGATTGACTGCGGCCAAAGGCTGATCTCATGCAAAAACAAATTCCAGCCCAAAGCCTCTGACAAACCAATCACACAGAAACCCATTCCCAAAAAGAAAACACAACCTCACCTCAACAAACCCTGATTCAGGGTTACCAAGTTGCAGCTAGCACTAAGGTGACTCCTAAAACCTCCCCTTGCCCCGAGATCTCTCAAAACCTCACTCAATTCAGTAAAAAAATGCCTCAACAAACGAAAGAAGACAAGTCCAAGCAACTCCCTCTCGGTAATCCCCTCAATTCTCGTAACTCTGTCCAGAATAAATCCTCCCATGTTTTCAGGACAGACTCTGATATATTTAACCATATTCTATCCAATGTTTATGTACACATGTTTCCAGAGAAAATGCCGACCGATGTACCCAACAATGTTTCCCACATGCCCCCAGAAATGTTAACAACCCCAAATCAATACACCAGTCCTACACCAATAACCCATGTTCTGCACCTAACTTTTTTCCCCACCAACCCTCCGCAGTCCCCCCAGCAAATCCCGTTTTCTAACTCGCGCACCTCGCACCCTACTGACCCGCGCGCACGCGCCGTTAATCCCCCCCTCAACGCGTGCCGACCGAGGGACACAACCATGTTCCCACCATGCCCCCAGAAATGCCCAGCTATTCCACCACCCCCCCCAACCCCCCTCTGTGTTTTTCCCCAGTATCTCCCTTCCACCCCCACACAATTCACACACCCTAGAAAACTTCACAACCCCACACTTGACTCGCCCTCTCATGACAAACATAACCACCAAAACCACATAAACGCCAAACAAACCGTTACTGCCACCGACAACGCTCCCCCCACCAACCCTCCAACAAATCCCGTTTTCTAACCCCCTCACACCGCGCCCCACTGATCCTCTCACACGCGCCGTTAATCCCCCCTCACGCGTGACCCCCACCAAAGTGACCTTGCCCCCCTTATAAGTACCAAGCACCTGCTCGCCAGTCAATCCCCCACCATCATTAGCCCAGCGGTAGTTCAGGATAAATGCCAAATTCCCCCCCCCCATCAAAAATGGGTGGACCTGCGGCCCCTACCCCAAACTCACATGGGATTTTCCCCCCCCTACACAACCCCCCACCCCCATCGCTGCCTCTTACAACCCGCCATCATTCCCGCTCGTATCAACCACATTCTCGTGGCTAATATCTCAGAGGAACCCCTGACATTACCAAAAGGTCTCATTATAGGAGACCTCGAAACTTTCGATGACATCCCCATACATTGTAACGACACCCCTACCAGCCTCCAATTGCCCCCTCTTCCTGAGACACTATCTGACCACCAAAAGAACGGCATGTACGACCTACTGCTGGAATTCAGTGACGTCTTTGCCCAACAACCCACCGAAATCGGACAGACGGATGTAGAACAACACATCATTAACACCACAGGCCCCCCCATACGACAACCATTCCGTAGAAAGAACCCCATACAACGTCAGGAAGAGGAACGCCAAGTCCAGGAAATGTTAGAGGCCGGGATTGCCACCCCGTCCATTAGCCCCTGGTCTTCCCCTGTTGTCTTAGTCAAAAAGAAAGATGGGACAACCCTTATTTGCGTCGATTACAGGAGGTTAAATGACATAACCATTAAAGACGCTACGCCCTTACCCCCCGAATAGACGATTCCCTTGACTCCCTATACGGATCCAATGGTTCACTACCCTCAACTTGCAAGCAGGGTATTGGCAAGTGCCTATCAAGGCCGAGTACCAAAAGAAAACAGCATTTTCCACTAGTGGTGGCCATCACTATGAATTTAACGTCCTACCTTTTGGCCTCTGTAACGGACCCGCCACCATCCTCCCGTTTGATGGAAACGGTATTACATGGCCTAACCCGGGAAACCTGCCTAGCCTATCTGGACGATATTATTGTGTACTCTCCAACCTGGGAAGAACACCTCCTCAGGTTGAGACAAGTCCTGCAAAGAATCCGAGCCGCCGGGTTGAAATTAAAACCCTCAAAGTGCGTGATTGCCCGTAATAAGGTAGATTTTCTCGGACACGTGATATCTGAACATGGTATTGCACCAGACCCAAAGAAACTTCAAGCCATACAAAACCAAACCCCACCCACCACGGTTAAAGGAATACGTTCGTTTCTAGGTTTAGCCACGTACTACAGACGTTTCGTCCCCCACTTTGCCACCATAGCCAGACCCCTCCACCAACTTACCCACAAAGACACCCCGTTTGCCTGGACACCTGAAAGAGACCTCGCGTTTAACACTTTGAAGCAAAAGCTAATCCAAGCCCCTATTGTCGTTTTCCCTGACTACCAGAAACCTTTCCGTCTTTATACCGACGTATCTCTGTACGCCATAGGTGCAGTATTAGCTCAATTCAGAGATGGAAAGGAACATGTGATAGCGTATGCCAGCTCCACACTCACCCCACCCCAACAGAATTACGCAGCCACCAAGAGAGAGTGCTTAGGGATCATTTGGGCACTCAGCCACTTCCGGTCATTTGTGTTGGGCGCAAAACTCGAAATAATTACCGACCATCAATCTTTACAATGGCTGCGTAGGTGCGAAACCAACTCAGCCATTTTGGTACGTTGGAGAGAGACACTAGAGGACTACGACTTTACCATACAATATCGTCCCGGCAAACTCCATACTAATGCAGACGCCCTGTCACGTTTGCCAGTACCAAAAGACCCCCCCACCAACCTAGCCACCTTACAAAACACTCAATTGGTATCTACCCCCACCTCCCGACAGAATGCCCCCCCAGCCCCCTCCCTAATTCAATCTTGGGAAGCACGAATCAGACCCCCTGGATACCGTTAAATGTCTTCAGGAGACTGACTCGCTGGGGAGATCAACTTGCCACAGACACTGGTCACATAATCTTGGACCCCACCATAGCCCACGACTACATGATTGCCATCCACGAGGGAAACGGCATACACCTTAGACAAAAGAAAATGTTAAAGATCTTCACAGACCAATACTGGACCCCCAACCCCTCCAAAATTGCACAACGAGTGACAGAATCCTGCAAACCGTGTTTATTGGGAAAGGATAGATCACGCACCCCAGGCCCAGCTGGTACCATTTCTGCCAACAAACCGTTCCAAGTCCTATCCCTCGACATCATGGGCCCGTTCCCTTCTTACGCTGGCAACCGCTATATCGTCACATTTGTAGACGTATATTCAAAATTTCTAATAGCCTGCCCAGTTAAAGACCACACAGCCACCACAGTCGCCACACTGCTTGCCACCGAAGTGTTCCCTATATTCGGCCTTCCCCTTGCTCTTCTATCGGACAATGCCCCCGAGTTTAGTGGACACGTTTGGCAACAATTCACCCAACAATGCGGTATTAAGATTAAACACTCATCCCCGTACTGGCCTCAAGGAAATGCTATCTGCGAACGCAGCCATCGCACCATCAACAACCAGTTACGTACAAGAATGATTGCTCTTAATACCTCAGACTGGCCATCACAACTAAATATGATACAGTGGGGTATGAACACCTGTCCTCGGGAAGACGGTATTTCCCCTCATGAACGTGTTTACGGTGTACCCCCCCTGTTACTGCCATTCCACCACCACGCTCACCTTCCCTCCACCACCTCCACAATTGACCCATTGCAACATCTGCAAAACACCCTCCATACCGCCCAGATCTGTCAAGACACCAAAACTGATAACATCGATGACAAAAACCCTTTCGCCATCCATGACACCGTAATGGTAGCCAACCTCCCTATCACCAACAAGTTAGGCCCTCGCTATGTCGGGCCCTACACCGTAATACAAGTCCCAAATGCCTTTCAAGTCACCATCGACTATCACGGCGTGACTCGCACGCTCCGAACTAGATTCGTCCGAGCGTTTAAACCTCTAAAGCCACAAGACATTACCCCACCCCACACGTCCGACCTTAAATTAAACACCCCTACTCACCCTCTCACTCAGGCCACGAATATTCCCATACAAACCCCTAAGGACCTAAGCCCTCCAGCACCGAACCGACAAATCTTTTCTCAACATACCCCCCAAACTAACCTCCACAAACCCCAAGCCCCCAATATCACACCCTCTTCCACCATGACACCTTCCTTCACTTCTGATAGTCAAGTTCCTCCCCAACTTATCCAAGTACAAAAACCTCCACCCACAACCCCGACCACAACAGAAACCCTCCCGTCTAGCCCTGACATACCTCCACCAGGCACCACAGTGAGAAAACCACCACCCCCACCCCAAACCAAGTACACACCCAACCACACCACACAATCTATCTCAGTAACCTCACGCTACAACTTACGCCCACGACAAACATCGTTTAAAACCTCCAGAAAACACACCCTACTAACCAAGTTCCGTAGGGCTGCCAGACCACTACCCTCCTCCTCCTCCTCCTCTTCTTCTTCTTCGTCGAATTCTCCCCCACAAAGGGAAAGAAGACGAATAATCACCAGCAAATCACCAACCTCATCAAACAACACACGCCCCTACCCCCAACCCTCCAACTTAAATCTACACTCCTTACCCACCCGTCTAGCCCCCCCCGCATCCGCCCCTTTCCCCTCCACGATCCCCACCACCCCACCCACACACCGACCAACCTCCTCATCTCACCGAACCCCCACCCCACCCCCCCCACAAAAAAAACCCCCCCCACAAAGTCACCCCCGAGAAAACCCCACATGTCATTTACCTATAAAACGTGCTTCCCCTCACTATAAAACATCGTCGAGCGACTCAAGTCCCACAACAAACATCTACCTTCCCACCAGGACCGCCAGAGGTAGAATAATCAACAGACCCATCAGATTTAAAGACAGCGATACAAAAATAACACCCCGTTCTGACACTAAGGACCCAAGCCACACAACACACACACCCCCTCCTTCCCACACACCTCCTTCACCCACCTTACCTAAACCAATCTTGCGCATTGCCTCACTATATATTCCCAACCTACAACACCGCCCAAGAAAACCAAATAAAACCCAGACTCACATTCCCCCTTCATCCCCAGCTCTGTTGTCACGCGTGAATCCCCTTTCGGTTAGTAACCCATTCACCACACTAAACAGACTTCCTGTCAATCCCACACACCTCACTCCGACCCCCACGGGGGAAAGCTACAAACCATTCATACGAAAGGTTAAAGTAAAAACCCCCACTGGACACTTGGCCCTTGTACCACACCCACACCAAGCCCGGGCAGCCGCCCGCCACAACACAGAAGACACATTCTTACAGGTATACATTGACCTGCAAAAGAAACCTGACCGTCGCTCTCGTGTTTGGTGGAACTTTCTAAATACCCTGAAAATGACCCATCATCACTATGCTTCTTTTTACTTCACCCTTGAGGCTCGAGGGCGAGCCTATAATGAAGGAGAGGGAAGTAAAATGCCCCAGAACAAGAAGCCCACCACAGAAGCCACGAGCGAACACCACACAGAAACACCCAAAGGAAAGGTCCACAGAACGAAAGGACCAGCTGACCGAGCCAGCCATTTCAGACAGGCCCAAGCCCGCAGGGCTAAGCAGCTCCAGGCTGCACCCATTTACCTTTTCTAAACTGACCATTTTCCACACCTCACGTACACTAACCCCCTCGTGTCCTACACTCCTAACTACAAAGATGATGAACAGGAATATACATTCATATTAAAAACACCCATGCCCTGTCCCGACGTTGAGCCAATGCCAACACATCAGACAGCCATAATTATATCTATGTATGTTCTTACATCCGAGAAGTAGATGTTATATATCTTAGAAGTTAAAACACCCACGCTTGTCCCTAGACCTCGTATATCATTTTCCATGACGAGTATAGATATATGTAACCCGTGCTCAGTCGCCCCTTGCATTGTTCCTCTAGTAACTAAGTCTATAATATTAACTGCCACCAGCATTGATACGACATAGCGGCACTGTCCTTGCTACAAAGATGATGAACAGGAATATACATTCATATTAAAAACACCCATGCCCTGTCCCGACGTTGAGCCAATGCCAACACATCAGACAGCCATAATTATATCTATGTATGTTCTTACATCCGAGAAGTAGATGTTATATATCTTAGAAGTTAAAACACCCACGCTTGTCCCTAGACCTCGTATATCAATTTCCATGACGAGTATAGATATATGTAACCCGTGCTCAGTCGCCCCTTGCATTGTTCCTCTAGTAACTAAGTCTATAATATTAACTGCCACCAGCATTGATGCGACATAGCGGCACTGTCCTTGTGTCGTATTGTGCCAAGTACAGATCAACCAGGTTTCATCACCTTATTAGGACGACGACTATAATGTCATCGTTCATCGATGTATGCAATCCTTAGGTTAAGTATTTTTATCCGCCATTGTGTTCACCTTTTTCCATTTACTTTCCACAATTGTCATACGTCTTCCCCTTGCCTCCTTCGTATCCACAGTCCACACTACGCCAATTTACTTCGTTTCTTACACCTCTTACCCCAACCAGAGATTGTATAAGATAACCTGGTTACCAGTATCTGTCATAAGTACCCCGAAACAATAACTAAGTACCCCTACGAACTGCCGCTGTTGTTGGTATATTTATATTTAATAGAAAACGCAGTTCCCAGGGCCAACTATAGTATCCATAACCCTCGGACTGATCACATAACTCTATCTTTTCCAGACTCATATACCACCCCATAGTTGCATTCCCCGGTAGCATTTGGCTAACGTATTGTACTGCCTTTTCAAACTTCCATATCAATTGTAGCCTAATGCCACCCCCACGCCCAGGGACCTTAGGGGCAAAATTTCCCTGTAGCCCTTGAACTCTCCCCCCCCTCTCATTAAGACACCCGCGCTTCTCGACTCTTGTCCGACCTAGCCTCTCTCTCATACCTCTTGAAGATCCTTGAATTGTCCGTTGCTAACGCTCTCCAACCTTTTATATATATACTCCTATCCTGCCTACCTTCACTTAGTAGGCCAGAACAACATTAGAACTTTACTAGCCCCTTGCATGCCATCTATTCTCTTACAACACATTCACAACCCTGCACCCAATGGTCGTCGGTGCGAGGCTAGCCGCCCCGCCAGTAACTAACTTCTATTGCCATACTTCCAGATAAATGTGGCAGAGTTAGCAACCCAGTCTCCACCACATCCAGCAAACCCTACAATTAACAACCAGCCGAGTAAAACCAGCTAGCTAAGGCACCTTCGGTTTTGGTATTAAGGACACCCACATCTGTCTCATACACAGAGGGTTATTACAAACACTGGTGATATGGCAAGCCCCTAGCCACAGCCGCCGGACGACTATCACAGAGAGAGGGCGCCCAGCTCCCCCTTTTTGCCCACCCGAGGAGGGAGACCCCCACCCCCGCGGAGGTATACCTGGCCCCTGTTTTGACTTTCGAGTCATTGCCAGGTAGCACAGGAATTCTTCCTATCAATGAACTAACCATGCATGACTAACACCTTTACTAACCTCTATTTACTCACAATAAACCATTTACCTTTCTTGCATGCTCTGGTCACTAAATTAGCACCTCAGCTATACCATAGAATGAAGATTGCACAATCTAAGAGAGACGCTCCTATCACAGCTGTCCCCATCCTCCTCGCAAAGTAGATCCAGTCTCCCTCCCCTAAATACTTCCAGTATAGCCAAAATAGTACCTCTTACTAAGGCTCAGTTATATGAAAATATAAAGGCTTCCTATAGCCCTGTGCCACAACAGTAAATACCATCTTACCTAGTCCCCATATCTATTGAGAGCTCAATTAAGTCCATAAGACTCGAGATCCCTACTGTCTACAGGGTCCAGAACCGAGCCTATAAATCTAACTCCCGCCCCCAGTCAAATCAGTTGAAAGCTAGACACCAACCAGTGGTCACTACCCTGCAGTTTACCTCTAGCTCTGCCCTTGTGTTGTTCCGGAGTTGAGAGATTCCAGATCCGGCAGACTCCGTGGCAGAGAAGACTGATAGAAGCATCTGTCCATGTACAAGTCCTAACGTGCACCTTATAACCTTCACACAAATTCGTGGGTATATAAGTGTGTAGCCAGCAACGATCGTCAAGAGATCCGACTTGAGAACTTCCTACATTTTGGACCATCTGGGCGGCCGAGGAACCAGTCGTTAGCCCCCAACATCACCGGAAGCAAGATAACAGGACCAGATCTACCCATACTATTCAAGATTCATGTTGCTAGTACTAAGTGTTATAGTACTAGCTTGATACTCACTTATTAACTTTCTATAAAGTGGCTAAGACCTTGCCCAGTGTAATTCATATTTAACCATTCCATTTGGGACGTACTAAGCGATCAGTGCTCTTTAATTAACAGGCGACCTTGACTCTCATAATTACCTTATTCAGATATTAAAACTCTAGTGATATCTAACGTTCGCCCACTGATTTGTGTTCTACG
Organism: Paralithodes platypus; assembly: GCA_032716605.1. Lineage (NCBI taxonomy): Eukaryota > Metazoa > Arthropoda > Malacostraca > Decapoda > Lithodidae > Paralithodes > Paralithodes platypus. The sequence continues at coordinate 92,102,121 of CM064487.1, read as the reverse complement.
TATTTCTGCCATAAGAATATAAAACTTAGTTCAGTACCCCAACCTTTCCTGGTACCTGGCGCGGGGTACGAACCTCTGAAGGGAATTTAACCCCCCTAAAAACCCACAGGTTTTGAGATGCCTTGGGTGGGGTTCGAACCCTGGTTAGTGACGCACCACCATCACCACCAGGCCCGCGCGCTAACCCACTGTACTACCACGGACGTACAAAAGTATAGCAACCTTAGTCCGATTTTTAAGAACCACGGTGATGGTCTCTCGAGATGAGTTTATTGGACTTACCATCTACGACTATTTTCGAACCACGGTGATAGTCTCTCGAGATGAGTTTATTGGACTTACCATCTACGACTATTTTACGCTATACCTGACGTCAACTCGGGTTAGTATTATTGTGGGTGCGGGACATTTTCGAGGGCATTACAATCCCCATCCAGGTGATGATTTCTGTATGGAGAAATCCGGCTTCGCCGGAGACATTTTTCTATCGAAATATGTACAAATTTAGCTTGCTGTCAGGACAAAAATATACATATGCTGGCTCGCTACCGCTCGCCAGGAAAATATTGACACCTGGATGGGGGTAAACGCCTTAAAACAGAATGCTGAATGTGGCCGAATGGATACAAGCCAAAGACAGAGGGAGAGACAGAGTAAAAAAAGCGAGGTGGGCTCCCTTAAGCGAATCATATTGAAGAGGTTTTCATGAGGCCATAGACACGCAGTAAAGATATATCACTACTTTCAGATTAAAATGACGCTTTTAAATTCTTCCTATTATTCTGGCATCAGTAGATATTTTAATTCAGCTCAGGAAGGACTTGAGGGAGCCAGAGAGTTAGCAGAGATAACATTACCCTTTCATAGTCCCGCGGGGCCCTCCTAATCTGTCTACAATGGTCTAATGATGGCGAGAATACAATGTAATTAGGTGTCCTAACATATAAAGGGTTAAGGGAGCCCACCTCGCTTTTTTTTCTATTTCTCTCCCTCTCTCTTTGGTTAGCCTACTGTTTTAGGACGTTTACCACCATCCAGGTGCCAATATTTTCCTGGCGAGCGGTAGCGAGCCAGCATATATATATTTTTGTTTTGACAGCAAGCTAAATTTGTACATTTTTCGATAGAAAAATGTCTCCAACGAAGCCGGATTTCTCCATACAATGCTGGCTCGCTATCTCTCGCCAGGAAGAAATCGACACCTGGATTTTTTTTTCTATGTGAATGAGGGAGACAAAAGGCATAACTGACTGCAGCGAGTGCCTCTCCCAGAGTTGAAAGAGTGATAGGGCCAAAATCAAGGGACGTTCGAGCCAAAATGCCTGGACACATGGAGTTTGAAGCATTTTAAGTCATAGGAAGAGGGAAAGACTGTTTCTGGGAGAGAGTTCCAGAGCTCAGCAGTTGAATAGAAGAAAGTCTGAGAATAGCGTTTCACTCTTGGGTTGGAGAGTTGCACAGAGTAGGGGTGGAATTGTGTTGCAAGGCGGGTACTACGTACCCTACGTAGAGGAGGTGGTATATATACACTGGGAAAGCTCTGAGGAACACTAATTATTGTAGTAGCGATAGAATAACGAGAGAGATGCAACATTGTGGTGAAGAGAGAGAGATTGCAGAGAATTGGTGAGTGGACGGGAGTTAATGATACGAAAAGCTTTCCTTTCTACTTTGTCTAGGAGTGCGGTGTGAGAGGATCCTCCCCACACATGTGAACAATACTCAATACAAGGACGCAGTGTGCCCCTGTACAGAGCAAGAAGCTGCGCAGGGGTAAAGAACCCCTTGAGGCGGTTGAGCACACCCAGCTTCTGGGAGGCTGCCTTAGCGAGACTGGTAATATGGTCCTTCCAAGTAAGAGCAGAAGAAAAAGAGACACCGAGAACATTGAGAGAAGATGAAGGGTTGATATTTGTATTGTTGAAGAATAAGGGATAGACCTCTGGAGGTTCCTGACGGGTAGTAAGATGGATAAATTAAGTCTTGGAATCATTAAATGCAACAAAGGTTTCTCTACCCCAATTGGAAATAGTAGCTAGATCAGAATTTAAGTGTTTTATGGCTTCATTACGTTTGCTTTTGAGGGACTGCTGGCTGGGGCGTTCTGGAAAACTAATTGAGTGGTGTAAAGTAGAGTCATCTGCATATGAATGGATGGGACTGGATGTACAGTTGAGAAGATCACTTATGAAAATTAGAAAGAGAATTGGAGATAGGACAGAACCCGGAGGAACACCAGAGTTGATAGGATGAGGAAATGAGCGATGACCGTCCACAACCGCAGCTGTGGAACGGCCAGAAAGGAAATTAGAGACAAAGGCACAGATGGAGGGACAGAAACCAAAGGAGGGCAGCTTGGAAATTAAAGATTTGTGCCAGACTCTATCGATGGGGATAAACGTCTTAAAACAGTTGGCTGAATGGGGCCGAATGGATTCAAGCCAGGGAAAGAGAGAAAAGGAGAGAAAGATAAAAAAAAAACAGGTGACTCCCCTGAAGGTGATGGCTGTTTGACTGCTACTATTGGTGGACGTGTGAAGGTAATGGACGAATGGTGTAGCTCGGAGGAAAAGAGTTCACAAAAATACCCCCTATTCCCCCCCCCCCCCTCTCATTCTCTCTTACTCTTATTCTCTCTCTCTCTCTCTCTCTCTCTCTGTATATATTATATATATATATATATATATATATATATATATATTATATTTATACAGAGATATATTTTTACATATTTACAGTACTATTTGTGTGTGTGTGTGTGTGTGTGTGTGTGTGTGATAACTCAGTGGTGTGTCACCGTGTGTGTGTTCTGTAGCCATGACTCCGATACACCTGTTCACTGACTACCCGTGTGACACCTGCATAAAAAGCCATCCAGGTGGGATTACCAAGGATCACACAACTTGGAGGATGAGATATTAATTGACTTAAAGGGAGTTGGGTGCACTGTTACCCAAGCTTACCAAAGGGAAGTTGAGAACAGTTATTAAGGAAGGCGAACGACAAGACACAAGAGTTAGGTGAAGCTGTGTTAACCCTCTCAGTATCCAATAGGTTGCATAAAGTTACACAGACCACACAAACCATTTGGTCCAACGGGGTGATCCGGCTCCAAAGATTAATGGTAAATGATTCATTCCTATATACTAAGACAGTGGAAGAAACAGACAGCAATACAAAATGATCTCTCCCTCCGGCTAAAGCTGCACTGCTAATAGTTAGAAGAATACCTTTGCATGACTGAAAATGTATGAATGAAATAGGATAAACAAAAGTAGGCATGTAACCCGCCATAATTTATGAATGAAATAGGATAAACAAAAGTAGGCATGTAACCCGCCATAATTTATGAATGAAATAGGATAAACAAAAGTAGGCATGTAACCCGCCATAATTTTGTGTGATACAATACACCTATAGCTAAAACATGATAATCTAATATATACTTAAATGAGTCAATGGTAACACATTCAATGACTGATTCAGGAAACCTGTTCCAGTTATTTGCAATATTATTAGTAAAATAGTGATTGGTAGTGTTTAGATTAGTAAAATAGTGATTGGTAGTGTTTAGATTAGTAAAATAGTGATTGGTAGTGTTTAGATTTACTCGGTGATCACTTAAGGGGGGGCAGACCGATTGTCTGGACCCCCTTCTCCCTAATGTTTAGCCCCACTAGTTTTGAGATTATAAGACGTTCGGCCCATTAGTTTGGCGATTTTAACACCTTTCGCCCCATTTCGTTATCAATTTTAAGACCTTTCGTGCCATTTAGGTGTCGATTATTTCCTGGCGAGCGATAGCGAGTCTGCAATTTTAAGAGGAATCGGCCTTCGGCCATTTTTCTACCGAAAAATGTGCAAATTTATCTTGAAGGGGGGTCTAGGGGGCGTTTTTCTAAGCTTGATGGAGATCTAGGGAGGAAACTAAAAAAATATATGTATAAATGAATTAATAGAGCAAACAAACGGCCAGCCTCCCCTTAACTTGAGACTATTCACTCTGGTAGGGATACGTGGGTCTAAAGATAATAAGTTCTCTAATTCTATGTTGTTCAAATATTTAGACTATTTTGAAACATTCTATTAATTTACCTCTTAGTCACCAATTCCTAAGTGAGACCAGGTTGATTTATTGCAACCTCTCCTCGTAAGACTTGTTTCTATGAGAAATAATAAGTTTTGAAGTTCTTCGCTGCACTAACTCCAACTTGTCAATGTCTATATACATGGGGGACCCGTTCCATATTATCAATGATATTGTGATAAAGTTTCTTAAAATAATATATACACTCTACATAGGAATAATGTTTTACGTGAGTGATTGTATTTTTCAGCTCATTCTTTTAATATACCCTTCATTACAAACAGTGGAACAGCACCCAAGATTAATCCTTTACCCCTCTGACAAGCCCAGTTCCATTAGCAGAGATATATATTGCCTTTCTATTGGATGTGAACACTAAACCGCCACCCTTCCCTGTCACCTTTATCCCAGTAGATCCCCCTCCCCCTTTCCACTACCATTTTCTCCCATCCATCCACCACCACCACCACCATCATCTCACCTCCACCACCACCTTCCTCATCTCTCTTACGCCGCAACTACCACCATCACTAAAATCACCCTCAATCTCCTCCACCAACACTATCATCTCCTTCACCACCTCCACCACCAGCACTCCATCCTATCTCTCCTCCACCTACAGCAAACCTCCCACAACCACCCTCCCTTATACCATCACCATTACTACCACCCTCTCTCCCTTATACCACCACCACACTAGTACCACCACCTTCCCTCACACCATCACTACTACCACCTCCCTTATACCACCACCACCACCACCACCTTCCCTCACACCACCAGTACTACCACCCTCCCTTATACCACCACCACTACTATACCACCCTCCCTTATACCACCACCACACTACTACCACCACCACCTTCCCTCACACCATCACTACTACCACCCTCTCATATACCACCACTACCACCACCATCACCATAGAGCCTCAGCACAAGTTGGCTCCCCTCCTTTGTTGACACCAGGGCTGACGACTAATTTGCAGCTCCTCCTGCCACCCTGCTCTCTCTCTCTCTCTCTCTGTATATATATATATATATATATATATATATATATATATATATATGATATATATATATATATATATATATATATATATATATATATATATATATATATATATATATATATATATATATATATATATATATATATATATATAATATGCTCTATGTAATCAATAACTGTCGTTCTTGCTCCACTTAGCATAATTTCTACTTGATTTTCTGTCCCCTTCTCCCTCCCTTCCCTGTCCTTCCACCGCTCTTCTTCTCTTCTACCCTCCCTCCTTGCCCTCCCACCCTTATCTCTCCCTCCCCTCTCCATCTACCCTCCCTCGCTGCCCTCCCACCCTTATCCCTCCCTCCCTTCCCACCCTTATCCCTTCCTCCCCTCCCCATCTACCCTCCCTCCCCTCTCTCCCGTTCCACCCTTCTTTCTCCTCTCCCTTCTTCTTCTTTGATCACCCTCAACTCCTGTACCTTTTCATGTTGCCCTCCCCTCTCTTTTCCTACCCCTCCCCCTCTTACCCTGCCGTCCCCTCCCCTCCCTTCCCTTCCTTCCTCATAAACACCTTCCCTACCTGTTGCCTTCAATCTTCCTCTCCTCTTCCTTTCTTCTTTCATATCTCATCGCCTTCACCTTTTTATCCTATTTCTTTCCCCTTCCCTTCTATCTCCTCCTCCCTCCCCGCCCCCCCCCACTTCCTTCCCCATATACATCCTCCCCATCTCTCTGTCTGTAAATCCTTCTCGTTCTTCCTCTTCCTTCCCCCTAACGACCTCCTGATTTGTTTCCCCGGAACTCCCTCCCCTACCTACCTGACACATATTTTCCATTTTCTCCTCCTCCGTCCTCTCCCTCACCTTTCTCCTTTTCCTCCCTCCCTCTCTCGGATTACCCCCCTCCCCTCTCCCCCACACCCTTCCTCTCTCTCTGAACCCCCTCCCCCACTTACCCTTCTCCTTCCTCCATTCTCTCCCTCTCTCTGCCCTCACCCCCCCTGTACTCCCCTCCTTTCCTACCTTCTTGATAACCTTCCTTTCCCCTCATCAACCCCAGCCCCTTCCTTGAGGGGGTAGTGGTTATTTTTTGCTCTATTTATTTATCAATTTATTGATTTGTTTTATAGCAACCTCGCTAAGCCTCCATCAAGCTGAAAATAACACCCCCTTGAACCCCCTTCAAGATAAATGTGTAAATTTTTCGGCAGAAAAATCTCCCGGTCGAAGACCAGTTCCTCTTAGAAGAACAGGCTCGCTATCGCTCGCCAGGAAAAAATCGACATCTTAATGGCACTAAGGATCTTCATATAAACAACAAAATGGGGCAGAATGTCTTAAAATCGCCAACCTAATGGAACGAACGTCTTAAATTATCAAAGCTAATGGGACTAAATATGGGGGAGAAAAGTCAACTACTCCCCCTTACCTCTTACACCCTCCTCCTTCTGGGTCCTGCTCCCCTCCCTCCCCTTCACCTCTACCCCCTCCCCCACACACATCCTCTCCCTACCTCCCCGATCCACCTTCCCCTACTCCCCCCATCCATACCCGTCTTACTCCTATACACCCCCCCCCCCCCTTCTTGATCATCCTCACCCATACTCCTTCTCCCTCCCACCCTCACCTACCCCTCTCCTCCCCAACCCGCCTACCCCTCCCCATCCTTACCCATCCATACACCCTCCCCTTCCTTGATCATCCTCCCCCCCACTCCCTCTCCCCCACTCTAACCTCCCCCATCCACCCCCTACTTCTTTCCAATCAATTCCTGCAATTTCTCCCTCCTCACTTCATTGGTTTTTCTGGTGCATTATCCACCGCTCTCTCTCTCTCTCCCCTCCACTCACTCACTTTCTCTCTTTATTTCGCTATCATTATTCCATTTTATTATATAATTTATCAAATTATATTTTTCATATAATGTAGTTTATAGATTTATCGTTTATATTATAATAACTTTTGTGTTTATATTCCCTCTCTCTCTCTCTCTCTCTTTATATATATATATATATATATATACCTGTATACAGTATAAAATTATACTGTGTATACCCTTCATCAATTTAATGTATTGCATTATCTTCATCATTTAGTAGTGTACACACCTTTCTTACTATCTTTCTGTTTTGATTTATATATTTTTATCTTGCTGTTATGTGTTTTGTTTTTGTGTGTTCATTGTTTCCTGTTGTGTTGTCCCTATTCTGGCTCTGTCGTGAGTCGGCCATCCCCCCCCCCCAAAAAAAAAAAGAAAGAAAGAAGAAAGAAGGAAAAGTAGGGATTGGGCCTGAGTATATAGAAAGATAGATAGTTATATATGTTGTTCCATTCTCTCTCCCACTCACTCATTTTCTCTTTGTGTGACATGACATTACCAAACTCTAACTTGCTCGCGTTCTCTGCATCCATCTTGTTCACTCTCATATATGTTTTGTTTTCATAAATTTACCGCTCCATCATTTACTAGGTTACTTTTCTAGCTTTACAGTTGATCTCTCACTCACTTCTTTACTCTATTTCTTCTTCTTCTTTATATCTCTCTCATCTATTAGCTTACTCTTCTTCTATCTATATATCTCTCTCATTCATTAGCATACTCCTTTTTATCTTTATTCTTATTATATCTCTCATTATAGCTTACTCTTTGTTTACTTTCAATGTCTCTAATATAATTATACATATATCTATCTATTTTCTTTATCTCTTAAATTAACCCCTTGAGGATTAACTGCGCTTTGACAGTTCATTCTGGCTATCATTAGACGATGTTATACAGCCTAGGAAGAATATGTAGTATTTAATAGGGTAAAGACCATCTCAAATAACCCTCTAACTTCTACATACCCTTCCCAATCCGAATAAAATCATCTAATAATAGCCAGAAAGCAGAAATGAAGGACGTAATCGTATTTTGAAAGAGTTAATTATTCACATTTACATTTCTTCGGTGTACTATTTACCGTTTACCCCTTTGTCTTTTATCTTTATTATTCTCTCATTTGCTTCTCCTCTATTTCTATCATTTTCTCATTTACTCCCTACTCTCTCTCTTTATCTTTATTATTTCATTATTTACTCACTTACTCCCTCCCTCTATCTGTATCGCTCCATCGTTTACTCACTCAGCAATTTGAGCTTTATCACATCATATCCGTTTTGTTTTAATTGTTCTGCCTTATTTCCCCTTTCTCTCTCTCTCTCTCTCTTTCTCTCTCTCTCTCTGTTATTTGCTTTACTCACTTCAATATCTGTGACAGTTTATTTGAATCTTCCCCCTGCCGGGGTTTGTTGTGTCTGAAACGGTTTCTATATGTGTCACCGCCTCTCTATCTCTCTCATTCGTCTTGTGGCTCACTTTATCTTTGAATTATATATATCTTATTATAAGCTACACAGGTACACAGCTATGCAACTTACACAGATACTCTCTTTATCTGTTAACACATACACACAGCACACACACACAAACACAAACACATTCACACACACACACACACACACACACACACACACCATTTACGGTCACGGTGGCCGAGCGCGCTTAGTACTCTGTATTGGGAGCGCTAGCTCTGGTGTCGGGGGTTCAATCCCACGCGCCGGCAGGGGAAGTTCTCTCAAAAACATTCCCTGGCCGTGAAGGCAAGATCTGGGCGGATCGTCTCGGGGGACCCACAAAGTCTCCTGCCCACGTCCTACTCCCTTGGGAGTATGTAGGCGCCCTCGTTAGCTGCCAGGATCAGTCTGTTGATCCATTAGGATAAGATCTAGGTTAAGTCTGTGTATTTTCAGCCCCATTGGCTGCCGGCTTGAAATAAACCGATTATTATTATTATTATTTTTTTTTTTTACCATCTCTCTCTCTTTCTTTTAATAATTTCCGATTATGTCATATTTCTCTATATTTATTGTGTCCTATTTGTTTTTATTATTATTTTATGACGCTCTCTCTCTCTCTGTCTGTCTCTCTCTCTCTCTCTCTCTCTCTCTCTCTGCCAGACTACCTGCCTCGTCTTCCCTGTGGCTTCTTTAATGACCAAATTTGTGAAACAAGTTAATTACCTTCTCCTCTCGCTCTCTCTCCCTCTCTTCTCGTAATCCCTTCTCGACGTGCATCTTCATACTCTCTCTCTCTCTCTCTCTCTTGTACATGTAATATATATTTCATCGCTTATTCGTGTGGCCTTTTTCTAAAAACTACACTTATGGCTGCCTCACACATTCAAGACTTGGACGGCGACTTAGCGCGTATTTAATTTTGCGAAAAAGTCGGGGATATCTAGCACGACAAATTATAAGAAGAGGGCATCTCGTGGGTATCTCGTACCCACTACAAACAAGCACAACATTTAACCGGAAACAGAGCGTACCCAAAACGAGGCATCGCTACCCTAGCCAGAAAATTGGCCGATGACAGTTCGGATCACGCGAAATCAACAGGAAACACTCGGACATCACAGCGTACCTACAACGGAGAAAAACTGATATATTTTTCTTTCGGCCGGTATTTTTTTTTTTTTTTTTGAGGGGGGGGGGGAAGTGAGAGTGAGTGAGTGAGAGAGAAATGACAGAAATGGGTCGAAAGGTCTTACAATCGACAAACTAATGGGTCAAACGTCTTAAAATGTAAAAGGTGATGAACAAGTTCCTGGTTCTACGAGAGTCAGAGAAACAGAGACTGAAGCATACACCGGGACTCCACTGTTAATATGACTATTTATTTATATATTCATTTATTGTTTAGTTCCCTCCTAAGGTCTACTCCATCAAAATGAAAATAACATCCATTAGATCCCCCTTCGAGATTAATTTGTAAATTTTTTCATCAAGCTGTGAAAAACACCTGTCAAACCCTTTCATTCTCTCTCTACAAGCATCACCACCATCCACCCCCCCAAAAAAAAAAAAAAAAAAAATCCCGGCCGAAGGACAAAATCTATTTTTTTTCTTAAAATATGAAAAACGCATCGGGCTATCGAGATATTGTCTGTGTGGTTACGTTGCGTTCAGTCTGGCTACGTGACGCTATGATATGGTCTTGGCTATGGGATGACTTTTGGCTGTTGTCTTTCACACCTCGTGACGTCTTTTCTCGTTGTGATGTCGCGTGACTTGCAACAACATGCAGCGACGCCACGTAGACGCCACCCAGTACTGAAATAACTCATAACGTAATCACATCGCCATGCAACGACAAAAAGTCGGGTCACATCTCAGCACGAAATGTTAAGAACTACTCTCAAATTACGCGGACCTCGCACACATCGCCCGAGACTGCCAGACATGGAGAGAGACGTCGCTTCTTTCTAAAAGACTTTATCACGAGACAAAATACTCGCTAAGTCGCCGTCCAAGTCGTGAATGTGTGAAGCGGCCATAACCAACTTCAACACATAACGAAGCTTGTATGGAGTAGGCTACTTTAAGGTTAAGACAATAGACAACTAGTAAATGCAATGTAATATATTGTATACACGAAGGAAAGAAAGGTAAAGACAATAATAAGGGAAGAATGCTTAATCCAAGAACTACTTACCATCTTGCTGGTGACAGGTGAGAGTTTTAGTACTAGGACACAGGGAATATTGATTACGTTACACTATCAAAAATGAATTGCATAATTGAAAGGATGCCTGTCCTATTGCATATTACATGCATATAAGAACAAAATGGATGCTTATTAACTTAAAATATAGCTAAACTAAATGACTGAATTGAATGGGTTACTATTCTCACGCATTCCTGGTGTACTGTACATTAATCACCCATTAAGTTTATCTTCATACTTAAAGCAGGGACTGTACGTTAATCTTCGTTTTATATTTGCCAGGTATGTGAGCGAGCAGTGTGTGGTGTCTACAGGTGAGAGTGAAGGGGAGGATACCGAGGACGAGGACGAGAGACTACTGGTGGCCTTCGTGGTACTACGGCAGGAGTTCTGTGACCGAGATACACCCGTCAGTGAGGACCTGCTACGATGTCTGCGGGCCTATCTGCCGCAGCCGCTGGTGCCGCAAGTATGTACACTCGACCAAAAAACAATTTTTTTACTGGTGAGCTGTACATAATCTAGTGTGAATGGAATGAATTAGGTGAAACATACGTCTGTGAGGTATTATCATAAGATTTCGACCCACTTCCAGAATGTTTAGAGCGTTAGTGTAAAGATTGTTGTTTGGTCGAGTGTACAATCACCTGCACAAGTAAATGGAACAGTCAAAATCAATAGTTGGTCTAAGACCTTGATGGTAATTTGTTTGACATCTGGAGAGAGGAACAGCAACTCGATCTGTATACGCCATGACACAAAGGGTACTTATTACGGGTTAAAAAATCATGTCAAGGAAAACTGATAGTAACTTAAAATTACAGTTTATGAACAAAACTTTTAGGGAACTATTTATTTTGACTGGACACTACTATATCATGAACTAGAGACAGTGAGCACCAAATGAAGGAAAACATTGACTTGGACATGTGCTTAAAGGGAATGTTTCAAAATATATTATTAGAGTGTAAAGATTATTCAAATACATTTGTAATACCTTTAGCTGCAAGCGCGACGGTATACTCTAGGATACAATTTCCAGCTCTTTCTGCCCTATCTCATTATGTGAACCACTGGAATGTATGTAAAAGGTACAGTACAAACTAAATAATGTTTGGTTCAGTTCTAGATAGCTTCAAAAGGTTCACGACAATATTTGTATCTTAGAGTGTAGAGTGCAGCCGTGGACAATCATTTATACTCAAGAACCCTTGGGCACCATAAAAGACCTTCGAAATGTCAATATTTGGCACAGATTTTATAGAAGAGAGAAAAACGTAGATAAAAGGATTTAATAGATGACTGGAGGACCCTTCAATGGAGTGGCGGAAGTAAACACAAAAAACTATTGGAAAAATGTATTTTTATATACCCAGGACATTCGGTTGGAAAGGGACTTTTTTCGGGATAGCCTATAGCAAGTTTAAGTTCAGCATTAGTGTGTTACAGGGCATAGTTGTAGACAGATGAAGAAGACATAAATACTGGTGAGAGATGGTTTTTACTTGCCACCTCCAAAGGGAATTTACCAGTATAATGGTGAATTAATTACTTTTATAACATCTTACAACATAATTGATGTGGGTAAACTCTTTAATTCACTTTCAAACTTTAAATTCGTGAGAACATATAATCCAGTCACAGATCTGTAACTTTAGTTACATATCATATAGAATACTAACTTTATATTTAAGATTTTATGCCGATTTATAGATAATTAACTCCTTAACATTAATGCACAAAGTTGACTGTAAAACCTTTGTTCAGGTGTGTTATGGAACCATGTCCAGCTAAAACCAGAGTTAAAACATATTTATCTGTTGTGAACGTGCTACAATGCATGTGAACTTCGACTGTACATTAACATTAGAATAATTTAAATTTTTAGAAGAGTCACATTAGAATAAATTATATGCATACAGTAGTGCCACGGGTAGTGCGACTCGAAGAGATCGTTGTACACATACATGATACCGTGGCTCGAGTTGTCTGAAGCACTAGATAGTTCTTAGGGGGACAGGTCACTGCTCTCAATAACAGAGTCAGTGCACTGGAAACTAATAAGTGATCATTGAAGTCTTGATGATGATGATGATAAGAGAGAGAGAGAGAGCGAGCGCGCGTGTGTGTGAGAGAGTGAGAGCGAGTGAGAGGGATTATAACTTATGTTGCTCTGCAGGTGGTTGTGTTGGACTCCCTGCCACACCTGCCCAGTGGTAAGGTGGACCGTATGGCTCTCCTGAGGCTGCACCAGAAGAGGGTTGCCCACCACAGGGATTCCGCGGATGGCTTCCTCATTCTCAGGGTAAGCATATTCTCCACTGCATAAATTAAAGAACATTAAGGGGAGATGGGTTCGTCCTCATGTTTAGCCCCGTTAATTTTCAGATTTTAAGATGTTCGGCCCATTCGTTTGGCGATTTTATGTCCTTTCGCCCCATTTTCTATCGAAAAATGTACACATTTATCTTGAAGAAGGGTCTTGGGGGGGTATATATTTAAGTTTGATGAAGATCTAGGGAGGAAACTAAAAATAATAATATGTTTTTTTATTTTTATTTTTTTACATAAACAATAAATACGCCCACCCACCCTTAAAGTAATTTAGGTTATCTGGCAGGGTGTAGTTTAAAGCCTTAAATGTAATAATGCCTCTTTAATATTGTCATGGTTATCTTCATATGATTTGTTTTCATATTAGTAATAGCTTGGAGGAGGATCGAGGAGTTTTTTGTTTTTGTTTTTAGGAAGGGGGTTTAGAGGGGAATCTAAAAACATTACAAAATCAATTAAAACCCTCAATAAAAAACAATGAAAAAATAATAATAATGCTAATAATTATACTACTACTACTTCTACCATTTTTTTTCTTCTACGTGTATGAAGGACACAATTGGCAGGTTGCTTGTAACGAGTGTCTCCCCAAAAGCCAAAGGAGTAGCAGAGCCAAATTCAAGGAACGTTGGAGTCAAAATGCCTGGACACACGAAGTTTCAAACAGTTTAAGTAATAGGATGAAGGAAAGATTGATTCAGGGAGAGAGTTCCAGAGTTAACTTGTTGAATAGAAGAAAGACTGAGAAAATTTGTCAATTCTTGGGTTGGAGAGCTGGACAGAATAGAGGTGGGACTCTGTTGAAAGGATGGTGCCTCGCACTCACCGCACGGGAAGGGGTATGCACTGAGAGAGCTCTGAAGAACACTGATTGTTGTAATGGCGATAGAAGAGTGAAAGAGATGCACCATTGAGATTCTAGGGAACTAGTAAGAGGAAGTGAGTTGATGAGGCGAAATGCTTTTGATTCTACTCTTTCAAGAAGTGCAGTATGGGTGGAGCTTCCCCACACATGAGAAAAATACTCAATACAGGGGCGTACTGTGTCCCGATACAGAGCAAGAAGCTGTGTGGGTGTGAAGAACCCACGGAGACAGTTGAGCACACCTAACTTTTGGGGAGTTGTTTTAGCAAGAGTGGTAATATGATCTTTCCAAGAAAGGTTGGATGAAAAAGATACACCTATAATATTGAGAGAAGATGAAGTGTTGAGTTGTGTATTGTTGAAGAATAGATGATAGTCTTGTGTAAGATTGTGATGGAGAGATAGAGGGAAAAACTGGGTCCTGAAGGCGTTGAAAGTAACAAGATTTTCTCAGCCCCAATCAGAAATGATTGGTAGATCCGAAGATAGGCATGGTATGGCCTCGTCACGTTTGATTTGGAGTGCTTGCATGCTGGGTTGATATGAAAAACTAGTTGAATAGTCTAAGGTAGAGTCGTCAGCATATGAGTGGATAGGACTAGACTACTACTACTACTACTACTACTACTACTACTACTAGTAATATTAATAACAATAATAATTATTATTTTAATATAATTATTATAATAATCATAATAATAATAACTACCGGTATTATTATTATTTGTATTATTAACATAATATAAGAATGATTAGATAGCATGCATATCAATACCACATAAATGCCCCAAACGTCGGATCAGCTAATGCTAATAAGGCCATAGGTTGTGATGTACTATTTGATATCTGAACTGTGACTTGATTTTCATAATGAAATATATCTTCACGTACAAAAAGAAACTAGTGATATGAAGCAGAGGCATATACAGGTTTATTACTCTGCAATATGTGCAAGAAAATCGGCTGCTATACCATGTTCCAAAAAGTAGGCCAACACTTTTGAACACTAAGCTCTATAACTCACAAATGACTAGAGCAATAATCTTATTGAGCTAACATTTCTACTATTTGGAATGGGCTAGCCAGTTAATAGATGTGGAAATTTACGGCCCATTTGCTCTGGCCCGTCTTGAGTTACATAGGTTAAGGTACACGATTCTGGCCTACCTATTTGGAACAGGGTATAGGGGTTGACATTTGGAACAGGGTATAGGGGTTGACATTTGGAACAGGGTATAGGGGTTGACATTTCTCACTCTGCTATGGTGAACAAACTTTCGTAGGCTGCTTCAGATTAAGGAGAGACGGTCGTTTTTCTGGTTGACCATTTGTTTGGCGATTTTAAGACCTTTCGTCCCATTTCGTTATAAATTTTAAGATCTATCGTGCCATTTAGGTGTCGATTTTTTCCTGGCGAGCGACAGCAAGCCTGTAATTGTAAAAGGAACCGGCCTTCGGCCGTGAAATTTTTCTACCGAAAAATGTACAAAATTATCTTGAGGGGGGGGGGGGGTCTAGCTAGGGGATGTGTTTCTAAGTTTGAGGGATGTCTAGCGAGGAAACTAAGAATTTATGAATGAATGAATTTATAGGCCAAAAAAAAAAAAGTCAGTGTCCCCTTAACTCCTTCAATTTACGATTCATTGTCTAAAATTCTGGATTTAAAGAAGGTATGAAAAGAGTAATTAACGTTTCTATAAATCTAATCACCATCGATATATCTAAGAATCTCATATACCTCTGTAATACCTTTCATTTTCTATAGTGTGGCGTCATTTTATTTTATATTTTGGCTAACGGAAGACGATTTTATAAAGCTTGGGAATACAAATCACCATCAATGTATCTAATGCTCTCATATGCCTTTGTAATACCTTAAATGTTCTACTGTTTTTAGTAATTTTCATTTAATTTTGGCCAACATAAGACTATTTTGTATAAAGCTTAGGAAGGACAACTGGTAATAAAAGGGGTGCACACGATGTCAATTAATTGTTTTACTTTTCGCAGGGCTTTCCAAAACTGAATACAATCGCCTTACCCTTTCAAGATCCGATTATGCATTTCTTTTCTGTTTTCTGGCTATTATTAGACGATTATATTCATATTAGAAATGGTATTCGGAAGTCAGAGGGTTAATTGAGATAGTCTTTACCCTTATAATTCCCACAGATTCTTCCTATACCGTATAAGATCGTCTAATGATAGCCAGAATAAAGTGTCAAGATGCGTCATACTCTTGAAAAGGGTTGATAATTGCTGGACTACACTGACAGACTGCGATATGTTACACTGAAAGGGTTAAGGGGAGACAGACCTTTTTCTGGACCCCCTTCTCCCTAATGTTTAGCCCCACTAGTTTTGACATTTTAGGAGGTTGGTTCCATTAGTTTGGGGATTTAATGACCTTTCACCCCCTTTCCTTGTCAATATTAAGACCCTTCGTGCCATTTAGGTGTCGATTTTTTTCCTGGCGAGTGATAGCGAGCCTGTAATTCTAGGAGGAATATCGGCCTTTGGCTGGGACATTTTTCTACCGAAAAATTTACAAATCTATCTTGAAGGGGTGTTTTACTAAGCTTGATGGGGGTCTAGGGAGGAAACTAAAAAAAATATATGAATACATGAATTACTAAACCAAACAAACAGCCACTGTCCCCTGAAGCTTGGTTGATCGACTTCAAATTCAATCCACAAAGTTAGTCAGATAGCGAGGCCTGAGGGAGAGGGTCCATTAAGGGGAAAACTTTTGTTTGGCTAGAGTCTCTCTCGTGCTTAGCCTTATTAGTTTTGAGATTTTAAGACGTTCGCCCCTATGATTGGTCGATTTTAAGACCTTTCAACCCATTTCTTTGCCAATAATAATACCTTTCGTGCCATTTGGGTGTCAATTTGTTCCTGGCAACGATAGCGAACCTGTATTTTAGGAGAAACCTGCCTTTTCGGTTGGGGCATGTTTCTACCAAAAAAGGTACACATTTATCTCGATGGGAGGGGGGGGGGGGGTCTTGTTTTTTTTTTCTTAAGCTTGATAGAGGCCTATGGAGCAAACTATGGAGTCACATACAAAAGTCACCCCCTACCTCTATCATACCAACTTGGGTCATCTACAGTCTATTCATAAGGGTGGGGTTTGAAGGGGAGGTATGCCGTTTTTCTAGACCCCCTTTTCCATCGTGTTTAGCCCATTTTAGTTTTGAGATTTTATGACGTTCGTCCCTTTAGTTTGTCAATTATAAGACCTTTCGCCCCATTTCTTTGTCAGTATTAAGGCTTTTCGTGCCCGGGTTAAAGAACTTACAATATGAAGACCTGCAGTGTCACGTGGGACTTCCCTCACTTGAACAGAGAAGGGAGGGGGGAGACATGATAGCCTTATTCAGGGGTGTTCAAGGGAAGGATTATATCGATCAGACAGATTCTGTTTTGCCAGCGGTAGGGAGGACATGGCTATAAAATGTTGAAGAAGAGAGCTAGGAAAGATATTAGGAAGTTTGGTTTTACAGATAGAATAGTTGATAAGTGGAATGAGTTACGTAACGGCCTAGTGTGTGCACAGAGTATTCAAACTTTGTATATAAATATATGATACGTTAAAGGCTGACAGGACACTGTGAGAGTAATCTCAATCCTGTAAAATACAATTAGGTAAACACACACACACACACACACACGTGTGTGTGTGTGTGTGTGTGTTGACCAAGTACTTCGTGGAGTTCAAGTAGAGGCGGTGGTATATAGTGTAAGAAGCATCTCTAGGAATCAAAGGGGTAAAGACTATCTCAATCAACCTACTAATTCTCACAGGTTCTTCCAAATCTTCCTAAAATCATCTACGGATCGCCAAATAATATGAAGAAAGGCGTAATCGAATACTGAAAGTGTTAAAAATGGGCCCCAGCCTCAGGTGAA
Organism: Paralithodes platypus; assembly: GCA_032716605.1. Classification (NCBI taxonomy): domain Eukaryota; kingdom Metazoa; phylum Arthropoda; class Malacostraca; order Decapoda; family Lithodidae; genus Paralithodes; species Paralithodes platypus. Next base: position 92,084,371 of record CM064487.1, on the reverse strand, counting down.
GTTGGACCAGAGCTTAATTACACTCAGGTAAAAGAGGTGGAGGGGTTAAAAATATGCTGCAGCTCATTAGGGTTCGAACCCGGGCCCTTTGAGCTGGGAGCACTATATATGATAATCAATGAACTGCTACAAACTTGAAACCCTATTATTAGTTTTAGCCTTAATTTAAATTGAAGATGGAATTACAAGACAGGTTAGGTTACTTAATTAGATGATATTATGAACATAATAAATAATATAATATTTGGAATATTTTCCTTCGATGTGTAGGCCTACAGTCGTGGACAATACTACTCTTCGTGATAAACATGAGACAATATTTATTTATTTTGTTCTATGTGAGTGGGGGAGACAAAAGGCAGAACTGACTGTGGCGAGTGACTCTCCCAGAGTTGAAAGAGTGACAAGGCCAAAAGCAAGGGACGTTCGAGCCAAAATGCCTGGACACACAGAGTTTGGAGCAATTTAAGTCATAAGAAGAGGGTAAGACTGATTCTGGGAGAGAGTTCCAGAGCTCAGCTGTTGAATAGAAGAAATATTGAGAATAACGTTTCACTCTTGGGTTGGAGAGTTGCACAGAGTAGGGGTGGGACTGTGTTGCAAGACGAGTGCTACGTGCTCTACAAAGAGGAGGTGGTATTAGTGGAGCAGATAACTGCAAATTTCAGGAGAATCGTTCAAATGGTGATGCAAACATGAAATTTGGTACATGTACCCTTCAAGGTCCATTCTTCTCAGAAATACCGCTGGCCACGCGAAAATCCAAGATGGCGGTCATTTTTCAAGATGGCTGCCGTGCCTGACCATATATTGCTTAATTCTTTTTTAATTATTACCTGGTGAACATTTTAAGAGAAAACTGTTTCTTGCTAACCAGATTAATGAGAAGCACTGTTTTAATCATTGTCATAGTCTATAATTGGAATTTTAGAATGGCATCCAAGATGGCGTCCATTAATTTCATATGTTCATATCTAAGCAACTACTGAACATATATACATGATTTTTGGTGTGCACATACATTCTTTGGGTCAGATAATCCAATGGAGCCATTTTCACATTTGTTAGTAAGGACTGAGGCAGTGATGAGATCTTGCAAATATAATAGAGTGATGTCAACACACAACCAGGGCACACTGGTAACATCGCTGCTGTGCAACTCAGCATGGGGTTCAGTGTCAGCTTATTTGACTGTACTATACTATAAGTTGTAGTGTAGTTTAATTTAGTGTCCCCAAATGCTTTCTAACAGCCCCATATCAATTAGCTACTAGACAGTAGTTGGTAGTTAGTAGATAGAGTTAGATAGCCGCACCTGAATTGACAGGGTGTGCCAGCGCGGGAGAGCCGAGCCAAGGGTAAGGGGGCTATACATGACTTGCTCATGTACTTACCTGGATGGGGTACAGATCACACGGGACTTAAATGGCACTGGATGAATGATCGGGCTAGGTGTAGGTCACCCGAACCTAGTTGTATCCCATAAAGTAATGTGTGTGTAATTTCGTTAAGGTGGTAAAAGGATAAACCCTCGGCCTTAATCAGAAAGCAAAATGGCAGATTCAAAATCCATTTTTCCCATAAGACAAACTGACTGGTCAAAATGTTGTCTTTGCCAGAAAGACAAAATAGGTGAAGATTTAACATCAACTAGAACCCATTATTCCCTTGAACATGACGGTTATGCCATGCTGGCTACCAACATACCGATGTTTCATGAAATCCAGGAAATGCCATTGATCGTGGATCCAACAAGGCTTGATGAAGGTGATGGCATAGATGCCACTTTGAGAAGAAATCAGGCAAAATACCATGTCAACTGCCGGTTGTTGTTTAACAACAGCAAGCTGAATCGAGCAAGGAAACGCCGATCTAATCGTCAAAGTAGTGAGTCTGAAGACAATCATGCAAAGCAATGTCGAACTAGCTATGATGGTCAAACTTGTATTTTTTGTGAGAAAGTGGCACCTGCATCTGATCTCAGGCAGGTAATGACCATGAACCTTAACAAGAGGCTACAAGAGTGTGCAGAGGCACTTAACGATGGCAAGCTTCTTGCTAAATTGAGTGGTGGAGATGCTATTGCACAGGAGCTAAAGTACCACAGAGTGTGTCTCAGTGCCCTCTACAACAGGGAAAGGTCCCACCTGAGAAACCTTGAGAAAAGCTCAAGTGCCACTGATCTGGAGCCAGATGTTTATCCATTAATTTTATCAGAGCTGGTGACATACATTGTTGAAAGCAACCTATGCTCAGAAGAGCCAGTCACATTTCGCCTGGCAGATATATGCCACCTTTACCAACAGCGTCTGGCACAACTTGGTGTGGATTTACCACGTGTAAATTCCACCAGACTGAAGGATAAACTTCTGGAAGAAATTCCAGAACTTGAAGCTCATAGAAGTGGAAGAGATGTACTTCTTGCATTTCAGAAAGATGTGGGCAAAGCAATTGCCCAAATTTCTGAATTTTCAGATGCACTCATCACTGCTAAAGCAGCAAAGATTCTAAGAAAATGCCTGCTTGAACATCAATCAAAATTTGATGGCACATTTCCAGCTGGTTGTGTGCAAAATGCCATACCTCCCCTTCTGCTTCAGTTTGTGGGGATGGTTGAACATGGAGCTGACATCAAGTCTCAACTGAGATTTGGAGTTTCAAAGTCTGATCAGGCCATTTCCCAATTGATGCAGTTTAACTGCTACTCCCGATACAAAGAGGGAGCTGCTACACATAGGCACTCAATAGACAGAGAAACACCATTCCCAGTCTACATGGGACTCTCAGTCTATGCCAAAACCCGGAAAAGAAACCTGGTCGAAATGCTGCATGAGCATGGCCTCAGCATCTCATATGACAGGGTGTTGGAGGTCTCAGCTGAATTAGGAGATGCCACAGTCAACAAGTATGTCGAGGAGGGTGTGGTCTGTCCACCAGTACTGCGTAAAGAGTTGTTCACCACTGCCGTGATGGACAACATCGACCACAACCCTTCCGCAACAACTGCCACAACCTCCTTCCATCGGACTAGCATTTCTGTATTTCAACATCCCACCAAGGTAAATGGTGGCCAGGAGCGTCAAAAACTCAGGCTTGGACCTGAGAAAGTCAAGGCCGTTCCAGAACTTCCTGACACATTCACAAACATTACTCCTGCATCCTTCAAAGCAAAGAACCCCCTGCCACCAAAACTTCCACTGCCAAAGCCAGCCACAGATGTCTTCGGCCCACAACTGGCCATGGAGTACCAGTGGCTAGAGAAAGTAACAGTGACTGAGGAAGTAGATGGTGCAGTGAACTTGACATGGTCAGCACATCATGCTTCAATGAAGAGAGGCCCAGAATTTGAAGTAAGCATTACTTCATTGCTTCCTCTTCTGCGGGACCAAGCTCACTCTGTCAAACATATGATGAAGAAAGTACAGGATGTAGTAGCTTATCTGAACCCTGGTCAGGTACCTGTTATTGCAGCTGATCAGCCAATCCTATGCCCTTGCAAAACAGGTGCAGTGGCAATGGCCTGACCAATATGGAGAGGACAAGTACCTGGTCATGTTTGGAGGTCTGCACATTGAGATGGCAGTGCTAAAGTCCTTGGGCACTCTCCTCAAAGACAGCGGGTGGACAGGAGCCTTGGTGGAAGCAGGTGTGGCTTCATCAGGCACTGCAGAATCTTTCCTGTCAGCTGCAAGTGTTACCAGGACACGTCAAATGCATCAGGTTACAGCATGCAGCCTGTACAAGCTCCTTAAAGCTGCATATGTGGATCACTGTGCAGAGCTACCAGATCACAAAGAAGAGACATTGAGCTTTGAGGAGTGGTGTGCCATTCGTAAAGAGCAAAGCCCACAGTTCCACTTCTGGCACATGGTGCTGTCAATGGAGCTTGTCATCTTCTTGCTCATCAGGTCTTTCCGTGAAGCCAACTTTGCTCTCTATTGCCAGGCATTGAGTGAGTTAATCCCCTTCTTCTTTGCCAATAACAATACAAATTATGCCAGGTGGCTTCCATTCCACCTGAGGGACATGCTCACTCTGGAGAGCACACACCCTGAGCTGTCTCAAGAATTCAAGAAGGGAAACTTTGTTGTCCACAAGACAAGTCGTGACTTCTCCGCAATGGCCCTTGACCAAGCCCATGAGCAGGCCAATGCCATCATCAAGGCTGATGGTGGAGCCATTGGGCTCACTGAAGACCCAGCAGCACTTAGGCGATGGATGGTTGCTCGTCCTGAGGTAAGCCGTTTGGTGTCCCTGTATGAACAAGAGGCTCAAGCTAAAGAGTCAAGTGAACACAGCTCACCACGAGCAAACACCGCAGGCACAGCTGACTTTCCTGGAAAGAGTCAATAAGCTGTCTCTGACTTTGCAAGAGTTGGGCAGTCCTTTCCAGGATGACAGTCAAGAGCTGTATTCTATTGACAACAAAGACATAGCTCACCCCAGCTCAGTGGAACTTCTGCAGATTCACTTGGAGAGAGGCCAAACTAAATTCCAGGGCTTTTCTGAAGCCTTAGCAAATAATCCAGTTTCCTTCTATGAGTCAATCAAGAGGAACAAAAGTGACTTCTTCAGGCAAGAATCTGCTCCTATTTAAATAGCCTGCTGATGGCTGCTATTTACTTGTATGACGTCACGGTACTTTTGCGGTAATTTTCACCGAGTTCCAATATCACCGAAACTACCGTGATGTCAACACAATGGGTTTAAGGATATTTCACTATGGCAAAGGTGCATAAACACGGAAAATCACGGAAAAGTTACCTCACGAAAACAAGCAATATCTCAGTAACTACTGGGCCTATGGAGCTGAATTTTTTTATGAGACAAAAGCTGAAAGTGACCTCTCTCACGTGGTTTATGACTCATTTCTCTATCTTTATTCTTTGATTAGCTATTAAGCCATAAACACTACCGAAAATCGCCAAAAAAATCCGGCCTCCTCGGGTTAATGGCGGCCATCTTGGATGCCATCGTAGTTAAAGTCTAATATGCAACTGCTTTGGACAAAATTACCTTCACTTACCACGTTAGAGCCAAAAAAAAAAAAATGGATTGGCCAGTATTCATGTTTTTTTTTTTTTCAATTAACTGACCCATAACAGTAGGGCTCAGTCAGATGTGTCGGCCATCTTGAAAAATGGTCGCCATATTGCATTTTTGCATGGCCAGCGGTATGGCTTTGAAAGTGAGCTTTGAAGAATACCTGTACCAAATTTCATGCTTGCATCACCATTTGAACGATTGTTTCACTTATCTGCTTCACTATATACACTGAGAGAGCTCTGACGAACACTGATAATTGTAGTAGGGGTAGAATAGCGAGATGTGGCTTAATTAAATGTTCAATATACTTCGTCAGTGTATCCTAATTGTTCCTTTATATATTCTAAGGATACTCTTGTCCGTTACAGTGCATGCCTAACAGAAAGACCCCCAAACTTCCCGCACTGTAAACCTAGCTTTATTAAATGCTGGAAGTTTGTGGAAATTTAAACACATACAAAACATACCTTACAAAAAGAAAAGAAAAACAAAAGCTACACAACCAGTCAATAGGGAATAGCGAATTATACCATCCATAAGTGCGGTATGGAAGGGGGTGTGTGGGGGGGGGGGGGACAACACTCGAGAAGAAACTAGTGCTACTACTACTAAAGAAAGCAGGGATAACAATCACTCTCTCAAACTCTCTCTCTCTCTCCACTACGACAGAAGGAGGAACCGATTGAGACCCGGGTGCTGCGGATCATCTGTGGTGCTTTGGGCGTCAACCGGTCCCAGGATGTACTGCAGAGGAACTTCTTCACTATGGGCGGCACCAGTATTACCTCCGTCAGTGTTGTGGTCCGCCTCAGGGAGCTGGGACTAGACCTCACCCTCGAGAACTTCCTTAAAGCTACCACTATCGGGGACGTTGTCAATGACATACTTAAGGTAGGGCTCATGGGAGTTCTTTTTTCTTTTTCTGTTTTCTTTTCTTTTTTCGAGGGGGGGGGGGGGGGGAGGACCATAAGACACTACAAACTCCCCCAAGTACGAGGAAGCAAGGTAGGGAATATATGTTCTATTATTACCTAGAGATGAAGCCCTTTCTAAATTGGTACCATGGAATTGAAGCCCTGTCAACCATATTGTTTTTTTTATCTCAGCATGCTCATTATCAACAATCTACCACTGGAATTGTGTAGATAAGAACATAATCTACTAATATTTTTTTTATTATACATAGAGAGTTCATATTTATTCAAATACCACTGACAATAAAGGAAAAATCTACTTCATACTCATCTCAGCACTTGGCAGGCATTTTGAGTTAGTTATCATACACTCTATAGTTACTATAGTGTGTGTACTGGCCGATGTTTGATTTTTTTTTAGAGAGCATGCGACTCCTGCTTTTAAATAGTTGAGTGGACTGGGAACAAGACATAACTGAAAGGCCTCTACCTGCATCCAATGATGAAGTAAGGGTGTTTAGTCCACGATGCTGATGGGCTCGAATCATATAGAAGTATGCAGGCAACCGACTTGCACTTACCACGGCATGGTAATCTCCCAATGATAGGGAAGATAGAGATCCCAAGTCTTGAGTGTAAAGGCTGTTGTGGCAGTAGAACTCTATAAACATTACTATTGATGGGTTATGTTTAGCCCACAAAATCGATGGTTTTCGAAGTCTAAGAATATTGGGCTTGCTAATTACCAAAATGTGTTAGGCCACTGACTTCACTTCAAGCCCAGTCGTCACAACAAGGCTTCTCAAGAGGCTTTGCTAAGCTAAATGTCAAGGTAGGGATGGTAAGAGACTGATCCTGTATCACCTAAAGATAGTTGGAATAATATACATAATCAGTGTTCTGAGTACCGCACATAGTCTTGCAAATTTGATACTCCAGGGAATGGGTATGCATATACCCATCGACAAAATGTACTTGTTTAGTCTTTTAATAACAGGTAAGTAGAACAGTGAATTGTAAAACCTCCCTAAACTATTCACGGTTACCTTTGATACGGTTCGTAAAGGGGAATTCGGGGAAACTTGGGATATCATATTGTATCCAAAAACTATTTTTCAAAGATCACTACCGAAGAGTATCCAACAAGAACGAACAAATTGCTGCTTCCTACCTTAGCAATTAAAGGGTGCAATCCCGCAGCGCACTTAATTTTTTTTTTTTTTACCTGTAATTCTCCGGCGAATGCATCAAATTGAATGGCTGTTTTTTACCATCCCGTCCAACCTTCATGAAATGACGATGACTGACAAGTGAAAACCCCCAATTTAGTATGAAACTTTAGTTCATATATGGTGGTGCCTGGAGTTCAGACCAAATATTTTATCTGGTGTTTCTTTAAACTAAATATTTTATAAAAAAAAAAATATATATATAGGATGACTTCACCTTTTTCTTTTATATCTAACCTAATACTAGACCAAAAAATTAAGCTTACAACAGGCCGTTCATGGTAAAGTATATAAAATACTTGCAATAAAATTAAACATGCAATATCATGAAGACCTTAGTATATTCAGGCTATTACTAAGCATCTGTATTCAGCCTAGGAATGACCTCTCATAGTCAAGAGTTTGAACTTTCCAAAAATCAGCACGACTCTCACAATCCAATTCAAGACTCACCAGAACATCAGGCGATCAGGAAAGAATTTTACACTACATGACGACGAGACAATGGCCGAATAGGGGATGTCGGGTTGTGTCGATGATTAAAATCGGGCATGTGGGAAAGCCCCTTAATTAAACTCAAGCTCTCCCATGATATGCCGGTAACAAGGCAAACTTAATTGCAAACAGGTATAAAGTATTAAAACAGCAACTCCAAACAGAAGTACACGAATACTAGGAAGAGCAATAAAGGAGAGGAAGGTAAATCATCTGTTTTTCTTTGTTTTCCAGGCGAAGACCATGGCAGAGGTGATGAACCTCTTCTGCTCCCCTGCCCCCGCCGCCTCCTGCTCCTCCCTCTCCCCTTCGTCAGTGGGTCGGAGCGGCGGGAGGAGAAGTAGCTGCTACGTGGAGGACATGAGCCCCCTGGTGTCTGTAGGGCGGGGGAGCTACATGGAGGAAGAGATGGAGGAGCTGGGAGGAGAAGATGATATGATGGTGGTATCTGACCTTGGAATACCAGCCATTCACCCTGATATACCCGTGTGTGCTACAGGAGGAGGGGCGGGCAAGGGCACCAAGCTCAAGGGCATCAGACTGGCGCAGCTACACACACTGCCGATATCGCAAGTAAGACATGATTCTATTATGTTTCACTACCTGTACTGAATAAACTGAAGGCAAGGAATAGTAAAGGTAGGAAAACATAAAGAAGTAACAGTTTTATATTTGTTTTCATTAGCAATTCTTAGACTATCGATAACGCAAATATATTCAGTTCAGTTTATTTCGTTGGGGGACTTACAGTAGGCCGCTTTTAGAAAGAATGATAAGCTGGGTTCGTGGGAGAAGAAGCACCAGGATAGGATTAGGTGAGTAGGAGTCATAATACCTTAGTTGCTCGTATGGAATAATAGTCGATATTGTTGCATTAGGAGGTAGGTCTGATAGCTGTTTATGAAAATTAACTTGTGAAATAAGTTATTGTTTAGCGACTCAAGATGAACCATGATCATTATTTTCTTTTGGAAACCTAATATAATTGATTAACTTTTGGTGAACATCTGATGGCAACATCGCTAATTACCACACCCTAATCCCTAACAAAACACATGGAGGTCACACTACCTACAATGATACATACTGATTAATAAGGGAACTACAAACATAAATATATTGATTAATAAATAAATAAATAAATATATAAATAAATAAATATATAAATATAATAAAATTAATACTAATAATGCTGAGTTAAAGTTTAATTGAACCCTTTTCACAAGAATTGCACACATGGTGCAGATAACTTTTCTGCCGAGAGCTCTTGTTACCGTTAATAATCCCACAAGGATAATTAATATGAAATTTAAAACTTTATATTTTAATGAAATAATGTATTAATGAGATTTGGTCTTAGCCTTTTTTAATTATGAAAATAAATATATATGCAATGAGTTGAAATGGACATTAATATTTATCGGATTGATATAGCCGTTTCAGTATATCAGGACACATTCTGGCATTTTATTCCGGACAATTTTAGGCGATTTTACTCAGTTTAGGACGGGTAAGTGGAAGTCAAAAGATTAAGGGGAGACAGACCGTTTTTCTGGACCCCCTTCTCTCAAATGTTTAGCCCACTAGTTTTGAGATTTTAAGACGTTGGTTCCATTAGTTTGGGGATTTTATGACCTTTCACCCCATTTCTTTGTCAATATTAGGACCCTTCGTGCCATTTAGGTGTCGATTTTTTCCTGGCGAGCGATAGCGAGCCTGTAATTTTAGGAGGAATCGGCTTTTGGCCGGCACGTTTTTCTACCGAAAAATGTACAAATCTATCTTGAAGGGGGGTCTAGGGGCTGTTTTTCTAAGATTGATGGAGGTCTAGGGAGGAAACTAACAAAACAAAATATGAATAAATGAATTAATAGACCAAACAAACAGCCAATGTCCCCTTAAATGAGATAGACAGTTATCTTTTGATTGCTAGATGTCCTGCTGCTGCTTCAAATCGTCTAGTGTTAATAGTAAATCAAATACTGTATATAAGACAAGAAAGAATAGTATAGGACTATAGGGTCTTTATATTCGGCCACGACTACGGTAATTATATACATTTATGTATGCGGGGTCAGGTTAATATACGTTTATTGAATTAAGGGACAGAGAGAGAGAGAGAGAGACAGAGAGAGAGAGGGGGGGGGGGGGAGTGAAATCGAGGGAGAGGCTTTCCATGTTCCCTGGATCCTGAGATGTGAGATCAACAACAACAGCAACAACAACAACTCAGGAATTACGACTCCAGAATAACAATTACTCATTGCCAGATCTGTGAGGCGATTCGTCCCTTAGTCAGATACAAACATTACCGGTATTCAGCCATGCAAGAATATATATATATATATATATATATATATATATATATATATATATATATATATATATATATATATATATATATATATATATATATATATTATAATATATATAGTATATATATATACATATACAATATACTGTTTACTGTGAGGGCTTTTAAACCCTATAGTCATGCCAAGTAAGGAGAGGAAATAACCCTGACCAAATACAAGGAACTACGACATCACTGGTAGTCCCTATATACCCTACTGGTATATACCAGTGGTGAAGGAGGAGTTCTTAGTCCACGAAGCCGATGGCACCCCAACCCCTTATAGTAGCGATGGTCACTATAATGGGGGACGCCACCAACTTCGCTTCAAGCCCCGTCACCACAGCAAGGTGACTCCTCGTTGACGGGGGAAGCATAGTCAATAATTCGCCTGACTAAATTAACTGTTTAGGAGTTCCAGATAAATAATTCACTAAATTTAATTATGCTAGACTAATGGGGCTATCAAGCGACCGCAGTTATCGTCAGTTTTCGATAACCAACATATATCCGATGACCAACATTACTGGGATATTTTGCACTGGTACTGGGAACTTTAATGAAGATAAATTAATTTAGGTGACATAAATATCCAAAATATACCTCATGAGTTTCCAAACCAGAGCAGAGTATAAAAGTTGAGGGCAAAACCGCTCGTGTAGTACCGACTTAATTTATGGATATTGCCGACATTGAAATTAAATAAGGTTTCCGTAAGAAATCACAAGCCAGTCCATTTTTCTGAAGGCCATTCGAAGTTTGAACACTTCAAGCAATCTAAATTTAACGTCTCGTTAGTTTTGAGTTGTAAGGAAGTTCAACTACGTGTGTCCAGGCATTTTGGCTCGAACGTCCCTTGATTTTGGCCCTGTCACTCTTTCAACTATGGGGGAGGCACTCGCTATAGGCAGTTATGCCTTTTGCCTCCCTCAATCACATAGACAAAAACAAAAAATACTATATATTTAACAGTTCTACAACATAATATGGATTTGTGATTACTTAAAAAAAGTGCGGAATTAGATTTACCTGTTTGTATGTGTACAACCAATATAACTTAGCTTCTATTTTTTATTAAATATTGATTTCTACTGCTTGAACTTCGTTATGTCCCGACATTCATAATTGGTCAGTTGGACTATATGAATAGATTCCCGGGCTAATTTTGAATATTCTTTATTTTCTGTATATGTGAGAGGTCGACCTATCCTGTGGAGATTATTCAGCCCGTGATATTTGAGCTTCGGGTCAGAATATTCGTACTAGTTTCATTTTATCATAAATATAACTACACGAGTCGGAAAGCTACTGGAGCCTATTGAGGTCATCCACACTCTATCTCTCTCTCTTGCTCTCGCTCTCTCTCTCTCTCTCTCTCTCTCTCTCTCTCTCTCTCCATCTATATGCAGATGTCCTCGTCCACTATTTCCCGGGTGAAATGGAGCGGTTATGTTGAAATGCGTGTAATATGTTGATACCTGATCCCTGTGCTTATTATGTAATGCAAATACATTTCCACTCCGTCGTGCTGTGGTGGAGAGGGGGGGGGGGGGCAAGTTTTGGCATGGAAGGAGGAACTGGGACTAAAGGCCGCATCATACAGAGGCCGAACGTACTAGGACAAAGTCCCGAATAGGATGACTTGCAAAAAATATTCAAATTTCAGGCGGGTCGGGTATATTCTGCACAATTCGGCATACGTTCCTGACTATTGTGGGTTGGTCTGATGTTGGTCTGATGTTGTTCATGTATGTTGCCGACATTCCGGAGAGTCGTGAAAAAATTAGTGGCTACACTAAATTTCCACGAACATTCGGGTAAAAAAAACTTTACAAAATGGTCGGATGTTGGTCGGGAGTTATTCGTAACTCGTTCGGGAGTTGTTCTGATTAATTCGTAGTTCGGTCTTCTGTTTCGAGACTTGTTCGGTACTTTTTTCAATTGCCGAATTTGTTAGGAACTACCCGAACAAATCCCGAACAAATCCTGAACAAATCCCGACAAAACTTCGATAAAATTACGATGAATCCCTCGTATTCCCGATTAAACCCCGTACGAGTTACGAATTATCAGAACAAGTTACGATCAAATTAAGACAAATATACGACAAATATAAGATTAATTTACGATGAATGCTCGATTAATCTTGTTTAATTAAGAATTCATTCCGAATTGATTACGAACTAGTAGAATTAGCTACAAGTAACAACGGAAGTACCGGCGACGTCTTATATATTTTATTATAGCTATATTTAGACTATTTTGTACAGTTTAAGAAGGATGTTTGGTAGTAAAAATGGTTAAGCGAGAGAGTTCGAAGCCTGTTAAATCCCGGAGGCCCTTTTTAAACTGAATACAATTGTCTAATAGTAGCCTGCATAATGTTAAAAAGACGTCCCGGTACAGAAGGGGTTCCTCTTAAATTACAGGCTCGCTATCGCTCGCCAGGATAAAATCGACACCTGAATAGCACAAAAGGTCTTAATATGGGGTGAAAGTTCTTAAAATCGCTAAACTAATGGGGCAAACGTTTTATAATATCAAAAGCAATGGGGCTAAACATGAGGGAGAAGGGGGTCAAGAAAAAAATCCCTGAAGTGGAGACCTCCCCTTAAGAGAGGTGTGCGTAGGCCAAAATTGCGTGCGGTACCGGGACGTCTTTTTAACATTATGCAGGCTACTATTAGACAATTGTATTCAGTTTAAAAAGGGCCTCCGGGATTTGACAGGCTTCGAACTCTCTCGCTTAACCATTTTTACTACCAAACATCCTTCTTAAACTGTACAAAATAGTCTAAATATAGCTATAATAAAATATATAAGACGTCGCCGGTACAGAAGGGGTTAATATAGATGAGGCTGTATAGAAAATTACCAAAACTAAAACATTGAAATAACGAAAATAATCGAATATAACCCAAACCCATCTCCATTCGCCAACCTACGATACGTACCCTCGGATACCAGTCTCTATCCCACTCATACATATTCGTGGACTTAACCTCTTCACACTCATATGACGCAGAGGTTGCCAGATTAGCAATAAGAAATAGAGTTCTCTCACTCTTATAATTACCTCTCCAAATTAGTTTTCTGCCCACAGCTAACTCAAAGACAACTGCAGAGGTTGAAGTAACTAAACTAAAGGTTTCTAAATACCCCTGATGGTAACAAAGGTTTTAAAGTATCCCCAATAGGCTCAAAATCGCGTCATATGTCGGAGAGGGTTAATCTATTTCTTATTATGGAAATACATCTTGGGAAACGAATCTATGACTACAATTTCCAATACATCAACTGTTGGCCCTCTCCAAATCATCGCACAGGTCATCAGGGGGTGCTGCCATGTTGCCGTGTCGATCGCTGGGTTGAGACTGGTGGGGTGTGAGCCAACCCTTTTCTTTTATATAGGGCAGGTACAAATGTTCTTGCTACAGTACGAATGTTCGTAAAGCAGTCTGATGTTGTTCTGATGTTGTTCTTTTCTATCGGTTGTTTGTCGGCATCTCATCGGTTTTAGTTCGGTTAAGTTCGGTCAAGTTCGGTTCATTATCGTAAATCATTCCAATGTCATTCGGAACTGTGTCTGATGATTCGGGTATGTTCGTAACTCATTCTTTGCATAACGAGTTTATGTTCGGTTCTTGTTCGGTAGTTGTTCGGGAGTTTGTCGTAGGTCGTTCTTGACTATCGTAAATTATTCTTAACTCGTTCGGGCATGTTCGTAAACTTCACCATTCGAGAGGGTCTCGGCTTAATTCGGTAAAAATGTGCAAGTCATCCTATTCGGGACTTTGTCCTAGTACGTTCGGCCTCTGTATGACGCGGCCTTAAGTCTGGGTAAGCATACTTGTAAAGCAATTATCACACAAGTGGTTTTTCCCAAGAACTTTAATCGACAATTCTGCTCGGCCAGTTTATACATTAATGTTGTGTACATATTCAGCTTCCTAAAATGATCTAGCTTCAGTATAGTTTTCGTAAAGGAGAGATTTTTTTTCTTTTTCTGGGCCCTTCTCTTCCTCATGTTTAGCTCCATTATGTTTGAAATGTTAAGACTCTCGTCCTATTAGTAAGGCGACTTAAAGACCTTCTGCCACATTTTGTTTGTAATATTAAGACCTTCCGTGTCATTTAGGTGTTGAATTCTTTCCTGACGAGCAAAAACGAGCAGGAATGTTTTCCGCCGGAATACATTCCTACCAAAAAATGTACACATTTATCTTGAAGGGGGACCTTGGGGGCGTTTTTAAAGCTTGATAGAAGTCTAGGGGGGAAACTTTAAAACAAAAATAATAATAAATATATAAATAAATAAATAAATTAATTAATTAAAATAAATAAATTAATAAATATAAATGTCATTAATGCAAAAGAGCCCTGACGTTGCCGGGAACAGTTTGGCAGTCAATGTGGACGATATTACCTCATGGGTGACATCCCCATAACAGTGACCTATCAGTGATGATTTGCCCCGAGGGGCGAGTTTATTGAGCAGCGCCCCCCATCCTGTGAGGGGACAACCACTAGTAAGGCGATACATACTGCTCAAAGAGCCATTATTCCACTGAAACAACAGCATCGTCGTCTGGTTACATTCATATTTGTGTTTATAAGTCAGGTTGGCATTATTCAGATGTGTTATTATAGTTTCCTCATTTAATTGTCACATGGTCTGTATAAAAAAAAAAAAAAAAAAAAAAAGCAAGCAAGCTTGTAGTGACTGAATTATTAATTGACAGGTTGTAAATGATAGCACTACAGAACTAGTGCAATCGTATTAGGAGACTATTCATATTTTCATTACATCAATGATTATTGAGATCATGGTTAGCTGAATACAATTATTACAAAAATAGGCAATGGTATAAATCAACATAATACATAATTTAATACAGGCGGACATAATCATGATCCGGTTCGTTGTGCACTGGGAGCTAAGGTGTCTTGAGATCGCCTCGTACCCATACACAACGAACGTATTATAGTCTGCATGGTTGGTATCTAATTGAATATACTTAGTGGGTATTTCAAGAATGTCAGCGGCTCGCTTGGTGTAGTGACTAGCGGCTCGGACTTCCACCCAGAAGGCCCGGGTTCGCGCCCACGCTCGGCGCATTAAAGATTTTTCACAAGCACTGAGTCGTTACCATCCCTCATGAGCAAAGGGATGGGGTAGTAGTACAGGACCCCAATGGAAATACGCCTAATCGGCCTTATTGAGCTATCCTTAGCTAGCTTAGCATGCGCTAGCTTTAAGAACTATTATTATTATTATTATTATAAGGAAATGTGATTTGTATATTAGAAGACTGTGATTAACGAGACGTGTAACATGTGGAGGGAGGTGGTAGAAAGAGAGGGATCTCGTTGGGGGTGGAAGTTTCGCTCCCAGGAATTTTCGTTCCTGTGGTATTTCAATAATAATAATAAAATAATAATAATAATAAGGGGACAACCACTGGTAAGGCAATACATACTGCTCAAAGAGCCATTATTCTACTGTAACAACAGTATCGTCGTCTGGTGTTATTATAGTTTCCTCATTTGATTGCCACATGTGCTGTATATACGTGCTCATGAGAAAAAAAAAATCAGTGATGAGATGCGTAGGTTTGGAGGGTTTGGACATGTGAGGGGGATGGATAAACTAAGTCGGGTGAAAATATGCAAGTCCGTGAACGTGGAGGGAGCTACACCACGGAGCAGACCAAGAAAGACGTGGGATCAGGTCTTACGGTCTGGTCTTGAATACAAAAACAAAACTGACAATTGAGGTAGCTCTGAACAGGGCTGCCTGGAACGCGGCCATAAGGATGTGAGCCCGGAACCACACTTCGTGTAGAGCACTCGGTCTTTAAATGTATGTATGTATATGTATGTATAGTGACAACCATTTCTTCCAGTAGCTTTCAACCAGTGCTAACTCAACCCAGACTATTAAGCTTGGTTAAGTTAGCTTAGATCAAGCTATATTAGGACTTTAAATTGACACCGGCTTAAATAGACGCAGGTTAATTTAGCACTAGTTGATATCTAGTGATTGAAATTGTCTGGTGTTTGAACTGTCTGAGAGTCCTTCCCTCCCTGCCACTCCACAGCTGGCCGTACTCTCAACTGCACTCTGACTACTATTAGACCACTTTAAAAAGGGTCTCCAGCACTAAACAGGCTCCGAACTATCTCACTTAACCCTTTTTACTATCACATATCCTTCTTAAGCTGCACACAATCGTCTAAATGTGGCTAGACTAGAAATAAAAGGCCGTCGCGGGTACAGAAGTGGTTAATGTGAATGACTGGTCTTACTTACAACCAATATTATAAATTAACCTTCAATTTATAGACAAACCCGTGAGAGCAATTAGGGTAGACTTTCATTACTTGTTCATTATTTATTTATTTATTTATGTATTCATTTGTTTTTAAAGTTTCTTCCCTAGACCTCCATCAAGCTTAAAAATATATCCCCAAGAGCCTCCTTCGAGCTAAGGCCTTCAGAGAGAACAACATCTATTCGCTGTAAGTAGGCCAAAAATAATGAACTTTATCCTCTGTAACTCAAAAAGGGCTAGAGCAAATTGACTGTAAATTTCCACATCTATTCCTTGACTGACCTTTCCCAAATGATAGACATATTAGCTCGATTACTCTAGTCGTTTTTGAGCTACGGATGATAGGGATTTATTGCCTACTTACAGCGAATAGACTATAGTATCTACGACAATGTAATGATTACGAACATGATTATATGATTGATGATGGTGATGCTGATGATTATACAGTATATACCGATAAAGTATATATCTTTTGCACGATTATATGATTATATGATTGATGATGGTGATGCTGATACAGTATATACCGATAAAGTATATATCTTTTGCATGATTACATATTTGTTGCTTGTTTGGCTAGAAGACACAAAACAATCACCTTACAGGGCAGGTGAATATGCGATCAATGTTCTACATTAACGGAACTCACCTCGTGTTCCCCCCCTCTCTCCCTCTCTCTTTGGCTTGTATCCATTCGGCCCCATTCAGCCTACTGTTATAAGACGTTTACCCCCATCCAGGTGTCAATATTTTCCTGGCGAGCGGTAGCGAGCCACCATATATATATATTTTTTGTTTTGACAGCAAGCTAAATTTGTACATTTTTCGATAGAAAAATGTCTTCGGCGAAGCCGGATTCCTCCATGCAATGATGGCTCGCTATCGCTCGCCAGGAAAGAAGTCAACACCTGGATGGGGATAAACGTCTTAGAACAGTTGACTGAATGGGGCCGAATGGATACAAACCAGGGAAAGAGAGAAAAGGAGAGAAAGATAAAAAAAAAAAAGGCTGTGACCCCCCTTAAACTATGGCTGATGTATTAACAGTAATGGTTGACTGATATTATGGGTTACGCAAGATAGGTAAGCTGATTTATTATGGTCTGTCTTGCCCCCGCTCCCCCTTCATATCATCAGGGGCGCACACAGTCTAGGGGTTGGCTCAGACCGGCCCCTGGAACATCATTGATCGGGTGTCAGGAAATCGATGGTTAAATTGAGGCCTCGGGGGCACGGAAAAGCTGTTAGTGAGAATTATAGAGAGTTAAGCCGATATCACACGAGCGCTCTTTTCCCTCAACATTTATCCTCAACACTGGTCTGGCAGCTTATGAGATCAACATTTAAAATATTTCGGGTACCTAAATTCATCTATCATCAGTATAGCTTCCGATACCAGTGTAAAAGATTCCAGAAATGTTGCCAGGAAAATGTTGATCATCGAATGTTGACTATATAATCTCTCGTGTGATACCGGCTTTTCTGGGAATGGTT
Organism: Paralithodes platypus; assembly: GCA_032716605.1. Classification (NCBI taxonomy): domain Eukaryota; kingdom Metazoa; phylum Arthropoda; class Malacostraca; order Decapoda; family Lithodidae; genus Paralithodes; species Paralithodes platypus. The sequence goes on along the minus strand of CM064487.1, from coordinate 92,066,502 downwards.
ACTATCTCGAAAATCTTGCGGTCTTCCTGAGAGATAATCTAGGGGTAAAAAGAGAGTGCATAGTGCAGTACATTAATTGTAAAATGTAAAACATTTTGTTTACATTTTTCTCAAACTGTTCTATTGTAAAATTACTTACAACTTTTTAGGGAAGTTTGTTCCAGGAAGAATAAATATAAATTGCGATTTCACTGAGATGGTGAAAACAGGACTTGTGCGGCAAACTGTACCAGTATTTGTTAGTGACCTGATGAAGCTATCTGTAAAACAGGACTTGTGCGGCAAACTGTACCAGTATTTGTTAGTGACCTGATGAAGCTATCTGTAAAACAGGACTTGTGCGGCAAACTGTACCAGTATTTGTTAGTGACCTGATGAAGCTATCTGTGAAACGTTGTCAATAAAGTGCTCTTCCTCAGATGGTGTTTTTCATCCAAAAATAAATTTCATATATGAAAACGTGTTCACAGACTGGTGCTAACTTCAGCTCTTATTTCCAGCTATGGTTGTGTGTTGCATTCATATTGAGGCGAAGTATCTCAATTGTTATCATTCATATTTTAGTATCCATTTAGAATGTTAAATACTTTAGTGAGTTGTCTCGTAGTTTACGCGTTTCCAATTAAGGGGGGGTCACAGGTTTTTTTCTCTCCTCTTCTCTCTTTCTCTGGCTTGTATCTATTCGGCCCCATTCAGTCTACTGTTTTAAGACGTTTATTCCCATCCAGGTGTTGATTTTTTTCTTGGCGAGCGGTAGCGAGCCTGCATATTTTGCTAAAGTTTTTGACATCAGGCTAAATTTGTACATTTTTCGATAGAAAAATTTCTCCGGCGAAGCCGGATTTCTCCATTTAATGATGGTTCGCTATCGCTCACCAGAAATAAATTGACACCTGGATTGGGATAAACGTCTTACAACAGTAGGCTGAATGGGGCCGAGTGGATACAAGCCAGAGAAAGAGAAATATAAGAGGAAAAAAGCCTGTCAACCCCCTTAATAGAGACCAAGAGTGTTCAACTGGCCACCATAGCATAATCTCCTAATTGGTGGAATAAGTTTATCGGCCCTACTACTAATCGACCTATGTATTTCCTAAGTGCTCAATATCAGAATTACACAGCATATTTTTGATAAGTTCGTATCAAAACATTGTAAGGTGGAAAGACTATCTCCTTATTCAACTGACTCTTAAGGGGACACTGACTGCTTTTTTGGTCTATAAATTCATTCATTCATAAATTCTTAGTTTCCTCGCTAGACATCCTTCAAACTTAGAAAAACATCCCCTAGACCCCCCTGAAGATAACTTTGTACATTTCTAGATAGAAACATTTCCCGGCCGAAGGCCGGTTCCTCTTATAATTACAGGCTCGCTATCGCTCGCCAGGAATAAATTGACACCAAAATGGCAAGATAGGTCTTAACATTTATAACGAAATGGGACGAAAGGTCTTAAAATCGCCAAACAAATGGGCCGAACTTCTACAAAATCTCTAAACTAATGGGACTAAACACGAGGGAGAAAGGGGACCAGAAAAACCAACTGCCTCCCCTTGATATAGCCATATATATGCTATGGGTTTTCTCTACTTCGGTGTATTATATACTTTGCAAGCTATAGGACATCGCTCTTCAGAACACCAAATCCTTTTCCAAGTCACTGGCCTGACTATTAAGGGGAGACGGTCGTTTTTCTGGTCCCTTTTCTCCCTCCTGTTTAATCCCATTAGTTTTAAGATTTATAGACGTTCAGCCTATTTGTTTGGCGATTTTAAGACCTTTCGTCTCATTTCGTTATAAATTTTAAGACCTATCGTGCCATTTAGGTGTCGATTTTTTCCTGGCGAACGATAGCGAGCCTGTAATTGTAAGAGGAACCGGCCTTCGGCCGAAATTTGTTCTATCGAAAAAATGTAAAAATTTATCTTGAGGGGGGGGGGGGGGTTTCTAGGGGATGTTTTTCTAAGTTTGAGGGATATCTAGCGAGGAAACTAAGAATTTATAAATTAATGAATTTATAGGCCAAAAAAGCAGCCACTGTCCCCTTAAAATAACGTCATTGTTTGTCCTCAGGGCGTAGACAAGGCGACGGTGCTGGAGATGGTGTCGGAGAGCTTCACCAGCAAGAACCCCCTGGACGTGGCTGCCGGTGTGCCCCGCGAGGCTCACCGTCAGCTGCTCAACGCCCTCTGGTCCCGTCTGGTGCAGGACGACCTCAGCTTCGTCGTTAAGGACCCCCTGCGTGGCATCCTGGGGGTCGTCATCAATACGGACTTCTTCAATGAACCGCAGGCAAGATAATCCCATCATAACAAAGTCCACGGTTTAAGGGGGGTCACTGGCTTTTTTTTTTATATCTTTCTCTCTTTTTCTCTCTTTCCTTGGCTTGTATCCATTCGGCCCCATTCAGCCAACTGTTTTAAGACATTTATCCCCATCCAGGTGTCGATTTCTTCCTGGCGAGCGATAGCAGGCTAGCATTGTATGGAGTAATCCGGCTTCGCCGAAGCCATTTTTCTATCGAAAAAACGTACAAATTCAGCTTGCTGTAAAAATAAAATATATATATACTGTATATATATATATGCTGGCTCGGGACCGCTCGCCAGGAAAATATTGACACCTGGAGTGGGGTAACAATCTTAAAACAGTAGGCTGAATGGGGCCGAATGGATTTAAGCCAAAGAGAGAGGGAGAGAAAGAGAAACAAAAGCGAGGTGGGCTCCCTTAAGGAAACAATTGATATGTGTGCTGCAAAAACAATGTATATCGGTATATCCTTGGAGTCGATGTCAATACGTAGTCCAATGGGCCATAGGTAGGGTATTTCTACAGATGGAAGTATTTATATACCATACAGTAAGCTTCTCTTGCTACACATAGATTGGAATATAAGTTTTTATAATTAAATTATAGACATTTCATGTTTTTTTGGTGTTGAATCTTTTCTCTTTAGTAATTACCATGTTGAAAATAGAATTGTTAACGGTAAGTTGGATTTAATCTTAATAAATTCTCTCCTATAATGACCACCTTGGCCTGGAAAACTGTCATGAAGGACGATAGTTTATTTCCAAACAAATTTTCCCTAACACTCAAGAATAGTTAATGCTACATAAAATGTTGTTTAGACAAGAATTGTAGCGAGGATTACTATTTAGAATGCAAAATCTGGATATAGTATATAGTTAATGTTTTTTTTTAAACAACTCCAATGTAAATATTTGTTTTACTTTAGATAGTTAGATAGTAATGGAAGCGGAAGCTCATCAATTATCATTAGCACATTATAGGAAGATTAGAGGGATAATCTTGCACATTTGTATTGGTAGTACTGTCCAAAGTTTATATTATGGTTACATTGAGAACATAATTGACTTGTAACACTACCCAGGTTGAGGTACCGGAGAGCATGGCGGTGATAGTGGCCATACACGAGCCCCTGGAGGAGGAGGCGAGGCAGCAGCTGCGTCAGGAGTCCACCATCACCAGTAGACGGGAGAGCTTCAACACCAGGCTGGACAGCTGTATGGGCAGGAGGAGCAGCTGTGCGGCCTGGATGGACGGACTGGGACAGAGGCGGGAGAGCAGTTGTAACATAAGAGACAGCAGTTCGGGCAGGAGAGACAGCAGCAGCAATAGTAACAGCAGAAGGAACAGCAGAGAGAGGAACATTGGGCCACCTCCTTCACGCTGGGTTCATAATCTGTTCCTGGCCACTAGCGTTAATCTCACACCACAGGTTGGTACCACTTTATACATAAATTTACTAAGAACACTTTCATACTGACTCAAATATTTCAAGTATATTATATTTAGTGTATGATTTTTGATTATGTGAATGAAGGAGACAAAAGGCAAACCTGCCTGTAATAAGTGTCTCCCCCGAAGTAGAAAGAGAGATCCAAAGTCAAGGTACGTTAGAGTCAAAATGTATAAACACACAGAGCTTGAAGCAGTTTAAGTCATAGGATGAGGGAAAGACAGATTGAGGGAGAGTTCCAAAGCTTACTTGTTGAGTAGAATAAAGACTGAGAGAATCGGTTCACTCTTGGGTTAGACAGTTGGACAGAATAGGGGTGACCCGGGCGGGCGTGTGTTGAAAGGCGGGTGCCTCCCACTCTCCATAAGGTGAACCTGTGTAATACCCTGTGCGCCGCTGAGTGTTTGTGAGATAAGTGAGGTGTAGCGGCTGTAGGTTACGAGGAGAGTTATTCCATGTCAGCTGTAAATGTGGTTTAAGGGGAGATGGGCTGTTCTTCTGGTCCCCTTTCTTCCTCATGCTTAACCAAATTAGTTTTGAGATTTTGAGACGTTTGCCCCATTAGTTTGTCGATTTTATGACCTTTCGCCCCATTTCGTTGTCAATATTAAGACCTTTCGTGTCCTTTAGGTGTAGATTTCATTCCAGGCGAGCCATAGCGAGCCTGTAATTGTGGAGGAGCCAACCTTCGGCCGTGACATTTTTCTACCGAAAAATGTACAAATTAATCTTGGAGAGGGATGTAATGGATGTTTTTTAAGTGTGATGAAGGTCTAGGGGGGGGGGGGAAACTAAACATTATATGAATATATGAATACAAAGACCCCCCAAAATAACCCCTGTCCCCTTAATGTGGAAGATGTCTGGGGTGTGGTGGCATTAAGGGGAGATCTCCACTTGAGGGATTTTTTTCTTGATCCCTTTCTCCCTCATGTTTAGCCCCATTGTTTTTCTAATTTTAAGACGTTCGCCCCATTATGTTAACGATTTTAAGAACTTTCGACCCATTTCTGTCAATTTTAAGACCTTTCATGCCATTTAGGTGTCGATTTTATCCTGGCGAGCGATAGCGCGCCTGTTATTTAAGAGGAACCGGCTTTCAGCCGGGAAATTTTTCTACCGAAAAATTTACAAATTTATCTTCAAAGGGACTCAAGGGGGTGTAATTTTAAGCTTGATGGAGGTCTAGGGAACAAACTAAATACCTCCCCTTGAGGCCTTCTAGAGTTCTATAGGTGGCTCTGGCTATAACAAAAGAAGGGCAGGGGGGGGGGGGGTGTCTCATTTTAGAAGGGCTGATGAAGAAAAACGGATAAACAGAAAACAGGATGCATGAGATATTCAGCTAAGACATTCATCTATCACAAACTAAGACATTCATCAATCACAAACTAAGACATTCATCAATCACAAACTAAGACATTCATCAATCACAAACTAAGACATTCGTCTATCACAAACTAAGACAATCATCTATCACAAACTAAGACATTCATCTATCACAAACTAAGACATTCATCTATCACAAACTAAGACATTCATCTATCACAAACTAAGACATTCATCTATCACAAACTAAGACATTCATCTATCACAAACTAAGACATTCATCTATCACAAACTAAGACATTTATCTATCACAAACTAAGACATTCATCTATCACAAACTAAGACATTCATCTATCACAAACTAAGACATTCATCTATCACAAACTAAGACATTCATCTATCACAAACTAAGACATTCATCTATCACAAACTAAGACATTCATCTATCACAAACTAAGACATTCATCTATCACAAACTAAGACATTCATCTATCACAAACTAAGACATTCATCAATCACAAACTCTCCTCGATAATAAGCTTTCCTCCCAGCATGCCATTTTCTACCACATAACCTTCTGAATTATACTCTATGAATCCTACCTCAAGCTTTCCTGGAGATGGCGGTAACTAAAGCCATGCTGAAGAACTCAATAAGCTCCCAAACAAATATTAACAACACAACTTACGATAAATAACGAAGACAATATGTGTTTTAGCCCAAGGGTATTTTATTCAATCCTGTGTGTGGGTATGTTGTGTGTGTATGTGTATGTATGTAGTGTGTGTGTGTGTGTATGTTGTGTATGTATGTGTGTATGTTGTATGTGTATGTGTGTGTGTATGGGTGTATGGTGTGTGTGTGTGTGTGTGTGTATGCTGTGTATGTATGTGTGTATGTTGTATGTGTATGTGTGTGTGTATGGTGTGTGTGTGTGTGTGTGTGTTGTATGTGTATGTGTGTGTGTGTGTGTGTGGGTGTGTATGGTGTCGGTGTGTGTATGGTATGTGTGTGTGTGGTGTGTGTGTATGATGTGTGTATGTGTTGTTTTTTTTGTTTTTTTTTTACCTACCCATCAACCTTATCAACCAATCCATCTATCCCCCCCAGGACAACGTACGCCTCGTCCTTCACCTGGAGAGAGAATTGATCCGGGTGGGCCAGAATCGACAATACCATGGCGTCTTTACCGTCAACTCCAACCCTCTCAATCAGGTCAGCAGCACACAGAGAGAGAGAGAGAGAGAGAGAGAGAGAGAGAGAGAGAGAGAGAGAGAGAGAGAGAGAGAGAGAGAGAGAGAGAGAGAGAGAGAGAGAGAGAGAGAGAGAGAGAGAGAGAGAGAGGGGAGAGGAGAGAGAGAGAGAGAGAGAGAGAGAGAGAGAGAGAGGAGAGAAAGAGAGAGAGGAGAGAGAGAAAGAAAGAGAGAGAGAGAGAGAGAGAGAGAGAGAGAGAGAGAGAGAGAGAGAGAGAGAGAGAGAGAGAGAGAGAGATACGCAGTTACACAGACCACACAGACATTGCGAGAGAGAGAGAGAGAGAGAGAGAGAGAGAGAGAGTAACGCACTTATTATAGTAATGAGAACCTATTTTACTTGTGTTTGTTCTCTTACCCAATACGCTCTCTTCTTGTCTCTCCAAGTTAAGTCTGAAACACTAAACACTTTGTTATACTCCAAGGTTCTGATCCATAAATTAGTTCAGGGAGGACATAAAGGTTGCATACGTTTATATTAAGGGGGGTCACCCGCTTTTTTTCTCTTTTTCTCCTTTTCTCTCTTTCTCTGGCTTGTATCCATTCGGCCCCATTCAGCCAACTGTTTTAAGACGTTTACCCCCATCCAGGTGTCGATTTCTTCCTGGCGAGCGATAGCGAGCCAGTATTGTATGGAGAAATCCGGCTTCGCCGGAATTTTTGTTCTATCGAACAATTTACAAATTTAGCTTGCTGTCAAAACAAAGATATATATATATGCTGGCTCGCTACCGCTCGCCAGGAAAATATTGACACCTGGATGGGGGTAAACGTCTTAAAACAGTACGGTAGGCTGAATGGGACCAAATGGATACAAGCCAGATAATTTAAAGAGATAAAAGGAGAGCAGGTGACCCCCCTTACTCAACCTGACACACATATAATAATTGTTCTTGCAGGTGTTATGTGAGGAGTACTTGTCGTACGAGCGTCGCGGGGCTGTGAGAGTAAGTTCCTTCCTGCACCAAGGCCGCCGACCCTTCGCTGACCTCCCACATGACCTCCTCTTGGTTGCTATGACCAGGAACCTCTAGAACACCGCAGCATAAGGAAGGTGGCCAGGCATGCCAGTCTACTAGACACATGGTGGTGATGGGCTGGTCTATCAGAATGAGAGTTGAGCGTTCTCTGCCATACCCATAGCTTACTCTGACTGTTCCTTTTACTTATATATTTTCTAGATCTCAAGTGACGGCGTCTTTTCCGTGGATTGACCTCCCTACTGCCAACCCTGGCAGATTGGGAGCCAAAGCGTCACATTTTTCCTTTGCCCCTCAACTTTCCCTTTATAATTGCTGAGGGGCACAGGGCCTTGGGTGGGGCTTTTGTTTCCCGGGCGTTTCCGCACCCTCCTCAGCTCCCCGCCTTTGAGTGGCTTCGGTCACCTGGGCATTATTAGTGGTAAGCTGGGAGGGTTCTGTGGGGGTGCTCGGTTATGGCCTTGGCCTTGCTCGGGACCTTGGGGCTGCTCGGCCAGACAGCCTGAGGAACAGCAACAACAACAACAACTAGACACATGGGGATGATATGTATAGGATGGATAGAAGGTGGCCACGTCTCTGTTTTCCTAAGCTTTCGATTCTATGTTCTGACTACCAGAAAGGATACCAAACCTTTCATAAGATATTTCATGTGTACCTTGTGGTAGGAGACAGTCGAATACTGTAAAGTAACTGTGTGAGTGCTGACATATACTATGCTCTGAATATATTAAAAAAACAAAAACAAAAATATAGCCACATGATGTGATTTGACAATCAGACTTATCGTCACGTGGGTATACATTTTTCCGTAGCATATATCTCTTTTGTAAAGTTTCTCACAGAAAGGGACAAATTTCTGTTTTAAGTACGATGTCAGCAGTATTATAAATTTAGTCTCCGTTCATCTTAACCGGGCGAGACATTGATGTCCTGATCCCCATTACTGAACTGTGACTTGAGTTAATTTAGGGATTATATAATCAATTATTAAAACAACCTCTTCATAAGAAGCATATGTAGCAACTTATTCTGCAATTAAGCATAAATTTGGCAACTAAGGACAAAAATACCTCACCCCTGGTTAAGATAAACAGGGTATATTTGGTGTCCTAAGATAGTGTCATATTACTTTAGAGAACACATAAGATTAATATGTTGATCATATCAAAGAGAGCAGGAGATTACTAAATTCTGACGGATACATTATAGGAAGGAATACATCAATATAGTCCAGTGTGAAAATAGGTGCCATCCGTGAGAGGTGCTAGTTGTATTATAAGCTACAAGACATTGATCGTGTTGTAGTAAATACGTTTTTGGAGTAAGTAAACTTGGTCAAATAATATGTACATAATTTTGTAGCTGTTTATTATAGTTAATGCTGAAAAATAGTCGATTTAAATGGTACCCATTCAGGAAATCACGAGAACTGGTTCATTGATTACTTGAGAGTGAAGCAGGATGTAACACAGTAAGTAAGATATAGCCTTCTATAGGACATTACACGTAAAGAATAATTGCATAGTAACAGAGGATGTCTCACAAAACCCGTAGTTAATTAAAGGTATATTTTGTTATATTATATTAATTGAAGCCTTGTACCAACGTATCACAAATAACTGCAGAACAAACTTCTGGCTTATCTTGATACCGAATGTTTATTTAGTAGAATAATTTAGTGCTCTAATAATTTGTATTCAACTGCAAGCTTGACATTTGTTATGTGTTATTATATATTTATTTTTAAGAGCAGCCTTATGTATGTTACATCACTTACACATTAATATAGTCAGCATTCTTATAAGTTCCTATTCTGGAGTTTATAACAAGATCTCCAATACCCCAGCAGGACATTACGATAGCAGTATGTACAAATTATGGTGCCAATTATTTTAGAATTAAAATGAGCATATAATTATGTTTTGCACTTCATGTGAAATATCGCAATAATCTTTTGTTTGTGTAATCGTTTAACCTTTTCTTGTATGGATATTCCTAACCCATAATATGCCATCAAGCGTTTGTTGATGTTTTTCTTCACTCACAGCGCAGACAATGTTTGTTTTCATCAATAAGGTGAATAAGGTCTAATATGAAGGAGAATCACTAATAAAATATTGTATGGCCTACTGTATGGTAGATGGTCAATTATCATTTGGTATTAAGTCCAGAAGGCTGGGTTTCAAGTGTGTTTTTATCATATGTTATTACAAACTAATCACCGGATATACAGTAGAGCAATAATCTATACAACATTGAAAAGTACAGTAACAAACAATGTTGTTGTTTTATGTTGGAACAAATATAAATTTGCTACAGGCAAAACATGAAAGTTTAGCGCCACTGAGCTCTGTACGTAGGCAAACAGAGCATTATGACGATAACAGGAAGCAAATGAGAGAACAATAGGGGATAGAGATAGGTCATTTGAAGAAGGAACGAGGGAGGAGGTAGAATTGAGGGAGAAAGAGAGAGATAATATATGTTGAAGGATAGGAGAGATGGTTGGGGGGTGTTTGAGAGGGGTGGGGGGTGGGTGGGGGGGGGGACCCCATATATGAGGAATGCCAAGGGAACTGGCAGTGTTATTGTTCTTACTGTACACAAGGTACACGGCAAATGTTGGGTGGGCTAACCCGTCCAGTAAGATGACATTATTTTCATTTAATTTTAGATAACAAAACAGCGGAGAAGCAGACAAAGCAAAGTTCCAGCCTAACCAAAATATATTTGTTCATGTAAAAGGATAGAACATTTCACGATGTATTTAGTAAGAAACTTTCTGACAGGTTATGGTACTGATTATAATATCCTAAATGCCATTACCCAACCACAACATTTCTTCTCGGGTGAAGTTTTCTATTCTTTTACATAAATAGCTGAATCTGTGTAGTGTTGGTTCTTTTCTCCACATACTTCTGTATTCCTTTAATGATACCCAGAACAGAATTAAGAAAGGTGTCATGATACTGAAAAGATTGAGCAGTTTATCAAACCCAAATGCTGGTAGCACACAAACATTTTAATGCACCTGTTCTATAAATCATACCATCAGGGTAAAAATTATACTTAAGTTTGTTATCTGCCTATTTTCACTATATTGTTAAGCTTAGCCTTATAATTTTGAATAGTCACATGTAATCACAAATACATTGTAAAATGTTCTCATAATTATCTGATTATTTGAAACGCGTTTCAGACTTCGACACAGTCTGCCTCTTAAACTACCTGTGTGGATCCGACTCTTGACTTGACGCAGGGGGCACAGGCCAAAGTGTATATACTTGTTAGTGTATATATATACTTTGGCACAGGCTGGGACCAAATCTAATTCAAACCCTTCAGCACAATGACGCCTTTATTCTGGCTATCATTAGACAATTTCAGTCAGTTAGGAACGACATTTAGAAGTCCATAGGCTAAGTGAGATAGCTTGAACACCTTCCAAAGCTGAACAATTCGTCTAATTGTTAGCCAGAATGAAATGATAATGACGTCAACGTACATAAGGAGGTAAGACCAATCAGTGCTTCCAAAAATCCCCACAAGTCGGCCTCTGTTGATACACTCGTTATTTGGTCCCAGTTATTCACTTCCGGGTGGCTTGACACAAACTCTTAAGCCGCTGTTACACGAGCGTTTTTTCCGTCAATTTTCCATAAGCAAGTTTTTTCTCGTGTAATTTCGGGACATTTTCGCACTGGTATCGGTAACTAGACTGAAGGTAGATTATGTTAGGTGGCTGACTTCTGATAAAGTGTAATTTTTAAAGCTTCCAGACCATAATTGCCCGTAAAAATTGCTCAAAAAACAGCTCATGTGACACCGGCTTTACCTAGTGTCTCTTATAGTAATATTTTGAAGGGATATGCGGAACAAAAAGTTATATAAACATTATCGCCTGGATAATCTTCAATATCAAATACACAATGTTTTCAGCCCAGAAACGATCTGTTGTTTCTGCTGAAGTAGGCCTTATGTAATAAACTATAAACACATATACAGGAACAACCCTCACCTTTGTTCATACACTACTTAAGGGGGGTCACCTGCTTTTGTTATCTTTCTCTCCTTTTCTCTCTTTCTCTGGCTTGTATCCATTCGGTCCCATTCAGCCAACTGGTTTAAGACGTTCATCCCCATCCAGGTCTCGATACCTTCCTGGCGAGCGATAGCGAGCCAGCATTGTATGGAGAAATCCGGCTTTGCCGGAAAAAAATTTCTATCGAAAAATGTACCAATTTAGCTTGCTCTCAAAACAAAGATATAATTATATACGCTGGCTCGCTACCGCTCACCAGGAAAATATTGACACCTGGATGGGGGTAAACGTCTTAAAACAGTAGGCTGAATGGGGCCGAATGCATACAGGCCAGAGAGAGAGGGAGAGAAGTAGAAAAAAGCGAGGTGAGCCTTCTTAATTACTTATACTCCAATGTCTATAAAACCGGAATACTGCATAATTTCAAAATATGATTCACGGATTTGTGGTGTGTGACTCGGAGATAATTTAATATAAGTAAAAAATCCACGATATGCACAATTAATTCGTTTGCAGTGACCGATTTTTTTTTTTTTTTTTTTTTACCCAAATAAATAGCACATACCAAGTGAAAGATAGAACACAGTATGGTTGGGGTGTGATGTGGAGGGAAATATTCATAATAATAATAATAATGTATTGCCTAGAACATGTGGCTGCACTGTGTATATACCGATATCTTGTGCTATTGGTGCTGAATAGAAGAATGATAGGACTTAAGGGGAGATGGTTTACTTTTTGGTCGTATTTTTCATATACAGGTATTTATTATTTTTCTAGTGTCCTCCCTAGACCTCGATCAAGCTTAAAAACAACATCCATTAGATACCCCTTTATTTTTCATATATATATTTATTATTTTTCTAGTTTCCTCCCTAGACCTCGATCAAGCTTAAACAAATATCCATTAGATACCCCTTCTAGATAAATTTGTAAATTTTTCGGCAGAAAAATATCACAGCCGAAGGCCGGTTCAGGCTATAAGGAAGTTGGAGCTGTAGACAACGATATGTAACTGAATTTACTACTAGAATATGGTCGTAGTACATTATTTTTATAAATACATAAAACCCAATTCACCATACCATTTATCCATCAGAAACGTACATAATTATTGGATTTCCGTTTAATGTCGATGGTCACGGCTCCAACTTCCTAATAGCCTGAAACTCGCAAGTGCTCAATTGGTAGAGCACTATAATTCAGAAGATCTCATACCAGAACCGTCGACGGAACCAATATTAGCGGAAGAATTGATAAGGTGATCCCGCCTGATAGTATGTGTGTGTGTTAGTGTATAGGTCTCAATGGCTGTGTTACCCCATATTATTATTAAGGGGGCCCACCTCGCTGTTTTCACTTTCTCTCCCTCTCTCTTTGGCTTGTATCCATTCGGCCCCATTCAGCCTACTGTTTTAAGACGTTTACCCCCATCCAGGTGTCAATATTTGCCTGGCGAGTGGTAGCGAGCCAGCATATGTATATCTTTGTTTTGACAGCAAGCTAAATTTGTAAATTTTTCGATAGAAAAATTTCTCCGGCGAAGCCGGATTTCTCCATACAATGCTGGCTCGCTTTCGCTCGCCAGGAAGAAATCGACACCAGGACGGGGATATACGTCTTAAAACAGTTGGCTGAATGGGGCCGAATGGATACAAGCTAGAGAAAGAGAGAAAAGGAGAGAAAGATAAAAAATAGCCGGTGACCCCCCTTAAGACTCTGTACACACGCTCAGTTCGGCATGTCAGTTATAATAACCACCTGATCTTATAAAGGCTTAGGTTGTACTTGGCGTGGTACGTTCACTACACGCTGAAATGGTGCATCTCTCACTCTTCTGCCGTCATTACAAAATCAATGTTCTTCAAAGCACTCTCAGTGTACTGTTTACCTCCTCCCTTACGGAGAGTGGGTGGCACCCGCCTTTCAACACCTTCCCACCCCTATTCTATCCAACTCGCTAACCCAAGAGCAAACCAATTTTCCCAGTCTTCTACTCAACAAGTAAATTCTGGAACTCTCTCCCTCAATCTATTTTTCACTCATCCTATGACTTAAAAGTGCTAACGGACTTTGAATTTGGCTCCGTGTTACTCTTTTAACTTTGGGAAGGACACTTATTACAGGCAGCATTGCCTTTTGTCTCCTTGATGCACACACACACACACACACACACACACACACACACACACGCACACACACACACACACACACACACACATACACACACACATTTGGTAAATTGGGTGAGTTATCCTGGTACACAGGGACTACTGCATATTATCCAGGTAACCATTGATTACCTTCCCTGTTTGGGGGGTCCATATGTGGCCACTAGACCCAGGTCCCTATGTACCGGTACAGGTACTGCTAGGGGTACAGGCATTGTCACGTCCAGCCTGAGAACTCAATTGCAGTTCTCGATTTCGGTTGTAAGATGAGTGCTCTGATCAATGACTCACAGGACACACTATAATCTTATATCAAACACAGAATATAATATAACGTGAGTTAAATCATTTCTCCTACTTGAGGTTAATCTACTCTAAAACGTTTATTTATATAGAGGTAAGAGTCTTAATACATATCATGAGTTAATATATAATTATAACTTACCTAAATTGTTAACTAACCCAGATCCTTCTCTATCTGTGAAGGTCAGTTTAAGCGTGTGTGGTTTATCGTTTTGCACAAATCTATGAGACCTGTATATACCTTCAAACTAATTCATAAATACACTCAAATCGGCCTGTACAAACAAGCAGACCAATTATTGCATAGACCAGTTTGAAGCTACTTTGACATGGTATTTGAGTGGTTTAACGCTTGTGTGAACTATCAAACTGAGCGTGTGTGCATGTGTTTCTATCACCTTGATATCATTATTCTAAGGAATTGTCTACTAGGATGTACCAAGAACAGTTTAAACCCACAGAGCGAATATATGTTATATTATAAAACACTGCAGTTCTTCTCAAGCACCTAAAGATGACTCAAGAAAAACGCAAAAACTGTCGTGTGTTTACAATAAATAATATATTCGTTATTTTGGTATATGTTCTTTAGTCTTGTATGTCACGTTTATCTGGGTTTATGTGCGTGTTTGTATGTATGCATGTATGTGTGTGTGTTTATATACATACTGTAGTCTACATGTGTGTGTGTATGTCGGTATGTTTCAGGTTTTGTCTCTATTTCAATATCGTGAAGCGTAGTACTATATCTGTGACATGTAAAGACAATTTAATTTTATAGAGCTTATTAATAGTGACATTTCTTAGTAAATTTCCATATGCACTTTAGTTATGGAGAAACATATTTTGTGACCAAGATACTGTAGCTTAATGTTGTTAGCAAGAAATTAGCAGATATTTTTGTCAGTGAAAGTGTAATAGAGAGTTATTTATGTACCGTTAGAAAGACAGTAGGTAATATTTGAGCATATAGGCATTGAATGTTTTTACTATGTACTGAATCTAACATATCTTGTAAGTGATTTTCGAACACATTCTCTCTCTCTCTCTCTCTCTCTCTCTCTCTCTCATTAACATACATAATTATCTAAGTATATTTAAGCTATTGAATAATAGAATTTCATTCCAATATTTTTATAGATAATTTATACACAGATATATTTTGAAATTCAGTATCATACTTGCCCATAATTAATGTTCCTCTGTAACAAACAAGATGTAGCCTACTGCATGTACACAGTCATTTATTAAGGGAAGGTTTTTAGTTTGTTCCCTAGACCTCCATCAAGCTTAAAATAACACCCCCTTTCAAGCTAAATGTGTATATTCTTCGGTAGAAGAATGTACCGACCGAAGGCCGGTTCCTCTTAAATTACAGGCTCGCTATCGCTCGCCAAGAAAAGAAAAAATGACACCTAAATGGCACGAAAGGTCTTAAAATTAACAGAAATGGGGCGAAAGTTCTTAAAATCGCCAAATTCATGGGGCGAACAGTGAACGTCTTAAAATCTGAAAAGCAATGGAGCTAAACATGAGGGAGAAAGTTGTCCAGACTAATATCCCTCAAGTGGAAATCTCCCCTTAACGCCAACTGTGAATCTAAGAGTCTCCGTATTAATTTCATATTTTTTAAATATGAGGAGAATAGACTTAACCCTTTTAGTATGGTGACTCCTTTCTTCCTAATGATCTGGAGCAAACAGACTACTTTAAGCAATTTAGAAGGGACCTGTTCCTTCTTAAGCTGAGTAAAGTCGTCTAATGTTAGCCAGAACAACATGTAAATGATATCATGGCATTGACGATAAAGGGTCGCCTACACGTCATATAGCCTAAACAATGGTGTGATGTACCTTCTAAACTCTATTGTTTTGCTTTGTTTTGTTTATATATATTTTTGTTTTCTTTTTCGTTTCCTGATTAGACATTACTCTCTGAACAATCCAGATGAAACTTTGTATTTATTTATTTATTGTGTGTTTTTTTTTTCTATCTATATATCTATCTATCTATATACTCAGGCCCAATCCCCACTTTTCCTATTTTTATTTTTATTTTATTTGTTGTACCATGACGATTTCCCCCACTACTGTATATACTGGCTAACCCACCTCGCTTGTATTCTCTTTCTCTCCCAGACTCTTACTGTAGGCTTGTATCCATTCGTCCCCATTCAGCCTACTGTTTTAAGACGTTTACCCAATCCAAGTGTCAATATTTTTGTTTTGATAGCAAGCTGAATTTGTACATTTTTCGATAGAAAAATTTCTCCGGCAAAGCCGGATTTCTCCATACAATTCTGGCTCGCTATCGCTCGCCAGGAAGAAATCGACACCTGGATGGGGATAAACGTCTTAAAACAGTTGGCTGAATGGGGCCGAATGGATACAAGCCAGGGAAAGAAAGAACAGGAGAGAAGGATAAACAAAAACGGTGACCCCCCTTAACTAGAGATACTATTAAGGGTGAATTTATTAGCGAGTATGTACTAATACAAACAAATTCAAATTTAAGCTCCTTTAAATAATATATAAGAACATATATACAGTATAGTGTTCAGTAATCAAACATATAAGAACATATATACAGTATAGTGTTCAGTAATCAAACATATAAGAACATATATACAGTATAGTGTTCAGTAATCAAACATATAAGAACATATATACAGTATAGTGTTCAGTAATCAAACATATAAGAACATATATACAGTATAGTGTTCAGTAAGCAAAACATAAATACAAGGATTTTGTCTCGTTGTGTTATGTACACCTTTTTTTAAATTCTTTATTTATATTATAGATATAACCAAAGATGAGATTATGGAGGTAGATGCCAACCTTAGAGGTTCTTATACACGAGAGAATTGTTGTGTCCAGGGTAACCAATGCTAGTACTGCGATCAATGTATCCTTATTTACAATAAACACTAACAAAATGTATTGGTCTTTCAGTTTTTACTCTTCAAATGTTAATAGACCTTCCAAAAGTAAACTGGATACCTAAGATAAATTCAAGATTAAGTTATATAAACGTTTTTATGAAAACAAATATATCTTAAGTAAAATACAAAATATTATAAATAATTATATACTTTTGTCCAAACTCGATAACTTTGTTTTATGAATGGTGTCTTGAGCTAGAAAATACAAGGTTAGAAAACTGTTAGCTTCACCGTGATAGTGGATGCTATAGGAACACTCTTTGCTCTTCAGGAGTATATTGTCCAACTTTTTTACACATACACTTAAGCAGACACGCACACACACACACACACACACATACACACACACACACACCTCCCCGTGGCGTAACTGATAGCGCGTCTGGCTCACAACCAGAAGGTCCCGGGTTCGAGGTCCGGGCGGGGAAGAGACATTTGGGCAAGTCTCCTAACGGTGTAGCCTCTGTTCACCTAGCAGTATAAATAGGAACCTGGTATAAGTGGACGAAGTTGTGACCTCCCATTTTTTTTTTTTTTTTTTTTTTTCTATGTGATTGAGGGAGGCAAAAGGCATAACTGCCTATAGCGAGTGCCTCCCCCATAGTTGAAAGAGTGACAGGGCCAAAATCAAGGGACGTTCGAGCCAAAATGCCTGGACACACGGAGTTTGAAGCAATTTAAATCATAGGAAGAGGGAAAGACTGATTCTGGGAGAGAGTTCCAGAGCTCAGCTGTTGAGTAGAAGAAAATTTGAGAGTAACGTTTCACTCTTGGGTTGGAGAGTTGCACAGAGTAGGGGTGGGATTGAGTTGCAAGACGGGTACCACATGCCCTACGTAAAGGAGGTGGTATGCACTGGGATAGCTCTGAGGAACACTGATTATTATAGTAGCGATAGAATAGCGAGAGAGATGCAACATTGCGGCGGAGAGAGAGAGATTGCAGAGAGTTGGTGAGTGGATGGGAGTTAATGATACGAAAGGCCTTCCTTTCAACTTTGTCTAGGAGAGCGGTGTGAGAGGAACCTCCCCACACATGTGAACAATACTCAATACAAGGGCGCACTATGCCCCTGTACAGAGCAAGACGCTGTGCAGGGGAAAAGAACCCCCTAAGGCGGTTGAGCACACCCAGCTTCTGGGAGGCTGCCTTAGCAAGACTGGTAATATGGTCCTTCCAAATGAGAGCAGAAGAAAAAGAGACACCAAGAATATTGAGAGAAGATGAAGGGTTGATTTTTGTATTGTTGAAGAATAAGGGATAGTCCGCTGGGAGATCCTGACGGGTAGATAGATGGAGAAATTGGGTTTTGGAAGCATTAAAGTTAACAAGGTTTTCTCTGCCCCAATTGGAAATAGTATTTAGATCAGAATTTAAGAGTTGTATGGCTTCATTA
This sequence comes from Paralithodes platypus, assembly GCA_032716605.1. Taxonomy (NCBI): domain Eukaryota; kingdom Metazoa; phylum Arthropoda; class Malacostraca; order Decapoda; family Lithodidae; genus Paralithodes; species Paralithodes platypus. The sequence goes on along the minus strand of CM064487.1, from coordinate 92,048,317 downwards.
CGTTTGTCATTGAGGGATTGCTGGCTGGGGCGTTCTGAAAAAGTAATGGAGTAGTGTAAGGTTGAGTCGTCTGCATATGAATGGATGGGAATTAAGGTACAGTTAAGGAGATCATTTATAAAAATTAGAAAGAGAATAGGAGATAGGACAGAGCCCTGAGGAACACCGGAGTTTATAGGGTGAGGAAGTGAACAATGGCCGTCCACAACCGCGGCTATGGAACGGCCGGAAAGGAAATTAGAGACAAAGGCACAGATGGAGGGATAGAAACCGAAGGAGGGTAGTTTAGAAATTAAAGATTTATGCCAGACTCTATCGAAGGCTTTCGATATGTCTAGTGCTATAGAAAAAGTCTCACCGAAGTCCCGAAAGGAGGATGACCAAGAGTTAGTAAGATATGAAAGAAGATCACCAGTAGAGCGACCCTTAAGGAAGCCATACTGGCGATCTGAGAGCAGATTATGAGAAGAGAAATGCTTAAGAAATTTGGAAGCAAGAATAGTTTCAAAAACTTTAGAAAGACAAGAGATAAGAGCAATTGGACGATAGTTGGAGGGTTGAGAGCGGTCACCCTTCTTTGGGACAGGTTGAATGTGAGCAAACTTCCAGCATGAAGGGAAGACGTTAGAGGATAGACAGAGACGAAAGAGTTTGCCTAGGCAGGGAGTCAGCATGGAAGCACAGTTTTTGAGAACAACAGGAGGAACACCATCCGGACCGCTGGGGTTGGTGTTCGGTTACAAGGTGAGATGGGTATCGTACTGGTCAACCTAAGCTACTGGTCAACCTAAGCCTTCGGGTGAGACTGGTACCGTAGTGAGAATGGTACCGTACAGATTAACCCTAAGCCTTCGTTTCCAGATGTCGCCAATTGGCTAAAATACAGACTACACACACATCCACAGCCATTCCAACGATACATAAACACTTAACTTGCATTTCACACAATACATTCCCAGTTAAGGAGGCGCGATAATAATGAGCTTAGCTCGCATTGCATGGATTCCCCTTGACGAACAAGCAAGTGAATAACACACACACACAACATTTGTGGCTATAATCTTTACCTCCTTCGCCGTCTCACCCGACCACTCATACGTGTACAAGCTATTCATTCTGCCCAAACTCACTTATGCCTGACCGGCATGGACCTCATCACTAACATCAACTCTGAAAGAACAACTCGATAAAGTGCAGAAAAGAGTTTGCAAGATCATTCTAGGACTCTCATACATACACTACCCCAAAGCACTACGGTCACTGGGCTTAGAAACGCTATCTAGCAGATACCGAAAACTCACACTGAAATTCGGTCAGAACCTAGTCACCAACTCCCGACACCCCGACCTGTTACCCCCCTCATCTCCCTTCCCCCTCCCAGGAGAGCTATCCGGCATCATAACACCATCACCCCAATATGTAGGAGAATCTCAAGATATCAAGCAAGTCCCATACCCTATATCGTGAACCTAAACGCTACCCGAACAGCGTTCTGGCAGCGTTCGCATAGCGGATCGGGTATATTCTGGCAATGTTCTCCCTCATTCTGGTTTGGTCGGTTTTGGTTCATGGGAGGGGTCAACATTTTACAGCTGCACTAAAATTTGCCAAAATGGTACCCGAATGTTTAGTGGTCGGTCCGTGATCGAGCTCGGTTCTGATACGTCGGGCAGCATTCTGTCTCATTCGGGCATATTAAAACAATAATTTTAAAGCAGTTATCCATCAAATACTACAATTTCGTCGTTTTCTTCTATAAACATCGTAACTTCGGTGACCCTTTAGAAAACAGAGAGCTAGTTATTTGTGGATGGACATATCTCATAATTTCTCCTGTCATCTGCTTTCTCTCTCTATTACCTATATTTCTATCTACTGTATTTATTTCTCTCTCCCTTTTTTATCAGCACTTACATTTGATATTATTTTGGTCTCTGTGGAATCTGTGAATTATTTCTGATTCTGACACCTTATCTTTTCAGAGAGTATAGGCTTATTTTATAATCACACACTTTTTACGCTCACATAGACCTAACGACCTTTCGATCTATCTATCTCATATCTAATTATCTCCCTTATTAATGAACAAAATTATGTGTTGTTTGATGTCATTTTAATCATTGATTAGTTTGTAATGCCGTGGAAATGAAAAAATATAATGTCCTACCATTACATTAACCCCTTATTGGGGGGGGCCCGACTTAAGGCGGTCTAGAGAACCAAGGACAATGTGGCGGGGACCGCCTTAAGTCGGTAGCAATTTTGAGCACATAATTGTCTGGGAGAGAGAGTCCGAGCGGTGGGAGGAGTGTAGGTTGACTCTGACCGTTCGGCACGGATCCCGCGCCGGCACTGGGCCCACCTCCACACACATCCACACTCACTACCTCGCTAGACAGGGAATTATGTAAAAAAAATACCGTATTTTAGCAATTTTTCCTTCGTGTTGCATGATCGTTGCAAGAGAACCAGTGGTCATAGAAGGATGGTTCTGGTGTCATTGGAAAGCTCAATTATCGCCCTTTCACGGATACATACTTGTATTACACTCTGGCTCTTGTTTATGCATGAAAAAGAGCACAGAAATAAGCTCGTTTAGGGTAAAACCACCCGCTTGGCAGGTAGTAGAAGTTACCGACCTACCCGCTCGTGGAGTGTTAATAATTATTATGACAAAAGAATATAATATAAATTATCCCCCCAACTTTTCTTGAGGGCGAGCTAATCTATTGACAACTTATCGTTTCAGAAAGTTAAGTCTCTGTTTCATAACAAGCCTATTTTCGCGAAAACGTTAACATCCCTTTCACTTCTCACTTCTCACTTTTTAAAGATGAGGAAATTTTGTTTTAATTTTTTTTTAATTGACTTGTGTCATTTTGCTCATTATGTGTTAGTGGTATAATTATTATATTTAGCCCATCAAATCAGAAATGATTCACAGATTCCATAGAGACCAAATAACAAATATATAATCTGATAAAAAAAGGGAGATAGCTAGATACAGATGGAAATTAATACAATAGATAGAAATATAAGTAATAGAGAGAGAGAAAGCAAATGACAGGGAAAATTATAATACGAAATGTCCACAAATAACACAAGCGGTCTCTGTTTTCTAAAGAGTCAGCGAGGTTACGATGTTTTCGGTCTGTTTTCTAAAGGGTCTTTGCAATTTTGATGTTTTCATATGGTTAAATATGGCTTAAACATCAAACAACAAATAATTATGTCCATTAACCCTTACAGTACCAGCCATGGTTATAGCCGTCAGTAGAGAATTAACTCCACAGTAGCAGCGACAGCTATAGCCGTCAGTAATGTACTTTCCTTGTAACTGCCTGTACAACCCTGTACTTGGTACCACGACCGATCATGTGACCACCACTGAAGGGTGGGGGAGCCAGTCTTGCCTCACATCTTGAGGTGGAGAGGTGGTCTCTCCTGCCATTTTGGCCACATTGCTTGGGACTGGGGGGGACTTTTATTACTGTATCCTACGGTACTGGACGGGTTAATAAAGGATTTAATTAGATACAGGAAATATTTACTTCTGGCACAAACCACATATAGATAGGCCTATTCCTTGTATTTGTTTTAATAATTTAATTTATTTATTTATTTTTGTTTTGTGGGGGTGGCCAACTCGAGATGGTGTAGATGGAGGAGGATGTGCTCAGGTGGGTGACAGGGGTACAAGTGAAGTATGTGGTGGCGTCTCCCCTCCTTCTGTAGTATGGCTGGGCTGCATTGGGTTGCATTCGACCAGGGTTCGTCTGCCAATCGAGCAGTGTTCTTTGTATTCGTGCAGCATTTGTCCAGCCAAAAAAACGTTAAATTTTTTAAATGTGAAAACATCAGGCAATGTTTGTCCAGGCATCGTGTAGGTCGGTCTGCATTCATGCAGCGTTTGATGTACGCTGTGACGCGTTCGTTTTGCATACCTTTTGCATTCTGTCTTGTCACAGTTCGGCCACCTTTTTCGGCCGAATGAAGCCGATTCGAAAACGGGCTGCATTCGGGCTCCGGTTCGGCTATGCGTGAAGGGCCCTTAATCAACCAACAGTAAGACAAACCATAAACAATCACTAGTGTGCGACTAATCATATATTACGTTTTTCCATATCTGGTGTCAAACCCACCAACACCGTGGGAAGGCAGTGTCAAACAAGATTTTTCTTCGTCAACTTTCACTGACTGTAGTCAGACAACCTCATATTATAAGTTACACAAAAACGTAAGACACCTAACACAATCTACCTTCGGTCAAGTCTTCACTCCTAACGCGAATTAGCCTCAAAACAATACAGTATAAATATAAATATACGAGTAAGCAACTTATAAAATAGGCAATGATAAATAATTGAAACATTAATAAATAAGTATATAATTAATACATTATATAATATATAATTGAATAAATAAAACTTGCTCCTGAAAACTGCTAGAAAACGCTCTCGTTTAAACACCAGCTTTTTATAATACAGTACCCTCAGAAAATCTTGAAAACGATACCTCATCAGTTTGATTTACCCTACAAAAGTACCATATTTCAAGTGAACAGTGAACATAGCACAGTAACCGACTAGAAAAACTACCCTACACAAACAGTAAACAGAGTCATACGAGATATGCATGCTCTATCCTAGATAAACAGTAAATATAGTCTGTAAATCAACTCACAAGCATTTAGAGAACCCTTTTAAAATGTACAACTATTATCTCAACTCGAATATAATCTGCAAACCTAGTACATAATGTTTAACTGATCAAACAGTTCTTGTGCAATCTCTTGTTTTGGTCCTTATTATAGGTTAATATAAGTTAGAGTTAAGCTACACATTGTTCCTCTGTACATTTTCAGACGGCTGTAATTATCAGTAAACCGTTTATGTTTTAATATATATTATTACGCAAACACACACACACACACACACACACACACACACATATATATATATACAGTATATATATATATATATATATATATATATATATATATATATATATATATATATATATACTGTATATACAGTAGATAGATATATGGGAAAGACATACCAGCCATAGTTTAGCAAGTCATAATGCAAGGTGGGAGATGAGGGTAGTACACTTAAAGACACTCATGTTTCCCTTAAGGGGGGTCACCTGCTTTTTTTTATCTTTCTCTCTTGTTCTCTCTTTCCCTGGCTTGTATCCATTCGGCCCCATTTAGCCAACTGTTTTAAGACGTTTATCCCCATCCAGGTGTTGATTTCTTCCTGGCGAGTGATAGCGAGCCAGCATTGTGTGGAGAAATCCGGCGAAATTTTTCTATCGAAAAATGTACAAATTTAGCTTACTGTCAAAACAAATATATATATATATATATATATATATATATATATATATATATATATATATATATATATATATATGCAGGCTCGCTACCGCTCGCCAGGAAAATATTGAAACCTGGATGGGGGTAAACGTCTTAAAACAGTAGACTGAATGGGGCCGAATGGATAAAAGCCAAAGAGAGAGAGGGAGAGAAAGAGAAAAAAAGCGAGGTGGGCTCCCTTAAATTTTCGAAGCTATCTGAGAATGAATCGAACACTCAAAAATTAACAATTGACTTAATATATGCATTTCGGTCTCTATTTTATGCGGATTGAGAGTTTATATTAGGCTCACTTAGTGCACTATAGTGTACAGTCACTTGTAAACATTCCCTAACCCCTCTCAGTTTTAATTCAATAATTCGTGTCGAAGCTATGGTAATTGATTTATGAATGTATATTTGTAAAAACAAAAAACATAGAAAAAATTAATGATAAACTATATATATTATGCAAATTACACACATAAATCAATCACGATATAGTTATATTTGGAAAAAGAAAACCAAAACAGGTCTAGGAATTATTATGACTGACTGTAGGCTACACACTAAAATACAAATTATGGTCCTTTCCAAATCTTCAAAATGCGTAGGTGATGCCTCAAAATGACTGCAGTATACTAGGTATATCAGTAATGACTGCAGTATACTAGGTATATCAGTAATGACTACAGTATACTAGGTATATCAGTAATGACTGCAGTATACTAGGTATATCAGTAATGACTGCAGTATACTAGGTATATCAGTAATGACTACAGTATACTAGGTATATCAGTAATGACTGCAGTATACTAGGTATATCAGTAATGACTGCAGTATACTAGGTATATCAGTAATGACTGCAGTATACTAGGTATATCAGTAATGACTGCAGTATACTAGGTATATCAGTAATGACTGCAGTATACTAGGTATATCAGTAATGAGATGTCATTTAGTTCCGATTAGTTTTGAAATTTGAAGGGCAGCATGTCTGTCTTAAGAGTGTACATCCACTGCTAAAAGTGGACGTTACTCTGGATTGGAAATGTATTGGGTGGCGATGAAGTTAGTTCAAAACATCCGCAGAGGTTCACTTCATGAGCAGCTCTAGTTGTCGCAGAAGTCGCTGCCGGCGGTGCTGCTTCGAGTCCAGGCCCCCTCTATCCGGCCCGGCTAGAGCCTCCAGAATGGGAGACCTTTGCCGCCGCTCTACACACAAACCAGGCTCTATAGAGACAAGGGAGATAAGATGAGGTTCTATAAACATTTATGATGTCCCATCTGGGTAGGAAAGTTTGGTAACCTGGATAATAATTATGTAGTAGATCTTATGTGCCTGCATGGTAACCCCCCCACTACAGGCTCTAAAGGACAAATACACTGTTATGAACTCTGTGGCAAAGAGCAACCATGCGTACGCCTCTTACTTTTAACTTTACCTAATTCATTTAATCAATGAGACAACCCATCTCTCCCCTCCCTGTACTTGATCAATTCTTTGTAATAAGTTATATACCAATTGTTTACAGTTTCCTCATATAGTAGGCATTATTGTATATCATGTTTTAAGTCTCCTATAATTATAACAGAAAACAAATATTATACAAAAAATGAATAGCGAAAAAGAAAGGGGTATTTTGACGGCTTTCGGTATGATAAGTACTTAGATCTATAATCATGTTTGTAGTCATTATAAGATGCATATAGTATTTCCCTTGACTAACACACAAACAAATACATTACATGCAGTGACCTACTATTAAATGAAGCCTTGTATAATCACAGGACACCGTGATCAAATGTCCTATATAACCAGGCCACATTTCTGGATTTTTACCCCTCATGTAACTCAAAAAGGGCTAGAACAAATGAGCACACTGATATCCTGGTTGCATCTTCCAAATAGTAAAAATGTCAGCTCGAATGCTATAGCTGTTTCTGAGTTATAAGAGGTTTCTGGCCTACTTTTAGTGAATAGACTATAGTGTTCTAAATGGATTCGGTATTACCTTTCGTTTACACTAAAAACACCATTGGGTATGAACAGGGTAATTAAGGTGTCCATAAAAATCAACCCATTTACAGGTATATTGGTGGTAATACGCCTATCTTATACAAGGATAGATAGGTAAATCAAATCAACATATCCAATGAGTTTATAAACGCACTAGTTTAGACACTGCCTCCAGTTGTCTTCAATTTCTTACTGGTAGCAACAATTGAATTATGGCTGTCTTAAGGGAGCCCACCTCGCTTTTTTTTGCTCTTTCTCTCCCTCTCTCTTTGGCTTGTATCCATTCGGCCCCATGCAGCCTACTGTTTTAAGACGTTTACCCCTATCCAGGTGTCAATATTTTTCTGGTGAGCAGTAGTGAGCCAGCATATATATATTTTTGTTTTGACAGCAAGCTAAATTTGTACACTTTTCGATAGAAAAATGTGTCCGGCGAAGCCGGATTTCTCCATACAATGCTGGCTCGCATCAACACCTGGATGGGGATAAACATCTTAAAACAGTTGGCTGAATGGGGCCGAATGGGTACAAGCCAGGGAAAGAGAGGAAAGGAGAGAAAGATAAAAAAGGCCGGTGACCCCCCTTAAGGGGAGCGTCTGACATGCCAGACTGGAAAAAAACTTAAAATTTTCCTGAGAAATTACAACACTTTCAGCAGTATTGTGAGAAAAATTCATGCAGAAATTCCTTATAATTACTGAGTTATGCGCATTCCACCCCCCCCCCACCCCCCACCCCCCGTCCCTGGTGGGCTGCGCCCCCTATTCTTCGCAAACTTCAATGGCCTGTACCTCAAAACGTAAGTTTTTCATATTCAAATTGCTACTTCTCAGTTAGTTTTGGGTCGATTGTGATGAAACAAAAACTGGGAGCAAGAGGAATCCTTTCTCTTCAAATGTATGCTCTTATTTTTATTATATCTGTGGATAGGATATTTTGGTAAATATTTTTCTTACAAATGTTTGGCATAAATAAAAACAAATTCTAAACAATAAACAAAAGCAAACAACAAAAATATTAGATCATAGAATGGTATATCACCCTTAGTACTATTACCCATATATATATGAAGGGGATGGGACCAATACTAACAGAGGAGTATCGTTTTGAAAATTTAGAGGGGGGGGGGGGCCGCAGGGGGCGGGTAGAAGTCGATATGAGGTCTTATATTCATGTATATGTTTTTGATCTGGCATGTCAGACGCTCCTCTTAAGGAGAGGAGATAGAATGCCCTCTATATATTGCTAATAGTGACCTGTCAAGTAGTAATGGTAGCACTCTAGTGTCTGATCCCCCTGAGGGCAGTGGTCCTGGCGACACTCCAACGCGGCCCCACACTCCCCATAGATGCCCCACGGACCACCACACTCCTCACCCTCACTCTGAAACAATCAACAACAACCATGGCTACCATATGCAATATTATTATATATATATGTACTTCAATTCTTCAACCATTATCTTAACATTATTAAATTGGGCTATAGGATTTGTTTGAATAACCTCTCAGATCATTTACACTAACCAGTCTGATAATATGGGGGGCTTCCCTTGTTACTATTGAATACTGTTAGAGTCTACTGAGATGGATATATGGATTTGACAGTTGGCCTTGGCAGGTAACTGGTCTATGGAGAAAAAAAAATGAAACTAAACCTGGTGGTATAGGATAAGACATACTACCTTAAGGGTGGGGGGGTTAGTTGGTTTTTATGGCCTCCCTTCTCCCTCATGTTCATATTTTCATATTTTAAGAGATTAGGCCCATTAGTTCTGGCGATCTTAAGACCTTTCGACCCCATTTCATTGTTAATATTAAGACCTTTCATCTTATTTAAGTGTCATTTCTTTCCTGGCGAGCGATAGCAAGCCTGTAATTTAGGTGACACCGGCCTTTGGCCGGGACATTTGTCTACCAAAAATGTACCAATTTATCTAGAAAGGGGATCTTGTGGGATGTTATTTTAAGCTTGATGGATGTCTAGTGAGGAAACTGAAAAAAATAATAAATAAATACGACCAATAAATAATCCCATCCCCCTTAACACCACCACCCCCTCGTGCCTCATAATAACTCCAATATCTCATCCCAGTGGCTGTCCTTCAGAGTTGCTGTTGCCTCTGTCTTCTGCAGCTCTGTCATGTAATAAATAGGTTTAAAAGTGAATTACATAAGCTGCATACCTCGTAAGATGTATATTTTGTATACATCAACACATATTAAGGATGCTCAGGTTTGTGTATAATAAAGTAAATTTACGTCAGTAGAGAAAACAAATATTCAACATTTTTATATCTGGCGGCGTCTGGTAGTTGACTGTCTTGCAAATTTCGCGCCTTCAAGTATTGTGATGACGTCACAGAATCCGATAGTTGTCAGGCAACATATATTTACCTTTAACTTGACCCGATTTATGTTATATGTTAGGGGCAAATTTAAGGATATTCCCGATAATGGTGTATTACTAGAGCATTTAACGTTCTGCTAGATAACTATCTCACTTATTTAACAGCTTTGTGTAATTCACCTTTAAGGGGGGTGACCTGTTTTTGTTCTGTCCTTTTCTATCTTTCTCTGGCTTGTATCCATTTGGCCCCATTCAGCCTACTGTTTTAAGACGTTTATCCACATCCAGGTGTTAATGTTTTACTGGTGAGCGGTAGCGAGCCAGCATATTTTGTATTTGTGTTTGACAACAGGCTAAATTTGTAAATTTTTCGATAGAAAAATGTCTCCGGCGAAGCCGGAATTCTTCATATAATGCTGGCTCGCTATCGCTCGCCAGGAAGAAATCGACACCTAAATGGGGATAAACGTCTTGAAATACTTGGCTGAATGGGGCCGAATGGATACAAGCCAGAGAAAGAGAAAAGGACAGAAATAACAAAAAAACAGGTCACCTCCCTTAACCCGTTCAGTACCAGTTCTGTCCTTATAATTTCTTGGTAGCTACTATTAGAAGATTATATTCAGTTTAGGAAGGGCCTCCAGCAATTGACAGGCTTCGAACTATCTTAATTAACCCTTTTTACTACCACAGATCCTTTATAAGCTGTACACAATGGTATAACTATGGCTAGAACAAAAATACAAAAGACGTCACCGGTACAGAAGGGGTTAATCCAGATACCCCCACGCGTGAAGTTAGCCATACATAAAACGCCCCCAAGCAGACCTGTCCCCTGTGAGAAGGACAACCCGTGCCAATTTATCAGGATTAACTACTTAAGGGGAGATTTCCACTTGAGGGACTTTTTTCTGGACCCCTTTCTCCCTCATGTTTAGCCCCATTGCTTTTAAAATTTTAAGACTTTTGCCCCATTAGTTCGATTATTTTATGAACTTTCGCCCCATTTCTGTCAATGTTAAGACCTTTCGTTCCATTTAGCTGTAATTTAAGAGGCATTGGCCTTCGGCCTGGAAAATTTTCTACCGAAAAATGTACTCATTTATCTTGAAAGGGGGTCTAGGGGGTGTAATTTTAAGCTTGATGGAAGTCTAGGGAACTAACTAAAAACCTCCCCTTAACTTAGGGTCCGAGGCCCTCTATGTATCTTTTTAGCACTATTGTTTTACAGTGGTGAGCGGGTTGTCCATCCACTAACCTGCTTCACCCTTAGGTAGGCAATACAGATTTGTATAAGGTTAACTCCCCTAGACGGGTTGCCGACCAAGGCTGACGAATCCCATCCACCCGGATTTGTATAAGGTTGTTTCCCCTAGATGAGTTGCCGACCAAGGCTAACGAGTCCCATCCACCTAATAACAAATATTTAGAGCACTTCACCCAGTCATCTACTACCACACATTATTTCCAGAGTCTCCACAAATCTGAACCACTGTCAAAAATTCTGAAGGGGAGGTCCTTCACTTTTTGGTCGATTTTTTCATTTATTTATTATTTTTCTAATTTCCTCGCTAGACCTCCATCAAGCTTAAAAAGACGCCCTTTCAATATAAATTTTTACATTTTTCGGTAGAAAAATTTCCCGGCCAAAGGCCGGTTCCTCTTAAATTACAGGCTCGCTTTCGCTTGCCAGGAAAAAATCGACACCTAATTGACAGGAAAGGTCACAACATTGACAGAAATGGGGCGAAAGTTCATAAAATCGCCAAACTAATGGGGCTAAAGATGAGGGAGAAGGGGGCCTAGAGAAGCGACATATCTCCCCTTAAGCACCCAAAATATCTGCCGTGTCACCCGTACCCCGGCACACACGGTACAGCAGCCACAGAGGTCCTTGGTGGTACCGGACAGACAGGCTCCGGGACTCAGCTCTGTACACTTGGCACCATCACAGCTACAGTGGATCCCATACGCGCTGCAAACAAACAAACACACTAACTATTCATGTCCGCACTATAAACAAACACACACACACAAACCTTTTATATCCGCACACTAAATAAACAAACCTTTTATATCCGCACAATACCAAAACAAAAACACAAACCTGTTATATCCGCACACTAAATAAACAAACCTTTTATATCCGCACACTACAAAAACAAACAAACAAACCTTTTATATCCGCTCAATAAATAAACAAACCTTTTATATCCGTACAATAAATAAACAAACAAACAAACCTTTTATATCCGCACAATAAACAAACAAACAAACCTTTTATATCCGCACAATAAACAAACAAACAAACCTTTTATATCCGCACAATAAACAAACAAACAAACCTTTTATATCCGTACAATAAACAAACAAACAAACCTTTTATATCCGCACAATAAACAAACAAACAAACCTTTTATATCCGCACAATAAACAAACAAACAAACCTTTTATATCCGTACAATAAACAAACAAACCTTTTATATCCGCACAATAAACCAAGAAACAAACAAACCTTTTATATCCGCACAATAAACAAACAAACAAACCTTTTATATCCGCACAATAAATAAACAAACAAATCTTTTATACCCGCACAATAAACAAACAAACACACATTTTATATCCGCACAATAAACAAACAAACAAACATTTTATATCCGTACAATAAACAAACAAACCTTTTATATCCGCACAATAAACCAAGAAACAAACAAACCTTTTATATCCGCACAATACCAAAACAAAAACACAAACCTTTTATACCCGCACAATAAATAAACACACACACAAACCTCATATTTTCGCACCATATTCATTCTACATCGATTTTCAGCAACGCCGTTTAGGACAATCTTTTATCCAAGAAACATACACATTATTAATATCTGCACAATATACAGTATATACAACGCTGGAAACAAACACATTATTAATATCTGCACAATATACAGTATATACAACGCTGGAAACATACACATTATTAATATCTGCACAATATACAGTATATACAACGCTGGAAACATACACATTATTAATATCTGCACAATATACAGTATATACAACGCTGGAAACAAACACATTATTAATATCTGCACAATATACAGTATATACAACGCTGGAAACATACACATTATTAATATCTGCACAATATACAGTATATACAACGCTGGAAACAAACACATTATTAATATCTGCACAATATACAGTATATACAACGCTGGAAACATACACATTATTAATATCTGCACAATATACAGTATATACAACGCTGGAAACAAACACATTATTAATATCTGCACAATATACAGTATATACAACGCTGGAAACAAACACATTATTAATATCTGCACAATATACAGTATATACAACGCTGGAAACAAACACATTATTAATATCTGCACAATATACAGTATATACAACGCTGGAAACAAACACATTATTAATATCTGCACAATATACAGTATATACAACGCTGGAAACAAACACATTATTAATATCTGCACAATGTACAGTATATACAACGCTGGAAACAAACACACCACTTGTATACGCACCATATTCATTCTACATCAATTTTCAGCAACGAGCATTACGTTTAGGACAATATATTAGCCAAGAAACTTACACTGTATATTCGCACAATATTCATTCTACGTCGATTTTCCGCAACGGGAATTACGTTTAAGGGGGGTCACCGGCTTTTATTTTATCTTTCTCTCCTCTTCTATCTTTCTCTGGCTTGTATCCATTCGGCCCCATTCAGCCAACTGTTTTAAGACGTTTATCCCCGTCCAGGTGTGGATTTCTTCCTGGAAAGCGATAGCGAGCCAGCATTGTATGGAGAAATCCGGCTTCGCCGGAGACATTTTTCTATCGAAAAATGTACAAATTTAGCTTGCTGTCAAAACAAATATATATATATATATATATATGCTGACTCGCTACCGCTCGCCAGGGAAATATTGACGCCGAATGGATACAAACCAAAGAGAGAGGGAGAGAAAGGGAAAAAAGTGAGGTGGGCTCCCTTAAGACAATCTATTATATCTCAATAGAAAGGGGAAAGGTTGATCTACAATTTCATCGAAACAAAACCCCCCCAAAATATATATATATTCTCGCCGATAAAATTGCTGTCATATGAACAATATATACTGTATTCGGTGTCACATGAACACTGTAAAAATCTATAACTCATGCTATAATCCATTCATTATAGGTAGGTCTAAAATCTATAACTCATGCTATAATCCATTCATTATAGGTAGGTCTAAAATCTATAACTCATGCTATAATCCATTCATTATAGGTAGGTCTAAAATCTATAACTCATGCTATAATCCATTCATTATAGGTAGGTCTAAAATCTATAACTCATGCTATAATCCATTCATTATAGGTAGGTCTAAAATCTATAACTCATGCTATAATCCATTCATTTTAGGTAGGTCTAAAATCTATAACTCATGCTATAATCCATTCATTTTAGGTAGGTCTAAAATCTATAACTAATGCTATAATCCATTCATTATAGATAGGCCAAGAGTCTATAACTAATGCTATAATCCATTCATTATAGATAGGCCAAAAATCTATAACTAATGCTATAATCCATTCATTATAGATAGGCCAAGAGTCTATAACTAATGCTATAATCCATTCATTATAGATAGGCCAAAAATCTATAACTAATGCTATAATCCATTCATTATAGATAGGCCAAGAGTCTATAACTAATGCTATAATCCATTCATTATAGATAGGCCAAAAATCTATAACTAATGCTATAATCCATTCATTATAGATAGGCCAAGAGTCTATAACTAATGCTATAATCCATTCATTATAGATAGGCCAAGAGTCTATAACTCATGCTATAGTTCATTCATTATAGATAGGCTAAAAATCTATAACTAATGCTATAATCCATTCATTATAGATAGGCTAAAAATCTATAACTATATATAATAATAACTCATGCTATAATCCATTCATTATAGGTAGGCCAAACATCTATAACTCTATAACTCCTAAACGAGAGTAAGCAAGCTAATATGTCTACCATTTAGGAAGGTTCAGTCGGTGTAACCATTTGATGTGTAGACGTCTTTCCTAAGCTGAATAAAATCGCATAACAGTGGCCAGGGTATAATGAAAAAGGACGTCACCGGTACTGAATGGGTTAAGGGGAGATTCCACTTGAGGGGGTATTTTTTTCTGGACTCCTTTCTTCTTCATGTTTAGCCCCCACTGTTTTTGAGATTTTAAGACGTTCCCCCATTTTTTTGGCGAGTTTAAGAATTTTCGCCCCATTTCTGTCAATTTTAGCTTGAAAGGGGTCTATGTGGGCATTGTTGGGTTTGAAGGTAGTATGGAACAAACAGAAATACTGTATATTGTTCGAAAATAGCAAAACCAAGCAAAATCCTCAATAACAATTAAACACAATATCATAATAACCCACAAGACCTCGGCCCAGATAGTGATAAAGTTGCTATACTCTGTTCCAAGGAGGTAAGCCGGCAATCGTGAACCCTAACCTCTGTAACCTAAAAAGAGCTACAGCAAATAGGCTTTACGCCTATTCCCTGGCTGACCCTTCCCAACTGGTAGAAATATTAGTTGGATTACTGTAGTCGTTCGTGAATTATAGAGGACAATGTTGAAGAGTTCTGACCTATTTACTTTTAACAGGGTATAGAATGAAAGTGTCAATCAAAAGTTTACCAGAAAAATGCTGGTGTGAAAACGCTTTTAACCTTTGCAATGCAAATGAGTAATTTTAAGTGTATTCTGGCTAACACTAGATGATTTTATTCAGCTTTGGCTTGACCTCTAGGCACATCAATTAGGTACAAGCTATCTTCTCACAGACCTTACACAAAGAGCTTTTGACGGCATCAACTCAGCTAGACCACCACACTGATCACTATTAGCCACACTCGACATTAGTAAAGCCTTCGATGCCATCCCCCGCCACAACTTAACAAACAAAATCTACAACACAAACATGCACAACAACACAAAAAGGTGGCTGGCCAACTTCCTAGCAGGTCGATGTGCACACGTATCTTTTGCCGGTCAGTCATCTAGAATCAGAAACTTTCCAAACGGAGTCCCACAAGGATCCGTCCTATCGCCCGCACTCTTCAATCTGTACATGCACGATATAACTACACCCAATACGCCCCAAATAAACTTAGCCTCCTATGCAGATGACATAACACTCACATGCACACACCATGACCCAAAAAGAGCAACAGATCTCCTTCAACCCTACCTCAACACACTACATGGCTGGTGCACTATAAACAGACTTAATCTAGCCCCAGCCAAATCCACCGCAACCCTGCTCACAAGCTGGACAGGAGAACACGAATACATCCCTCAACTCACCATAAACAACACACCACTAACACATACACACACACCCAAAATCCTAGGAGTAACATATAATACTCATATGACATTCAAACAGCACACCACAAACATTAAAAAGAAACTGACACCCAGACTTAACGCCCTCAGGTCACTTGCTCACACAAAATTTGGACACGACAAAGAAACCACCACCACAGTATATAAACAATACATAAGATCAGTGATGGAATACGCAAGCCCAGCCTGGGCTTCTAACCTAGCTGAAACACATCATAAGACCTTACAGACTATTCAAAACAAAGCCCTGAAGATCATTACAGGCTGCACAGCTACTGCACCCACAGATCACCTACATCAAGAAACCAAATCCTCAAAGTCAAAGACCATCTGGACATGAGAGGCACTCAATTCTTGGCAGCAGCCTCCACGAACCAGGACCACCCACTAAACTACATGGCAACACACCCACAGACACCAAGAAATATCAAAACAACACCCAGCACACGGTATCACACACAATTACTGTCCTCTCTCCCTCTCTGCCCACCCCGAACCAACTTCCAGAAGCACATCCATACTCATATCTCTCGCCGATCCATCCACTCACTCACATGACAACACGCAGCTGCAAGCACGACTTCCCGAAATCCATCCTTCCGAATCCTCCCTTCCTCGCGAGGACAGAGTCCACCTGGTCAGGCTGAGATGCGGACACCATCCAGCTCTCCTGAGCTATCAGAAGAGACTGGATGACTCCGTTGTCGACACCTGCCTGGGATGTAACACAGCACCCCATACCATTAAACACATCATAGAAGACTGCATTTCACACAACCACTTACGCCAACAACACAATCTATACTCAATGAGAGCTCTGTGGGAAAGCCCGATCGTGGCCATGGCCTTCCTCAGGGACTCGGGGCTGTTCGGCCAGGCAGCTTAGGGAACAACAACAACAACAACAACTCTCTGACTCTTACAGGTTCTTCCTTAACTTCCTTACAATCGTTAAGGGATAGCCATAATAAAAGAAAAAAAGGCTTCATGGTAGCTAAAGGGTTAATTAACATGGGAATATATGGTTCTTGATCATTGGTTTGATGGTTTGATTGACCAAGAGGTATTTACGTCCACACAGTACAAAATATGGCTAAATGTAAAGGTTAATTACAGTGTCCACAGTCATTTACATTGTACAGGTATATTGGTGATGATAAACCCAACTGATATAAGAATACAAAAAGTAAATCAAGTAATCAAGAGCAAATCAATAATTATCATATTGCCTGCTGATATTATTGACGTTTTTCATACCCCTTGCTTGTGTTTATGTTGATGTGCATACCATGTACCGTTTTTAACTTCCGACAGACGTCACTAGAGTTCATAGCAAGCTAATCTTTGGAAATATTGCTATATGATTGTAATGCCCTCGAAAAAATCCCGCAACCCCAATACTGTACTACCCGAGTTGACGTCTGGGATAGTGTAAAATAGTCGTTGATGGCGAAGTCTAATAAACCCAACACGTGAATCACCACGAGACTATCACCTGGTTCTTTCAAGGAGAACTAAGGTTACTATCCCATTGTACGTCCGTGTTAGTACAGTGGGTTAGCGTGTGGGTCTGGTTGACCTACGGGTGATATGGTCACTAACCAGGGTTCGAACCCCACACCAGGCATCTCAAAACCTGGGAAGTTTTCAGGAGGGTTAAAATCCCTCCAGGGTTCGAGCCCCGCGCCAGGCATCTCAAAACCTGGGGAGTTTTCAGGAGGGTTAAATTCCCTTCGCACCCAGTATTTCTATGATCAAAGGCAGAACCACACGAGCTCTTTTTTGGGCAATATTCGATCAACAACATTATATTAGAAATACTTAGGGGCTATTTTGCATTGGCTTTGGCAACTATGCTTAAGGTTCAATATCAATAAACAACCTCGGATGATTATCTATTAGTAAACAGCCATTCCAATGGTTTAGTCAACATGGAAAACTTGCTCTGATCAAAGAAAATGTAATATCATAGTGAAAGTTGCTCATAAGCACGATACCATTTGAGATTACTGGCAAGCTTAATTATTAATTAAATTTTATCACAATATACTCCAGGGTCCAAGGCACACTCGAGCAAACAATTTCACTATATGAGTATATGCAACTCATTTATATCTTATATATTTTAAGTTCACTCACTGGTTTGTCCACTCCTAGTAATATTGTATATAATTATGTAAACATGGTACGAAATATACACCTTCCCCAGTGAATACAATTATTGAGAACACAAAACAAGCAAGGGAGGACAAACATTTCTATCTCACACCACAAATTTTCCAAGAATGATAATCCAATTTTGTAAATATATAATGTGCATCATATGAAAATATTAAATGTTATTGCGAGAGGAGTACTATACATCAAATGTTATTGCGAGAGTACTATACATCAAATTTGAAACAGCTGTAACGACGTAAAATAATAAAGATCACCTACGTTAAATTTGAAGTTAGTTATCAAATTATATACACTATATAAAATTATTTGAAATTATAATATGCGGCCATCGTAAACTGACCTTGGCGTGGCTATAAGAAGCAGGAGACATGATGATAAAGAGAGCCACACCACCATTGTTGTTGGTTACTCTGTGGGTACTGAGGTTATGAGTTAGTTACCCCACACTCTATATACTGTAGCTCCACCCAGCACAGGTCTCACTATCAAACATACACTATCGCTTTCACACACACACACGCACACACACACACACACACACAAACACACTCTCTCTCTCTCACTCATTCTCACTCTTTATATACTGATATTGACAATACTATTTGGCTTCACTGATAACATTTCTCAAGTGAATAGAGATTGATACAAAAGTGAAGGTTGGTCTGTGAATGCAATTCAAATTTCATATTTAGCTTCCTATAACTTCCTTACGGTGATATTCAAAACATGCAATGGTTTTCTAACCTACATCGTACGTAAAATTGAAGGAGTGAAAGGTGGGA
>CM064487.1:91789185-92024185 GCA_032716605.1 Paralithodes platypus | reverse complement strand
GCGGTCCCTTGACCAGACAGTGGTGAAGCCAAATGTTGAGCTGTAAACATGCATACAAATTATTAGAGTTTCTCACATACAAAAAAACAACACACAATTCACCCATTTCCCATGTCAAGAGTTCCCGCCATTGCACAAAATTACGTCAGGTAAACACGCCAGTTCACGCCACATAAAATAACTTAGATAAGCTATATTTCTATGTTGTTAAAACAAATTGATGAAAGTTCTTCAGTATCATGTACCTAAAACCAAGCAGATCCCAATGGACATTGTAGTTTGAATAGGTTTCATCCCTGGAATTCACCTTTAAGGTGTTGTGCTGTTCATGGACAACGGACATCATTTACTAACAAACTCTTACATGCAGAACGTTCTTGGGAAATAGAGGGAAATCCGAGTATGACATGAAAAGGTTAATGGGAGGTGTTCTGTTATTCTGGGCCACCTTCTCCCTCATGTTTAGCACCATAGTTTTGGGATTATAAGACGTTCACCCCATTAGTTTGGCGATTTTAAGAATTTTCGCTCCATTTATCTGTCAATGATAAGCCCTTACGTGCAATTTAGGTGTCGATTTTTTCCTGGCGAGAGACACTGGCCTCCGGTCGGGACATTTTGTACCGAAAATGTACAAATTTGATTTTGGAGGTACTGGGTTTTGGCCGGGACATTTTTTGACCGAAAATGTACAAATTTATCTCGAAGGGGGATCTTCATGATGTTTTTTTTTTTAAGCTTGATAGAAGTTTAGGGAGGAACCTAAAAAATAATATTAACAAAATAATTAAATAAGATATTATATACCTCCATCCCCCCTTAATGTTCTCTGTATTTGGGAACGCGGGATTACTTCTAAGCCCCTCTGAACCACGCTTTAAGCCCCTCTGAACCACGCTTTAAGCCCCTCTGAACCACGCTTTAAGCCCCTCTGAACCACGCTTTAAGCCCCTCTGAACCACGCTTTAAGCCCCTCTGAACCACGCTTTAAGGGGAGGTTTTTAGTGTGTTTCCTAAACTTCCATCAAGCTTGAAATTACACCCCCATGAGTCTCTTTCAAAATAAATTTGTACATTTTTCGGTAGAAAAATGTCCCGGCCGAAGGCCGGTTCCTTTTAAATTACAGGCTCGCTATCGCTAGCCAGGATAAAATCGACACCTGAATGGCACGAAAGGTCTTAATATGGGGTGAAAATTCTTAAAATCGCTAAACTAATGGGGCGAACGTTTTATAATATCAAAAGCAATGGGGCTAAACATGAGGATGAAAGGGGTCAAGAAAAAAATCCCTCAAGTGGAGATCTCCCCTTAATATACAGTATAGGCTTCTCTCTGTTATGTTAAGGAGTAATGTTTGACTTTCCAAATAGAGAAATATCATGTCGAAGTTGGGGAGGGGTTGAAGGGACTTATGCTCGTGACTGTACCCCATTGTTTACATGCAGAGTGAGGGGATTCCCAGGTACACAGTCTGTATATTTTCAGCTGATCGGTAATTTGTTATGTTAATATTTTGGTTACACAGCTATAGTCTATTCGTTGTAAATAGACGATAAATCATGACCTCTAACCTCTGTAACTCAAAAACGAGAGGAGTAATCGAGCTAATATTTCTACCAGCTGGGAAGAGTCAATCAGGGAATAGATGTGGAAATGTACAGCCAATTTGCTCTAGCCCTTTTTGAGTTACAGAGTATAGAGGTCATGATTTATCGCCACCTTACAGCGAATAGACTATAGTACGTAGATTATGTAGCGAAATGTCCTGTTAATCATGAAAACTTAGCATTAATATGACGCCGAGATATAGTAGATTCAGATTTTTGTTTTAGTTACCCTCAGCTGAAATACAACCGACTATAATTAAGGGGAGATCTCCACTTGAGGGATTTTTTTCTTGACTCCTTTCTCCCTCATGATTAGCTCCATTGTGTTTCTAATTTTAAGACGTTCGCCCCCATTATTTTGACGATTTTAAGAACTTTCAACCCATTTCTGTCAATTTTAAGATCTTTCGTGCCATTTAGGTGTCGATTTTATCCTGGCGAGCGATAGCGAACCTGTAATTTAATATGAACCGGCTTTCAGCCGGGACATTTTTCTACCGAAAAATGTACACATTAATCTTGAAAGGGGCTCAAGGGGGTGTAATCTTAAGCTTGAAGGATTTATAGGGACCAAACTAAAAACCTCCCCTCAACTTACTGTAGATCAGGGTTACCAAATCAACTTACTGTAGATCAGGGTTACCAACTCAACTTACTGTAGATCAGGGTTACCAACTCAACTTACTGTAGATCAGGGTTACCAACTCAAGTCCGCTAGATAGTAAATACATGACGAAACTGGCTGCAATAATGGGGCACAATCTCTACAATATCATATGCTCCAAATAGCTCCAATCTACACAATATCGCAAGAATTCAAGCAGCTAGATGTAAAAATGTGCCTCTAGATCGAAGTAAATACCTCTAGATCAAGCGGGAAAGTAGCTAATTTGGCAACACGACTGTAGGTACTTGACAACTAGCTCGACTTCCAATCAAACCTGTCAGTCACCATCAGAGGACGGAGCTGATAATGTGATACTCTGAGTGTGTGGTAGAGCAGGTTGGACGAGGGGCTGGCTGGCTGGAAGGAAACAAGATTATTACGCCGACCAGCAGTCCCACAGCTCACTCTACTACAACCCCTTCATAACCGGTGACATTATTTGATTATATTCTGGCAACTATTAGACGAATGTATGCAGTTTAAGAAGGGCCTCCAGCAAGTATAAGACTTGGAACTATCTCACTTAACCCTGTTGACTACCACAGGTCCTTCTTAAACTGCACACAATCCTCTAAATATAGCAAGCATATAATACAAAAGACGTGGCCAGTACGGAAGGGGTTAAGGGGAAGTTAGTTGATTTTTATGGACCCCCTTCTCCCTCGTGTTCAGCCCCATTAGTTTTCAGATGCTAAAACGTTCGGCCCTTTAATTTGGCGATTTTAACACCTTTCGCCCCATTTGGTGGTCAATTTTAAGACATTTCGTGCCATTTAGATGTCGATATTTTCCTAACGAGCGATAGCAAGCCTGAAGTTAAACGAGAAACCGGCCTTCGGCCGGAAATCTTTTCTACCGAAAACTTACAAATTTATGTCTAGGCATTTTTTTTTTTTTTTTTTTTTGAGGTCTAGCAAGGAAACTAAACAAATAATTTATGAATACATATATAGACCAACAAATAACCACTACCCCCTTAAATAATATAGGTTGGCCAGAATTCTGAACCCCAGCCCCTCATAACTCAAAAAGGACTAGAGTAATCGAGCTAATATGTCTACCACTTGGGAAGAGGCAACCAGGGGATAGGTGTGGAAATGTACAGCTCATTTGCTCGAGCCCTTTTTGAGTTACAGAGGTTAGGGGCTACGATTTCTGGCCTACTGATACTGAACAGAGTATAATAATTATGAAGCAGAGTTAAGGGGAGACGGGCCGATTGTTTGGTCATTCATTCCATTATTTCTTAGTTTCCTCACTAGACCTCCATCAAGCTTAAAACAAAAACAAAAATAGACCCCCATTCAAGATAAATTTGCAAATTTTTTCGATAGAAAAAATTTCCCGTCCGAAGGCCGGTTCCTCTTAAAATTTCAGGCTCGCTGTCGCTCGCCAGGAAAAAATCGACACCTAAATGGCACGAAAGGTCATAAAATTGACAAAGAAATGGGGCGAAAGGTGTAAACATCGCCAAACTAATGGGCGAACGTTTTTTATTCTCAAAACAAATGGGACTTAACACGAGGGAGAAAGGGGACCAGAGAAACGACCCGTCTCCCCTTAATGTGGGTAATTACTTTACAGTGTACTTGGCTATAGTCCTTTAGCACCCAACTAGAACGAGAGCTAATATGGAGGTACCGCTTCCAAATGTATCCAGCTAGTGTTTATAAGGGGGGACTTTCTGGAACCCCTTCTCCCTCATGTTTAGCCCCATTAGTTTTGAGATTTAAGTCATTCGCCCTATTAGTTTTGGCGACATTAAGACCTTTCGTGCCATTTAGGTGTCGATTTTTTCCTGGCGAACGAGCCTGCGATTTAGGAGGAACCGGCCTTCTACCGATAAATGCACCGATTTAGCTCGAAGGGGGATGTTGGGATCATTTAGCTCGAAGGGGGATGTTGGGATCATTTAGCTCGAAGGGGGATGTTGGGATCATTTAGCTCGAAGGGGGATGTTTGGGTCATTTCGTTAAGCTTGATGGAGGTATAAGGAGGAAACTAACTAAACAATCAAAATAATAAACAAATAAACAAATAAATCAAAGTTTCCCACAACCGAGGTGAGGGTAGGTATCTTAGGTGCGGTAATGTTCATAACTGGGCGGAAGTAGCCAATGTCCCGTCAGAGTGTAATGAATCATCGCCAGCCTTTACCTGTTTGCGATCATTACCCACACGATAATGTATATATGCAAGTATGTATGTATATACTCAGGCACATACCCCATTGCTGGGGGTGACCGACTCGAGATAAAGCTCTAACAGAAACAACATAATAATATAAAGTTATAATTCTTAGGGTTTATTAAATATATGGAATGACAGAACAAATGAAAGCGATTGCATACTTCCCTTGTCTTTATTAATATATGTTTCATTTATTTGTATATTTATTTGTTTATTCATTTATTTATTTTATTTATTTTGTTAAAAATAATTGTCAAAATAGTATTTAATGAAGATATGCTATAAGAAATTATCCTTTACCCCTATACCCTAGCAACCCCCAGGAGACTGCCTATACCGGCAGGTACAGGAGTTGGTAGGACTGGCCCGGCCGGGCCAGTCCTACCAGCTCAGACAACCTTGCAGCCTTGAAATTGATAAAAGGTTAATGTCAAACCTGTGGTCATATTACTGTGATATTTTAACTATAATTTTATTCGATATTTGAAATCAATATTTGGGTTTATAGCTCATGCATTCCCGATGATGTCTTGATAGTTTAGGTAGAAACTTGGAGTATTCGTGTTTCCCTTTTCCATAGGCTAACACGGTACCATGGACGAGTAACACACTCGATCAAATAGCAGAGTGTTTACAAATCCTGTTCCAACTCATTTTCTGTCTGGCACAAAACTGCAAATAGGTTACTTTTATTCTCAATCATGATAAACTTACATTTGATGCATTATAACTCTATTAAGTGATGTACCTGTGCATCCGGACGGTGTTCATCCTATCTATCTATCTATCTATTGCCTGACGCCGTGATCCCCGAAAGGGTGGCCTCGAACGAACCGCCCCCATGCACCTCTGTCCCCAGTCAGTCGACGCCCCTCCCTCCAACCAGCACCACCTTCGTTCATGAACTTCCTCACTCCATCCTTCCACCTCTCATTCGGTCTAACTCTCCCTCTCTGTCCCTCCACCTCGCTCTCGTACACCATCTTAGTCATTCTCTCGCTTTCCATACGTTCCATAATAATGGCCAAACCATCTCAAGTTGTTCCTTTTCTCACTTTCCAGCACATCTACCTCCACACCACACCACCTTCTTACTTCCTCATTAGTCTGTCTATCCCTCCATGTAACTCCGCATGCACTCCTTAAGTAATTCATTTCCACTGCTCTCACTCTTGGTCTGAGTCTCTCAACCAACGTCCATGCTTCGCTTCCGTAAGTCAGTGTCGGGATTACCACACTGTCATGCAAGGACTTCTTCACTTCCATACTGACCACCCTATTTCTTGTTACTGCTTTTAGCGTTCCTACAACCCTCTTCCCCTGTTGTACCCTCTCACGCACTTCTTCATCCATAGTCCCATCTTTACTCAACACACTGCACAGATACTTAAAAGAGTTGACGATCTCCATAGCCTGACCGTTCAGCTTCACCTCACACTCTGTGACTTCACCCCTTTCGAAAACCATAACCTTGCTCTTCCCCGCATTTACCTTCAAATTCCGTTTTTCGCACACTGTTCCAAACTCATTTACCAGACCCTGCAACTCCCATTCATTATCACTCATCAGAACTGTATCATCCGCAAACAGCAGTATAGGTAGCTTCCACTCAATTCCCTCCCTTTTCAGCGATACACCAACATCCACTGCTCTTGATAGTATTTCTTTCATGACTCCATCCATATATACAGTAAACAACCACGGGGACATCACACACTCCTGTTTCAAACCAACATTCAGGTCAAAGAACTCGCTCTGCTCACTCTCCACACGTACTGCCGCCTTTGCACCCTCATACATGCTCTTCACTGCTTTCAGCAACTTGGTGTTCATCCTGTTTTACTAAAAAATCTGTGATTTTGTGCTGACTCACTGCCTAGGCAAACTCTTTTGTCTCCGTCTCTCCTCTAACGTCTTCCCTTCTTGCTGGAAGTTTGCTCTCATTCAACCTGTTCCAAAGAAGGGTGACCGCTCTCAACCCTCCAACTATCGTCCAATTGCTCTCATCTCTTGTGTCTCTAAAGCTTTTGAAACTATTACTGCTTCCAATTTTCTTAAGCATTTATCTTCTCATAATCTGCGCTCAGATCGCCAGTATGGCTTCCTTTAGGGTCGCTCTACTGGTGATTTTCTTTCATATCTTACTTACTCTTGGTCATCCTACTTTCGGGACTTCAGTGAGACCTTTTCTATTGCACTAGACATATCGAAGGCCTTCGATAGAGTCTGGCACAAGTCTTTAATTTCTAAACTACCCTCCTTCGGTTTCTATCCCTCCATCTGTGCCTTTGTCTCTAATTTCCTTTCCGGCCATTCCATAGCTGCGGTTGAGGACGGCCATCGCTCACTTCCTCATCCTATCAACTCCGGTGTTACTCAGGGCTCTGTCCTATCTCCCATTCTCTTTCTAATTTTCATAAATGATCTTCTCAACTGTACCTCCAGTCCCATCCATTCATACGCAGACAACTCTACCTTACACTACTCAATTAGTTTTCCTGAACGCCCCAGCCAACAATCCCTCAAAGACAAACGTAATGAAGCCATGCAACACTTATCTTCTGATCTAACTACTATTTCCAATTGGGGCAGATAAAACCTTGTTGCCTTTAATGCTTCCAAAATCCAATTTCTTCATCTTACTACCCATTCAGAACTCCCAGAGGTCTATCCCTTACAATTCAACAATGCAAAAATTAATCCTTCATCATCTCTCAATATTCTCGGTGTCTCTTTTTCTTCTGCTCTCACTTGGAAGGACCATATTACCAGTCTTGCTTAGCCTTCCAGAAGCTGGGTGTGCTCAACTGCCTCAAGGGATTCTTTACCCCTGCACACCTTCTTGCTCTGTACAGGGGCACAGTGCATCCTTGTATTGAGTATTGTTCACATGTGTGGGGAGGATCCTCTCACACCGCACTCCTAGACAAAGTAGAAAGGAAAGCCTTTCGTATCATTAACTCTCGCCCACTCACCAACTCTCTGCAATCTCTCTCTCTTCGCCGCAATATTGCATCTCTCTCGATATTCTATCGCTACTATAATAATCAATGTTCCTCAGAGATTTCTCAGTGTATACCACCTCCTCTACGTAGGGTACGTAGTACCCGTCTTGCAACACAATCCCACCCGTACTCTGTGCAACTCTCCAACCCAAGAGTGAAACGGTATTCTCAGACTTTATTCTATTCAACTGCTGAGCTCTGGAACTCTCTTCCAGAATCAGTCTTTCCCTCTTCCTATGACTTAAATTGCTTCAAACTCCGTGTGTCCAGGCATTTTGGCTCGAACGTCCCTTGATTTTGGCCCCGTCACTCTTTGAACTCTGGGGGAGGCACTCGATACAGGCAGTTCTTCCTTTTGTCCGCCTCACTCACATAGAAAAAAACAAAACAATGTAGCTCATCAATTAAAGAGAAAAGATCCCTGCTTATAGTGTGGAAAACATGTACATTGTACAGTATATACCTATGTTATATAATGTGAGTGAGTGAGTGAGTGAGCGGCCACCAGGGGGCGTGTGGGGACAGAGGTGGGTATATAAACAGAGCCACACACCACATCAAACACACACGGCAACATGAAGGTGAGCCACCAACACTACCTTCACATAGTTCAGGAAGCAATGTTTGGGTGGGGATAAGGGAGTATCGTAGACATGATTTAAATGAATTATTGCTTTTGTAAGTCAGTCTGTCACACACATACACAACTGTATGTTACTATTATTTTTATTCAAAACTTGTTTTATCAATTTACTTTACAGTATAACAGAAAACATAACTTTACTTTAGCAATAGGACAAATTAGACTCTATTAGTAAATACATATAGCCTATAACGAAACAAAAACCCATTCCAGTCCTTTACCATTAATATATGCTTTTACTACACGCTTTAAATGAAAATTAAACAATATAATGTCTATCTTATCAGCTGCTCATCGTCCTACTGGGTGTGTCTGTGCTGGTGGATGCGGCCATCTCCGCGGAGGAGGACCCCACCACCTCACTAAAGACCAAGGTTGACACCAAAGACGCTGATCTCCACGCCGAAGAGTCACTCCGCCTCGAGATCCAAGTTCAGCCTCAAACACCACTTGAGACTGACACACCGTCCAAGGTCACCGAGGGTCAGCTCTCCACTGCTACTGCAGAACAAGACGCCAGCTTCCACCTAGACTCCCGAGGTGACGTCAAGATCATCCAGGGAGCAGTGCCCAAGGACGACCTGATGGAGACTCACGATGAGCTCAACGAAGAGTTCCAAGAAGCAGTTGAGAGCTCACACCTGGCCTATTCCGCTGACAAAGAGACCGACCTGGTGAGTAGCTTACCAATCTTATATTTTGTTTCTTATTTAAAAACAAAAGAAAGAAACAAAAAACGGGACATAGATGAAATATAATTCCATGTATTGTAATAGATAATACATACACGTTTACCTAAAAGCTGAGTTATAATTGTATATTACGATGCACTATTCACCTGAACAAGCATATAGTTGGCCAACATAAGTAATGTCATAGCATAAAAATACTAATCAATTAAAATATTAATATAGAGTTCAAGAACTTAAAAACGCAAAATTGATATATATATACTGTATATATATATACAGTATATATATATATATATATATATATATATATATATATATATATATATATATATATATATATATATATATATATACATATATATATAAATCTAGGGAAATAATCCAATATTATATAGCTTAAAGCACTCTTTTGCATTTATTTTAACTATATAAATATACCGGTATATATATATATATATATATATATATATATATATATATATATATATATATATATATATATATATATATATATATATATATATATATATATATATATATATATATATATATATACAGTATATATATATCGAAATCCATGGGTTGGTAACTCTGTTGAATGTTTTGCCTTGATACCCCTAGGTCGCCTAATGGCTGTTCTCCTGCATGCTGAACTATCCCCAGCAGTGTCCCAGTTTCCTTTCCTCAAGTCCCCTACACTCAGGACCTTGTCTTAGGTCTTTCTCGCTCTACCGCCTCATAACCTTCTTCTTCTTCTTTTTCATTTGTTTATATATTATAACAGTTTATTCAATCATACTCATCTATTTTCTCTGCATTACCAAACCAGCACAGCCTGCTAGTATTTATTATCTTACTGGAACACTCTCTATACAAAGCGGCTCTCTTAACTCTGCTTACTCTGGTCCCTCTTTTACTGTGTGATTACAAATCTTTCTCATGATAATTTCAGTACATTCAAGCTATGGGCATTTTATTCATTAAATCCTCAAACACTTCATATTACCATATATCAGTACGTTTTACCCACATGCAGCATACAGCTTCCTCTTTATATGGAGGGAGAGACTATTTGTAGTCAATAGTGGTAGCAACTTTCTCAACTTATTTCACCCACATCTGACTCAACACACTTCATAGTCACTTTCCCAGTATTAGTTCGTGTCACCTTACTTTATGCTCATGATATCTTTTCTCATCGCTTGCGTCTTTCTTCCCTTCCCTCACTTCCTAATTTTTGTTTTTACAATACCCTCCACACTGTCTACAATCAACACAAATCAGAAGTAGCTTTAAAACAGCTCCCAAGGCAAAGTCACCCGAAAACGTCTTGACAGAAATGTTAACACCAATATGAAGAGTTCTGTATGAGGATTGATTCCAAAGTAATAATTTTGTTTTACACTCTTTATCCTGTAATTGATCATTTCTAATTCATATTCCATTGCAGTACTCGGATGCTCCCTACCAGTGGGCTTACGAGGTGCTGGCACCATCAACGGGAGACTACCAGAGCCGAGTGGAGCACCGCCAGGAGGACGGTGTGGTCCGGGGAAGATACTCCCTCATCCAGCCCGACGGTTCCCTCCGTGTTGTCAACTACATCGCTCACCCCGAGGACGGCTTCCAGGCCACAGTCCAAAACCAGCCCATGCACCAGTATGCCATTGGCGCCCTTGACATTGCTTCAGAGGATATCAATCAAGCATACACAAGTTCTCCAAGAGAACAGCAGAGTGCCATCAACATCCCTCAGCAGCTGCAGCAGCAGCAGCAGCAGCAGCAGCAGCAGCAGCAGCAGCAGCAGCAGCACCAACTCACTAGCACTGTTACTCAACAAATTCAGCGTCAGTCACAGCAACAGCCTGAATACAAGAGGCCGCAGCGAATTAACTTAAGCATTGACCCTCAGCTTAACCACCAACAACAGCAGCAGCAGCAGTTTAACCAACGACGACAGCAGTTCAACCAACGTCAGCAGCAACAGTTCAACCAGCAGCAACAACATCAGCAGATCAGACAGGATCAGCAACAGTATGATCAACAGCAACAATTCAACCAGCAACAACAACAGCAGCAGTTCATCCAGGGTCAGCAACAGTTTGATCAGCAACAACAACAGCAGTTCAACCAGGACCAGGAACAGTTTGATCAGCAGCAACAGTTCAGCCAGCAACAACAACAGCAGTTCAACCAGGACCAGGAACAGTTTGATCAGCAGCAACAGTTCACCCAGCAACAACAACAGCAGTTCAACCAGGACCAGGAACAGTTTGATCAGCGTCAGGAAAAGTTTGATCAGAATCAGGAACAGTTTGATCAGGTTGACGAGCAGTTTGAGCAACGTAAGAATAAGTTTGACCAGCGACAGGTACAATTTGATCAACGACAGGAGCAGTTTGAACAACGTCAGGAACAGTTTGATCAGAGTCGAGAACAGTTTGATCAGCGCCAGCAGCAGCAGCAGTCCATCAGCACCCAGGACCGCACAGCATCCAAACAACCAAACCTCGAACAAAGTCAGCAGTTCTGGATGGAGCACCCTTACTTTAGTCAGATCAGCACCCCTCAGCGTCGTCCCTCTACTCAGCACAAACTAACTCCTTCCACCCAGGTCATTCCCTCCCACTTCCAGACCTTTCAGCACAAAATCAGACCTGCCATTCAGATCACCAAAGTTGCTTAAGTTAGCCAAGACGGACAAACATGAACTGCCAAGATAATGTGTTCAATTGTAGCAAATATGATAGGCACACATAAAAGATTAACCAGTTTGCAATACAGTATGAGGGCTAGTTTAAATACATACACAGATTATTACTTGTTCATATTGGCTACACCGCATTCTCAGTCGCACATACAAATCTAACAGCTTAATAATTAATTCAAGATAATATTATAAAGTAATTATTTTGTGGTTGTCAGTTACATCCAGCTCTTTACACAATTGTGTCAGTTCCATTTATCTATGATTACACAAACAATGAACATACATGGGGGCATGATATAAACACCATCTGAGAAGGAGCACTCTGTTGACAATGTTCCGCTTATAATGTAGCTTCTTCGGGTCACTCTGATGGAGCATAAACGAAACGTTATCAATTAGACTTTTCCTCCTCATATAGTATAAATAGCCATTGTGTCATCTTGTGGGGAAAGTTTACTGTGTATCAACAAAGGTACATACTGTAGTCTAAACAAAGGGTACCATAAGCAACTAATTCTATCTCACCAGGTGACATTACGATCTGGCGATAAAATCATGGGGAAAACAACAACATAGAAATCCATAATTTAATTTAGTTATAGTTGAATGCATAATAAAATGTGAAAAAAATAAACGAGGATGAGTTATATATCTAATTTTCTTTCTTCCTTATTACTAAATAAGTGATGATAAATCTGTAAGTGACATGGCATACTCAACTACCATATGCTACTGTACAAAGGAATTTAATAAACGATTTGAAATACAACATCCACATAAGTCTTAACGAGGCTCCTCGTACAAATTCATCTTGAAAGAGGGTCTATGGAGTGTTTTCTTAAGCTTGATGCTAGTAAACTAAAAAATATATTAATAAATAAATATATAGACCAAAAAACAAGCAGTATACCCCCTTAACTGATTCATCTTTTACATAAGCTAGATGATGGTTTGATAACATAAAGCTATAAAGTAAATACAGTCCCATAACTAATTCTGGTTAGTCCATGACAAAATAGTAAGAATGATAAATGTAATATTAATATGCTAAATGCATTTCTTCTTACATTTACTCCTAATCTGTGGCCATGAATATTACTTATAATTATATCTAAATGTACACTATATGTTTAAATCTAGACGCAACATAACATTATTTTAAGTGTCAAACTGACGTAGGTCAGCAATGTTATATACTTAACTCGTACAGTACCGGTGCCGTCCTTTTATTAGATGAGTTTGTTCAGCTTAGGAAGGACCTCTAGCAATAATAAGGCTTCAAACTATCTCAACTAACCCATTTAAATACCACAGATCCTTCCTAAGCTGCAGGATATCGTCTACTTATAGCTAGAATGAAGTATAACACGTTGCTGGTACTCAAAGGGTTAAACACACAATACAAAACTATGCCCAGTGTAGATAAAATGAACAGGCTATATTTTGTAGTCATCTATAGGGAACGTAAAAAGGTAGGCTCATATGTCATAATATCACACAGAGAAGTAAAAGTTACTATTAGAGGAAAGGGATGAACATACGGTAGATGGAAGAGAAATATGTTTAGTGGCAACCCCTTTTGAAAATGTTATTATTTTCAGGCTAATGTGCTAGATTAGGAAGATTTACACATCCTATTTACCAGCACAATACCTAAACAGAGAGAGAGAGAGAGAGAGATAATTACTTATCACCATATTCTCATCTACTATAGTTTATTCTCTGTAAGTGGGCGAGAAATCATGACCTCTATCCTCTGTAACTCAAAAAGGGCTAGATCAAATTGGCTGTAAATCTCCACATCTATTCCTTGAGTAACTCTTCCCAACTGGTAACAATATTAGCTCGATTACTCTAGTCGTTTTTTAGTTACAGAGGTTAGAGGTCATTATTTATCGCCTACTTACAGCGAATAGACTATAGTGTGTGCCCTATATGTTACGACTTTGGGGTTAGTCTTATCAGCAGCCTGTGACACATCGGAAACCTTGAGAATGTCGAATTATACTTTGAGGATTTGATTGGTTAATTTTTTCTGCGATAAAAAGTAAATATATATTTGCCATACGTTATTTAATTAGTGCTATCATACCGTCTTCGCAGTATATTAGAACACAGCTGGACACCTATATTGGAAGTTGATGGCGAAATGGACTTTTTTTATATATACATCTCTGTACCGGGAAATTTTCTACCGAAACATTTACAAATTTATCTAGAAGGGGCATCTTGGGGATGTTGTTTTAAGCTTGATGGAGATCTAGGGAGGGAACCAAGACACAAATATATAATAAATAAATAAATATATCGACCGAAATAAACCCACCCCCCTTAATAATCTACCCATGTATAGATATACTGGTGGTAATATACCCATCGAATACAAAGAGTCAAGGCAAATCACTATCAACATACTCAATGATCTGATGTACAGTTGCCCACATAATTCTCGTTCCTCTCCGTGATCTTATGCATGGAAATACAATCCTTATTATTGAATTACGAGTGTAGTTTCTTATGCAGTGGTTTACTCATCTGATTAGTCAACTGATAATTATAAGAAACCACACTCGCAATTCATTCATACTAATTATAAGAAACCACACTCGCAATTCATTCATACTAATTATAAGAAACCACACTCGCAATTCATTCATACTAATTATAAGAAACCACACTCGCAATTCATTCATACTAATTTTACTTCCACACATTTAAGGCGGTATGGTTGGCTTTTCTTGCCCGCCCTCTCCCTCATGTTTAGCCCCATTAGTTTTGAGATTTTAAGACGTTCGTTCCATTTGTTTGGCGATTTTAAACCTTTCACCCCATGTCATTGTCAATATTAGGACCTTTCGTGCCATTTAGGTGCGGATTTTTTCCTGGCATAACGAGCCTGTCATTAAAATGTAAAACTTGCAAACAAAGTCAAACCAAAACTGGGACAAAGACAATATAAAGTCAAAACAACATATCAAAATCGCTATGTGGAAACAACGCTTACTAAAATAAAAATTTATGAAATGAAAGAACACAATCCACCACATTTTAGGAGGAATCGGCCATTGGCCGAGAAAATTTTCTACCGAAAAATTTACAAATTTATCTCGAAAGGGAGTCTAGGGAGTGTTTTCTTAAGTTTGATGGAAGACATTCATAACACACACACACATACACACACACACATACACACACACATACACACACACACACACACACACACACACACACACAGAAAGACCGACTTGTGACAGTGGGCTGCGAGATTGAAAATATTGAAAGAAGAATGATGAACCAGAGACAGTCAGAATTAGCTATGGGAAGTAGAGGCCACCAACCCTCACTCTGACAGAACCAGCCCACCACAGATAATAGCCTAACTAATATTAAAGTAATAGGTAAACGAATGTAAAGCTTCATACATGATACCTGCATGATCTCGTGAGGCTAAAACCACTGGTTAATTACTTGCTAAGTTTAAGCTCAAAATTTCGACAATAATATGACGAGAAATATCATTAATATAACATACTAGCAGGGGTACCCGGCGTTGCCCGGGTAATCACCATAATCACCATCACTACTACCACCACTACTACTACCATAATCACCATCATCAAACAATCATCACAATACTACTACTACCATAATCACCGGCCTCGACCTCCCTGTGCCTGCGACCTCTATTTTGGCTGCTAAATGACCTCCGATTTTGGATCTGACCTCATCTGTACCCCCATTTTGGGGGGCTGCGAACAACTTTCGTTCCATACACCTTTTCGATCGGAGGCCTACTTCTGCCCCAAACGGCCATGTTTTCAATTTTTTTAATTTTGTTTTTCAATTTCGGCCTCGAAACGACCTCCGATCGAGGCCTCGCCCCCTCTATGACCTGACCCAGGTCAATTGACACCCACATGCAAAGTTTCAGCTCCCCAGGTCCAAAACTGCGGCCGCCTATTAAGAACACACACACAGACAACCGAAAATATTATATAGACTATATATACTGTATATACTACTAGCAGGGGTACCCCGGCGTTACCCGGGTAATCACCATAATCACCATCACTACTACCACCACTACTACCACAATCATCACAATACTACTACTACCATAATCACTGGCCTCGACCTCCCTGTGCCTCATTAAACGGCGACTTCGATTTCGGCCGCTAAATGACCTCCGATTTTGGATCTGACCTCATCCGTACCCCCATTTTGGTGGGCTGCGAACAACTTTCGTTCCTTACACCTTTTCGATCGGAGGCCTACTTCTGCCCCAAACGGCCATTTTTTTTTCAATTTTTTTATTTTTTTTTTTCAATTTCAGCCTCGAAACGACCTCCGATCGTGGCCTCGCCCCCTCTATGACCTGACCCAGGTCAATTGACACCCACATGCAAAGTTTCAGCTCCCCAGGTACAAAACTGCGGCCGCCTATTAAGAACACACACACACACAGACAGACAATCAAAAATATTATATAGATATATACATTATACATATTAAAACAAAATGCTGAGTTTGTTTGTTAGTATGTTTTTATGTCTGTTTGTGTCCCTCTTGCGCAGAAGCCCATGGGACTATGGAGATGGGACGAGGCATGGGTGCTCAGGGAGTCCTAGGGTTGAGGAAGAACAAGGTGGTATGGTATGGTAAATTATTTGTCTAAAATCATAACGAGTGAGATGATGAAGTAAATGATCGGGTCTGTTGGAAAACCTTGCAGGGAAAAGATTTGCTAATGTAATTCAGTGTAGAAATCGGTCATTCTCCGCCATATTGGTGCCATTTGCCTCTCTCTACACTCTATACTTCCATACCCATAATAAGTATTCAGCAATACTGGTACAGGATATACAGTTTCATCTTTGGATCAAAACTCTACACGATCAAACTAACATATCAGTCCGTTGTTGGATAATTACGGCACCAAAAGAGAGGACAAAGATAAAGATGGCCGCTTACTCTTCTTACAGCATCCTTAAGGGGGGGCTTGGTTATTCTGGACCCCCTTCTCCTTCATGTTTAACCCCATTAGTTTTAAGTTTTACAAACGTTCGACCCATTAGTTTGGCGATTTTATAATCGTTCCTGCCATCTAGGTGTCGATTTTTTTGTTCTTGGCGAACGATAACGACTGTGTAATTTAGGTGGAACCGGACTTCGCCTGGTTAATTTTTCTACCGAATTTTTTTTTTTTTTTATCTCGAAGTGGGGTCTTGGGGGTATTTTTAAAAGTTTGATGGATGTTTTGGTAATAAACGTAAGGGATAATAAGTAAATAAATAATTGAATATTTTGATACAAATCTCCCCATAAATCAGATAAGTGACTTTGGCCTCTGGATTGCTGTCATGGTAACATATACAAGTACAGTAGGTTGGTCATGGAGGTACAGTGGGCCATTGAGACGTGACTCGATACAATGTGCAGAGGTTTTATATGTACAGTCAAGAGCATAAATGTGATGAACCTATTTAAATTAGTGCAAACCAGACAGTACAATGCTTTATTATAGGCCAGACACTTTAAAATGTCAAAAATTGGAATGGGTATACAGTATATGCCGACAACTGCACATCATCGGTTAGCATTAAGCCAATAATTAGATTGAGGCAGTGCGCAGTTTATGCAACGCTGCCTCCATCCGTCCCAAAGCTGGAATTGTCAAACCAATGACACTGAAAATTTTGCATAATTAATGATAAATTTAGACCTTCACAACCTCTGATTTGTCGCTATTCTGTTGGTCCTAAAAGGTTAATATTATTCGTAGTATACTTAGTATGGTTCGATGATGCTCAGAAATGTATATTTGACTTGAAATTGATACATTGAAGTATTAAAAACCTTCACTAAAGTGAGACTCGTCCGCCGCGGTTTGACGACTGTACCCCCGAAACTCCCGTTTTCTGTTGACCCATTTTCTTACGACGCACGATCTCGAAGGTGTTTTTCGCTCTCCGCAGTACTTTTTAATGATTTTATGTCTTCTACATTATTATTTAGAGCAGCGGGGGTCTGGGGGCGTTAGCCCCCAGGTTAGGTTAGGTTAATGACAATATTGTCATCAGAGGAGGCGGGTGATTGGTTTGTTTACGTTACGCAGCGTCCGCCGCGGTCTGCGAGTGTCTACCTCGCCAACTCGCATTTTCAAAGGAAGCATTGATCTAACATGACAACCTAACTTACAGTAACTTGGGGGCTGCTTTCCCCAGACTCCCACAATTCGAACATCAGTAGGGGTTCCTGCATATGGTAAGACTAAAAAAAGACTCGGTTTCGAAAGGAAAACAATGAAAAAATAGGGGTTGTATAACTGTAGGTTTACCTAATTAATTATTTCAAGTGAATTAGAAACAGCAAGCGTGTTTTTATGGCATGTTAGGTTATGACAATTAAAATAGTGAAACCATATAAAACACGAATTTACTGCTAGATAGATTTCATTTACGAATGTGTGTCTTGGCTATATCACAGTTACTATACTCGTTTAATTTCATCTGACGGTAAATTGAATCCCTTAACTACTGATTTCTTGATAACTAACGGCAAAATAAGAAACTAGAATGTCACTGCTTCACATTAGTGCCGAGTTTTCATAATTAACAACAAATTTTGCTACAAAAACTGCATAATAGCGGAGTAATCAAGATGAAGACAGCAATTTACCGTCAGCTGGAAAAAAAAAACAGAGTATAGTTCAATATTATAAGCATTCAACCACATTAACTCACCTTGTGCTCAATACAGACCATCATTCCAACGCAGGAGAACCCATTTATGACCCAAACACTACCAGATGGACGACTGTTGAGATGAGGACGAATGGATGATACAGAAACTGAAACCCTCCGTCTGGTTTAAGGGGGAGTGGGGTTTTTTCTGGATCCCATTTTCCCTTGCGTTTAGCCCCATTAGTTTTTAGATTTTAAGACGTTCAGCCAATTAGTTTGGCGATTTGAATACTGTTCACCCCATTTTCTTGACAATTTTAATACCTTTCGTGCCATTTAGGTGTCGATTTTTTCCTGGCAAGCGATAGCTAGCCTGTAAATTTATCTTGAAGGGGGATCTAAGGGGTGTTTTTTAAGCTTAATGGAGGTCTAGCGACGAAACTAAAAAACATATGAATCAATAAATAAACTAACCACTACAGATCATTCCTGCTCATCGACCTTGCAACTTTGAATACTCATATGAACTCTGTTATGGTGCATAGTGATTTGTTCGGCTCATTTCGAAACAAATTTGAATAAATTACTTCGAAAATATGTTCAAAATATATAGATTACTGTTCAGACGTAAAGTATCATATAATATTTCAGAATTTTAATAATTAATAATTTTAATAATTACTCAGTTCTGAGTAAGTTTTTAAAGTTTCTATGGACAGGTGACAAACGGTCTGGGGCTGCTAACGGTTTTCGTTGTTCCCTCCCGTTCACCCAGCTCACCCAGCTATGAATTTTTGCCAGATACCTCCACATATGGACTAGTAGTCCAGATATATCGAGTCCTAAATGGACGCCATGGCGTTTTTCGTGTGGATTTACTTAATTTCGTGTAGGGCTTAAGGACGCCATGGCGTCCAAACGTGCGCCGGGGCAAAAGTAGCTCAGGACACCATGGAGTCAATACGTGCACGACAGGGTTAATTTTTTTAAATGCTGAAACACAAATTGGAAAATGATAGATTTCATACATTTCTGTTTTCTTTATATTTTTATAAAAAATTTAATGCTTCAAACAATAAACATTTTATGGAATTATGAGGTCTGTAATCGCTTTTCCATTGTTGTCTGGTAAACAATTCAAGTTACAAATGTTACTTTGGGCTACAGTCAAAAATCCGCAACCTATTACGTGTAGTAAACAATAAATACAGCATCATACTCCTATTGGATATAATATTCTAATGGAATTTATGATTTTATAGTTAAACTTAACAACGTTATTTTGTTCAAATTATTTGGGCTCAAAGGCATCATGGTTCCTAGGGGCGCTACTTTTATTCTTGACTATAGCCAAAAAAGCCTGGAGTTAGTTCTTTAGTTTAGATGTCATAGGTGTTCCAGAGCAGGTTATGCCACAGTTGTGATTTAACTAGAGAAAGCAGGCCAACCTCTGTGCTGACTCGATTGGAAGAGGGAGGGGATGATCTTGGAGGAAGGGGTCAACTGGTGCTGAGTAGGGAAGGTGTTGTATGTGAGGCGTTGAGGAGTGTTGAGCCGAGCGTAGAGTGGGTGTTGCTGCCAGAACTGCTGATATTGCTTGGTGAATGACTGTTTTGGTGTAATAATGCTAGTACGTTCGCGAGGGGTGGAGAATTGTTGTTGATTTTGATTAATCTGCTGCTGGCGCTGATCAAACTGTATCTGACGCTGGTCAAACTCTTGTTGGCGCTGTTCAAACTGCAGCTGTTGCTCGTTGAACTGTTGTGCAATACCATATTCTTGACGTTGTCTCTGCTTTTGGTTGATCTGGGTATCAAATTGCTCAGTGTTGTATGTATTTAAACGTTGTCTCTGAGCCTGGTTGTACTGCTGCTGCTGTGCCTGGTACAGGTGCTGGGTGCTGATGGGCTGGTTTTGGACTGTGGCCTGGAAGCCGTCCTCGGGGTGAGCGATGTAGTTGACAACACGGAGGGAACCGTCGGGCTGGATGAGGGAGTATCTTCCCCGGACCACACCGTCCTCCTGGCGGTGCTCCACCCGGCTCTGGTAGTTTCCCGTTGACGGTGCCAACACCTCGTAGGCCCACTGGTGAGGTGAGTTGGAGTACTGTGGAGAATATTTGCAAACAGTTAATATTTGAATATAAATAGAGAAATTCATATATTTATAAAAATGGGAACTAATGTACAATTAATTATATGACGTTATTCATGAATGAATGTAGATACAACGAGAACTTTGCAATCATGAAATAAAATGGTATGCTAAATACATGCTGCAGCTATTGGTTTTACATAATTTTTAGAGAATATAACAAGTACTGACCAGACTATAATGATTGTCAGCACTGTATGTACTTCTCTATGGCGTCCTGGAACTTTTCGGTGAGTTTCTCGTGGGTCTCGATGAGGTCGTCTTTAGGCACGGCTCCCTGGATGTTGGTGATGCCCCCTCGGGAGTCTAGGTGGAAGCTGGCGTCTTGTTTTGCAGCAGCAGTGGAGAGCTGACCCTCGGTGACCTTGGACGGTGTGTAAGTCTCAAGTGGTCTCTGAGGCTGAATTTGGGTCTCGAGGCGGAGTGACTCCTCGGCGTGGAGATCAGAGTCTCCAGTGTCAGCCTTGGTCTTCTGTGAGGTGACGGGGTCCTCCTCCGCGGAGATGGCCGCACCCACCAGCAACCACACTCCGAAAAGCACAATTATAGTCTGTTTTGAGGAATGAGAAATATATAATAAGTTATGAAAGTCGAATTAATAGTTCATTAATATTCAAATCAAACCTTCATGCATGCGAATACTTGAGAAATAATATGGATATATGTCGTGTATATTCTATCAAAGAAGTAAATTGTTTTTTATTTTTTTTTACCCATAGGTGGGTCTAAGGGGGGGAAAGGAGAGGGGGGGGGAGAGGGAAGAGAAAGGAGGAAAGTATGAAGGAAAGTAGGAGAGTAACAGTTGGTGGGCAGACCACCTTGCTATGTTGTGTGTTTGAAACATATGTTTTTGTGTTGGGGCAAGTGGTGTATTTTCTTTATGTTTGTTTGGTAGCTAGCTAAGGAC
This sequence comes from Paralithodes platypus, assembly GCA_032716605.1. Lineage (NCBI taxonomy): Eukaryota > Metazoa > Arthropoda > Malacostraca > Decapoda > Lithodidae > Paralithodes > Paralithodes platypus. Next base: position 92,002,926 of record CM064487.1, on the reverse strand, counting down.
GAAGGTGTGATTGTTGTTATTATTATTTTTATTATTATTACTGTTTGTGTATAGTTGAGTTCACTATTTTTCTTTTTGGTTTGAATTTTATTTAGTATTTGTTTTTATTAATATATTGGATCTGGTTCCTCTATTTCATTTATTATCTTTAGACTACTTTTGAACCAGGAGTGTTGTCTGAGGTCTTGTTGTAATTCATGGTTATTTTTTATAGTTACGAATATCGGGTCTTGTAGGTGTTCTAGTCTGCTCCATATTTTCGTTGCCTGTTTGTGGATGCGTATATTAAGGGGTAGAGTGTTTGTGTGTTCGTGTATCTGGAGAGTTGTCATCGTATATGGGTAGCGTTGGTTAGTGGCAAATCTTAGTGCTTTATTTTGTATTATTTGTAGTTTTCTGAGTTGTGTTTTACTCAATGTATGTGTAGGTACGGGGGGATAGTCTAGGATTGGTAATATGAGTGTTTTTACTAGGTGTGTTTTTATTTTGGTGTTAAGAGCTGAGAAGCGGTATAGTTTGTTCAAGGCTATTTGTGCTAGGTTTTTCCTCTCTGTTACATTTTTGGTGTAGCCATTTGTGCTAATTGTTAGGCCAAGGAGTCTTCCATTATTTGTGCTAATTGTTAGGCCAAGGAGTCTTACATTATTTGTTTCTTCTATTTGGTTATTATTTATATGTATTTGGGTTTTCTTTTTTACTCCTAGTTGGATGACTGTGAATTTATTGACGTTTGTTTTAATTTTCCAGTTTTCCTCATAGTTGTTTATTATCTCTGCTTCTCTTTGGGTCTTTCTAGCCATGATGGCTCTGGATGGCCCTCCATATCCTACGATCTGTGTTATATCGTCTGCATATGCAATGTTTGTGCCTGTTTGTGAGGGAGGGGTGTCGCTTGTGTAGATGGTGAATAGTGTTGGTGATAGTACTGATCCCTGAGGGACACCACAGCTTATGCTGATTTTGTCACTTAGGGTTGTTTTTATTTTAATTCGGGCTGAGCGGTTTACTAGGAAATTATTCAGTAGCTTTTCTATTATTATTGGGAGATTTAGGTTTAGTATCTTATATTGCAACCCTAAGTGCCATAATTGTAAACTATTGATTGTATTATATGTTCAGTAATACTGAACTAATGAATTATTTCTCCTCATTCACTTAGCAGTGTGAGGAAAGTTGTTGATTCTCACCTTCATGTTGTTGTGTGTGGACTCTCTGGTGTTGAGTGCTTATATAGCCACATCCACCGTGATCCCCCTTGCGGCTGGTGGATCAATCACGTTATGTAAGACAGAGGATGGTTGTCTCCAGGAGAAACAGGGGTCCAAACTGGAGTAACATCGTCTAGGGTTACCTCACTCTATTTCATTATATTTTTCGTGTTTTCCCTGTTTTATACATACATGAATATGTTGTTGTTGTCGAGACATTTCCATAAATTAAATAAAAGGGCATATTGTTTGTTTATTACCGGTACTTGCATTGTAAGATTATAAACCCTTTAAATTATGCAGTGGATCGTCAGGAGTAGAAAGATTATCTAGAAATATACCTACGTACCATGAACAGATTGATCATATGCACGATCAATTATTTTAAGGGGAAGGTGGTTGCTTTTACTAGACCCCCTTCTCCCTCATGTTTAGCATATTAGTTTTGAGATTTTAAGACTTTTCCGTTAGTTTAGCGACTTTGATACCTTTCGCACGATTTGTTGTCAATATCAAGACCTTTCGTGCCATTTAGGTGTCAATTTTTACCTGCCGACCGAAAGTGAGCCTGGAATTTTAGAAGGAAGCGGCCTTTGGCCGGGACATTTTTCTAGCGAAAAATGTACAAATTTATCTTGAAAGGGAGTATTTTTTTAAGCTTGGAGGTCTAGCAAGGAATCTAAAGTATAGATTAATAACTATATACATAGGCCCAATACACAAGCACTATCCCCATAAATGTACTGACCTATTTGGTATCATAATAATAACCATATACATTCCCTAATATGAATGTCTTGAAAACAGGCCTAACGGTTTGTAGTAAAAACTGTCGATTTTTGTAATTAATGCTTCACGATTTCACGTTGTGGATATTGTTAATTCTGTATGGTAATTCTGTCGCGAGCCGTGACATAGACAGTAGAGCGTCGACTGCTGATCAAAGGTTAGGTGGATCGAGCCCTCACTGTCAAAATGTTATTAGTAAATTTCAAGCCCGGGCAACTTGATATAGCAATTCGTGACAAACGCCTAATTCATGGCCACCCATTAACGGAAATTACGGCGTCTGGCCAAAATAAGAAAAGAAAAAAAAAGTTAATTCTATTGTATGAGAAAGAAAGTCTAACGTACAGTACACATATTTATGGCCATACTTATATATTTGTAGTATATAGTTGACATAATAACAATGTTTCGTCAGTCAGTCAGTCAGTAGCCAGCCCTAACTCCCACAAGGGGTAGGGAGAATCAGCAAGAGACACGAGCAAGAAATATGAGGTGACAGGAAAAGAACACATAACAGTTCGCCCACAAAAAGCAAGCACACAAGCATTCAGAAGCACCAATCACTCATCAGCACCCGAAATCAATGGCCTCCCCTCAGATGCTTCGTAGGACTATTTAAGGGGAGGGGTATATTTTTTGGTTGATTATTTCATATACATGTATACTTTTTTTTTTTTTTTTTTTTTTAGTTTCCTTCCTAGACCTCCAAGGCTCCAACAAACTTTAAAAAAAAAGCATCCATTAGACCCTCCTTCTAGATTAATTTGTAAATTTTTCTGTCGATGGGGGTCTTTGGTATGGTGATTTTTCAAAGTTTGATAGAGGTCTAGGGAGCAAACTAAAACAAATATACTGTATATACCAGTATCATTAAAAAATAAATATATACTCAAAATAACGTCCTCTTAAAGACCAACATTCCCAAGTTATCAGTTACAATATCTGTTGATCAATAGATTATTCATATGCAACATTTAGAATATTATTGTCATTGCATTATTCGGTAAAAATTAATTGCAAAAATATATTTGTAATTGCATTAGTTATCACTCTATCTAAGCGACAAGTACAATATATAGAAGATTCAAGTCAATAGCTCAACTGAAACTCATAAAAAGAAAGAAGATCCAGTAATGGAAGACATTCATAAAACACACACACACACACACACACACACACACACACACACACAGAAAGACCGACTTGTGACAGTGGGCTGCGAGATTGAAAATATTGAAAGAAGAATGATGAAACAGAGATAGTCAGAGTTAGCTATGGGAAGTAGAGGCCACCAACCCTCACTCTGATAGATCCAGCCCACCACAGATATAATTAAAGTAATAAGTAAACTAATGTAATGCTTCATACATGATACCTGCCTCACGTAATGTAATGCTTCATACATGATACCTGCCTCACGTAATGTAATGCTTCATACATGATACCTGCCTCACGTAATGTAATGCTTCATACATGATACCTGCCTCACGTAATGTAATGCTTCATACATGATACCTGCCTCACGTAATGTAATGCTTCATACATGATACCTGCCTCACGTAATGTAATGCTTCATACATGATACCTGCCTCACGTAATGTAATGCTTCATACATGATACCTGTCTCACGTAAGGCTAATGTAATGCTTCATACATGATACCTGCCTCACGTAATGCTTCATACATGATACCTGCCTCACGTAAGGCTAAAATCACTGGTCAATTTCTTGCTAAGTTTAAGCTCAAATTGTCGACTAATTATATGACAAGAACTATCATTATGGTAAAAAGAATGAAATGTAGTTTAAACCAGAGTTTCGATCTAGAATATAACCTACTAAATATACATATATATATAAAATGCTTATTATGTTTGTTAGTATGTTAACTGTATATGTCTGTTTGAGTCCCAGCGTCGGGTGAGAACAAGGTGGTATATTATGGTCAATTATTTGTCTAAAACCATAACGATTGAGATTATGAAGTAAATGATCAGTTCGGTCGGAAAATCTTGCAGGGAAAAGATTTGCTAATGTAATTCAGTGTAGAAATCCGCCACTCTCCGCCATATTTTTGCCATTTGCCTCTTTCTACACTTTACTCTTCCATACCCAAATAGCGGCCAAAGATACAAATGGCCGCTTACCCTTCTTACAGCAACTTTAAGGGGAGGCTTGGTTATTATGGACCCCTTGTCCCTTATGTTTAACCACATTAGTTTTGAAATTTAAGACGTTCGCCCCATTAGTTTTGCGATTTTAAGATCTTTTTTGACATTTAGGTGTAGATTTTTTCCTGCCGAACGATAGCGAGCCTGTAATTTAGGAAGAACCGGTACATTTTTTAAAGAAAAATTTACAAATTATTTCTCGAAATGGGGTCTTGGGGGTATTGATATGAGCTTGACAGTGCTTTTGGGAGGAAACTAAAAAGTCAATAAGTAAATAAGTAAATGAACATTTAAATACAAACATCCCCTTAAATCAGATGAGTGACTCTGGCTCCATGGGGTACAGATAGGCTGAGCTATGTGGTCATGGAGGTACAGTGGGTCCTCAAGCAATATAGCACCAGGTAAAAAAAAATCAGGCCTATATAACACAAAAATATACAACCTGCTGAATACATATTTATAATTTACATGTGACTCGATACTATGTGCAGAGGTTATACACTATATGTACAGTCAAGGGCATAAATGTTGATGCACCCATTTATATCAGTGCAAACTAAACAGTACAATGCTACATTATAGCCCAGACAGTTTAAAATGTCAAAAATTGGAATGGGTTTAACCTTATTAATGCCGACAAATGCACATCATCAGTTAGCATTAAGGGGAGGCAGACCGTTTGTTTGTTCTATTTATACATTTATTCATATATTTTGTTGTTTCCTCCCTAGACCTCCTTCAAACTTAGAAAAACACCCCCTAGACCCCCCTTCATGATAAATGTGTACATTTTTCGGTAGAAAAATGTTCCGGCCAAAGGCCGGTTCCTCTTAAACTTGCAGGCTCGCTTTCGCTCGCCAGGAAATAATCGACACTTAAATGGCACGAAAGGCCTTAAAATTGAGGCGAAAGGTGTTACAATCGCCAAACCAATGGGCCGAAGGTCTTATAATCTCAAAACTAGTGGGGCTAAACATGAGGGAGAAGGAGGGCCAGAAAAACGGCCTGCCTCGCCTTAAGTCACTAATTAGATTTAGGCAGCGCAGAAAATATGCAACACTGCCTCCACCAGTTCAAAAGCTGCAACTGTCAAACCACTGACACTTTGAACATTTGGCAACATTAATTATTTCAAGTGGATTAGAAACAGCATGCATGTTTTTATGGCATGTTGGATTATGACAAATAAAATGCTAAAACCATATGAAGCACGGATTTAATAGGTAGATAGATTTAAGTTTCGAATATGTGTCTTGACTATATCAGTTACTATACTCGGTTTCATTTCATCTGACGGTAAATTGAACCCCTTAACTACTGATTCATAGATAACTAACGCAAAATAAGAAACTAGAATGTCTCTGCTTCACATTAGTGCCGAGTATTCATAATTCCCAACAAATTTCGCTACAAGAACTGCATAATAGTGGAGTAATCAAGATGAAGACAGCAATTTACCGTCACCTTAAAAAAAAACAGAAAAAAACAGAGTATAGTTCAACATTATAAGCATTCAACCACGCCTCTCCTTGTGCTCAATACAGACCATCATTCCAACGCAGGAGAAACCATTTATACCATGATTTAAATTGCTTCAAACTCCGTGTGTCAAGGCATTTTGGCTCGAACGTCCCTTGATTTTGGCCCCGTCACTCTTTCAACTCTGGGGGAGGCACTCGATACAGGCAGTTCTGCCTTTTGTCTCCCTCACTCACATATACAAAAAACATACAATGTAGCTCAGCAATTAAAGAGAAAAGATACCTGGATATAGTGTGGAAAACATGTACAGTATATGCCTATGTTATATAATGTGAGTGAGTGAGCGGCCACCAGAAGGCGTGTGGGGACAGAGGTGGGTATATAAACAGAGCCACACACCACATCAAACACACACGGCAACATGAAGGTGAGCCACCAACACTACCTTCACATAGTTCAGGAAGCAATGTTTGGGTGGGGATAAGGGAGTATCGTAGACATGATTTAAATGAATTATTGCTTTTGTAAGTCAGTCTGTCACACACATACACTACTGTATGTTACTATTATTTTGATTCAAAACTTGTTTTATCAATTTACTTTACAGTATAAAAGAAAACATAACTTTAATTTAGCAATAGGACAAATTAGACTCTATTAGTAAATACATATAGCCTATAACAAAACAAAAACCCATTCCAGTCCTTTACCATTAATATATGCTTTTACTACACGCTTTAAATGAAAATTAAACAATATTATGTCTATCTTACCAGCTGCTCATCGTCCTACTGGGTGTGTCTGTGCTGGTGGATGCGGCCATCTCCGCGGAGGAGGACCCCACCACCTCACTAAAGATCAAGGTTGACACCAAAGACGCTGATCTCCACGCCGAAGAGTCACTCCGCCTCGAGATCCAAGTTCAGCCTCAGACACCACTTGAGACTGACACACCGTCCAAGGTCACCGAGGGTCAGCTCTCCACTGCTACTGCAGAACAAGACGCCAGCTTCCACCTAGACTCCCGAGGTGACGTCAAGATCATCCAGGGAGCAGTGCCCAAGGACGACCTGATGGAGACTCACGATGAGCTCAACGAAGAGTTCCAAGAAGCAGTTGAGAGCTCACACCTGGCCTATTCCGCTGACAAAGAGACCGACCTGGTGAGTAGCTTACCAATCTTATATTTTGTTTCTTATTTAAAAACAAAAGAAACAAAAAACGGGACATAGATGAAATATAATTCCATGTATTGTAATAGATAATACATACACGTTTACCTAAAAGCTGAGTTATAATTTTATATTACGATGCACTATTCACCTGAACAAGCATATAGTTGGCCAACATAAAGGAGTACAAAGGAAATCAAGCAACAACAGATCTAGTGACCCTTCTAGGTTGCTTGTCCTCCAAAACACTGAGGATCAAGTGTCCAAACAGTGGTTTAGAGTGGGTAAGGGAACATTGGAAAGGGAATTACTGCCCTGGAACTAATGTCCGTGGCAGGATTAGGAAGTTAGTAGGGGACAGATGGGTTAGTAACTGAGGGGGGGATAAAATAAAGTTATTCATTTACAAACGCAGTCAGTCGCGGGTTTGATGCGAGATATTTGTCTAGGCGGAGTTTAAATGAATCAACGGTGATGCAGTCTATAACGTTTCGGGGAAGCCCATTCCACAAGTTGACAACTCGATTGAAGAAGAAATTCTTAGATTCGTGTGAGTTAAAAGATTTACCAATAATTTTGCAACCGTTTCCCCGCGTGTAATTAGATTGGTTGATAGTGAAGTACTTACTACAGTTCATATTGTGATGCCTTTGATGATTTTGAACACTTGAATTAAGTCACCTCTTAATCTGCGCTGGGTTAAAGGAAATAGATTTAATTCTCTAAGACGCTCTTCGTATGGTTTGTTCTTTAGGCTAGGTATCATTTTGGTAACTATACGTTGAACTCGTTCTAGCTTGTTTATATCTTTTTTGTAATAAGGGCACCAGGATTGAACGCAGTATTCCAGAAGAGGGCGGACTAAGGAATTGTAAAGGGTTAGGATAACTTCTTTGGATTTATGCTCAAATGACCTGCCTATAAAGCCAATTATTTTGTTTGCCTTCTTAACAACTTCTGAACATTGTTGACTCGGTTTTAGGTTACTCGATATTGTTACTCCCAGATCGGTTTCTCTGTTTACATTCTTAAGCTGAGTGCCATTCATCGAATAGTTTGCTTTCTCATTTAGGTATCCGATATGTAGTACTTTACATTTTTCCGCATTGAAACTCATTTGCCAAATTTGGGCCCAACATGACAATTTATCTAGATTGTGTTGCATATCGTCAACTTGTTCTTTTGAGAGTACGCTATTTGCAATTTTTGTATCGTCAGCAAATTTTGAGATTGTACAGGTGAGACCCTCATCTATGTCGTTGATGTAAATTAGAAAGAGAATTGGTCCTAGTACCGATCCCTGGGGTACCCCGCTACTTACATTGGTCCATTTAGATGCCTTACCGTTTATGACTACTCTTTGCTTTCTGTCGCTGAGCCAATTTTCTATCCATTTCAACACACCGTCTTGTATTCCATGCGCTTTTAGTTTTAGCAGTAAACGTTTGTGGGGAACTTTGTCAAAGGCCTTTTGAAAATCAAGGTATAATATCTACAGCTTTACTCTCATCGTAGAGGTTGAGGATATCGTGGAAGAAGTCTAAGAGGTTTGTTAAACAGGAACGTTTTTTACGAAAGCCGTGTTGAGTATCTTTAGGTATGTTATTTTCCTCGAAGTGATTTACGAGTCTGTCTCGTATGACCGTTTCTAGCATTTTACATACAACTGAGGTTAAGCTAATTGGACGATAGTTACTGGGTAGGGATTTGCTGCCTTTTTTGAATATCGGTGTTACGTTGGCTAGTTTCCACTGATCGGGCATAGTTCCAGACTGCAAGGATTTATTGAATAGTAATGTCAGTGGTTTGGAGAGCTCATCCTTAGCTTCCTTTAGAACTCTAGGCGAGATTGTATCAGGTCCAGGCGTTTTATTTACCTTGAGTTTATCTAAACAATTCAATACTTCTCTCTCTGTAACGGTGATATTGCTTAGAACATCTGAATTATCAATCTGAATCGGCGATGGTGTAGGGATATCACTGAGGTCTTCTGTTGTAAAAACTGATGCAAAGAAGGTATTGAGGGCATTACTCATTTGTACTTCGTCTTTGGTGTATTCTCCATTTTCATCGACTAACGGTCCAACAGTTGAAGTAACTACTTTTTTCTTTCTGATATAACTATAGAATTCTTTCGGGTTTGTTTTACTTTGATTCGCAATATGTAACTCTAAGGTCTTTTTACTTTGCTTAATTAACTTTTTGGCTTTGCGTCGTAGCTCTACAAATTTCACCCGTTCTTCGTCATTTTGTGAGGATTTTAATCTATCATTAGCAAATTTTTTAGCAAGCAGGCAGTTTGAAATATCTTTATTCCACCATTTGGGCTTATTATTATGGCCTGGATGCCGTATTTTCGATGGTATGCAGTCTTGCACTGCTTTTAGGTAAGTGGCTTCGAATAACTTCCAAGATGTATTTATGTCGTTATTGTGAATTAAAAAGCTCCAGTCAGTTTCTTTAAACATAGCTCTAAGTTTATGGAAGTTTGCTTTCTTGAAATTAGGGACTTTTTCGATGCTACTATTTGGTTCGTTACTAGTAAACTTTAAAGTGAAAGTTATCGTACGATGGTCGCTGTTACTGAATTCATCACCAACATTCAAATTCTCTATTAATTCTTCTTTTGTTGCAAGTACAATGTCAAGAATGTTATTACCACGGGTTGGCGTTCGAACAAATTGATAAAGCGAACTCTCTTGCAAGTTCGTATACAAGTCATGTCCGGAGTGTGAAGTAAGAGTATCGCCCCACTTGGTCACAGGTAAATTAAAGTCGCCAAAAATTACGGTATCTTGTGAGTTACTTACATCTGCAATTTGTTCGTAAATTTCTCGGTCAGTTTGCACTGATTGAGCTGGAGGTCTGTATATTAATGCAAGTATTATTTTTGTACCTTTATTATTTTTTATTAGCACAAAAGATGCGTCGACGTTCACAATTTGAGGTTTTGACAAGAGGGTAGGGTTAAGACTTTCTTTGATATAAAGTAAAACGCCACCTCCATTTCGATTTATTCGGCTTTTCTCAAACATTACATAACCGGGAAGTGAATACTCTGCTAAAAAGTCTCTATCTTCTGTATTGAGCCAAGTTTCTGTTATGCCAATCACATCATAATTTTCTGTAAACACTAGCTCCTCTAAATCTGAAAATTTATTGCGTATGCTACGAGCGTTTGCATAGAACACCTTTAAATTTGTTATTTTAGAACTCACGGAACGCTCTTTAATAATATTTTTGGTTCTTGTCGGATCTACATTTATGTTCATGGCTGTCCTCGGTCCTCGCTGTCTTCGGTCCTTATCGCTGGTGGTCCTCGGTTGCCTCTGTTTTTTTCTTGGCGTTGGATGATTTATGTCACTGCTGCTTCTTCTCGGATGGCGTTTTTTGATCCATGGCTGCGGACTGCTTCGTGTAGGAGACGACCCATGCGTGCTGAACCCACAGGGTTTAGATGAGTGCCATCCTTGCGGAACAGAGTAGGCTGGTTGTAGAAGTTGTCCCAGAGGTTGATGAATTCAACTTCTTCCCTCAGACACAAATATTTTAGTCGGCTATTTGTGCTGAAGGCCTTGTCGTAGAATTTGTCAGGTGCGTCGATCTTGGGGAGAATGCCTGAGATGATGATATTCCTTGACTTGTTTTTGTAGTGCTGGATCATCTTGCGATATTTCTCCATCAACTCTTCGGATCTGGTGCGCATGACGTCATTTGAACCAGCATGGATGACAAAAAGGGTATTTTCATTTGCATCCTTTGTGGTATCTTCGAAGGCTTCCACAATGTCGTCCAGTCCAGCTCCTGGGATGCAAAATCTTTTTCGTTGATTTGGGACTCTGTCGCAGAACTCTTCGACCTGTCCTCGTAGGATGGAATCCCCAACAAGCCTGGTCTCCTCTGGTTCGTCTTCCATCTCTACCAATATCTCAAATCTGTTTGACATTGTGACTGGTAGATGAGACCTTTTCTGCGTTGGCAGTGCACCGTTCCTCACTGGTGTAAATCCGGAAACCTGTGGTGGCGGGACTCTACGTACAGGTCGGGGAGAGGAGTGGTTAGAACGGGGGCGAGGGGTTGGTACTGTTCGTGCTAGCAGGCTTCTTGCACGAGGAGTGGGGGAGAGACTAAGGTGAACAGGGCGGCTGTCCTGGTTTGATGTCGGCTCAGGTTCGTCAGAAGCATCTGCTGCAGTGTCTACTGCAGGTGTTGGATTGTTGGCAGATGACGTTGGGGCGGTGGTGGATGCTGGAGTTGAAACAATTGGAGTTAGTGATACTCCAACGTTGAGTGTTACAAACTCTTGGAGTGATTCCAGCTTCCTGGTGAGGGCGTTGATCTTGTTGTGGGCTTCATCCAATTTTGCTGTCAAATCCTCTCGTTGCTGGCAGAGTCGGCAGACTTGTGGATCGACAGGAGCAAACATCGAAGCACCAAACCTACCGGCGCAGTTCGTACAGGCACGAGGCATGGTGACGATCACTTTCTTCAGATCACTTCACTCACTTAAAAACACTTAACTCACTTTATAAACACTAAACTCACTTTAAAAACACTTCACTCCCTTCAGGTCGCTTCACTTACTTAAATAGGCCTAACCGAAAACAAAAATGTTGAAATACACACAAATAGGTTATCAGCGGTGATAGCCTAACCGAAAATTAAAACAAAACTAAATTAAATTTGAATACGCAGTGATAGCCGAACCGAAAACAATTTTATGTTTATTTAAACAGAAATAGGCCACCAGGGGTTATAGCCTATCCTAACCGGAAACAAAAATTATGAAATACCGGTAAGCAGAAATAGGCCACCAGCGGTGATAGCCTAACTGAAAATGTAAAAATTGAAGTACGCAGAAATAGGCCACCAGGGATGATAGCCTAGACTAACCGAAAACAAAAATAACTGAAAACAAAAATTATGAAATACCGGTACGCAGAAATAGGCCACCAGCGGTGATAGCCTAGACTAACCGAAAACAAAAATAACCGTAAACAAAAAATTATAAAATACCGGTACGCAGAAATAGGCCACCAGCGGTGATAGCCTAACTGAAAATTTAAAAATTGAAGTACGCAGAAATAGGCCACCAGGGATGATAGCCTAGACTAACCGAAACGAAAAATAACCGAAAACAAAAATTATGAAATACCGGTACGCAGAAATAGGCCACCAGCGGTGATAGCCTAACTGAAAATTTAAAAATTGAAGTACCGTACGCAGAAATAGGCCACCAGGGATGATAGCCTAGACTAACCGAAAACAAAAATAACCAAAAACAAAAAAGTATGAAATATGCAGAAGTAGGCTACCAGGGGTGATAACCTACCTAAAAAAAGCAAAACAAATATATATATATATATATAATAGAATATGTAACTAAATATACAATTCACCAAATAGAGATTATATAAAAATAAAGTGTAACTGCACACAAGGGGTTAATATACTGTATCAACAGATGGCGCTGGTGTCACTGTAGGCTAGTCAAGCAGGATTATATTTAGATAAACAAAGTTATCAGTCAAAGGTTATTACAAGATCATGCAAGCAACAACTAAAATTACAGATATATATATAGCTACAGTAGGATACTGAATACGATAACTACTAGAGTTAATAAGAAAATACAAAGCTAGATCGACTAGGCGTGCGTCGTCTGCTACAAGCTAGGATAACAAATGTAAACAACAATGTTTATCAGTCAGAAAAGCAATAAAATAACATGCACGGCAACTACAGAACTATGTGGAGGTTAAACAAGCACTTAACTACTGTTCATGCAATGAATAAAGGGAATTGGGATATGAAATACTCAAATTAGGATCGAGTTTTCTCAGTGGCGATGCGGAGCTGTTGTCGGTGCTAAAGCCGGCGGGTGAAAGTAATATAAAGTAATATAAGTAATGTCATATAGCATAAAAATACTAATCAATTAAAATATTAATATAGAGTTCAAGAACTTTAAAACGCAAAATTGATATATATTATATATACTGTATATATATATATATATATATATATATATATATATATATATATATATATATATATATAAAAAAAATCTAGGGAAATAATCCAATATTATATAGCTTAGCTCTTTTGCATTTATGTTAACTATAAAAAAAAAATATATATATATATAATTATATTATATATATATATATATATATATATATATATATATATATATATATATATATATATATATATATATATATATATATATATATATATCGAAATCCATGGGTTGGTAACTCTGTTGCATGTTTTGCCTTGATACCCCTTGGTCGCCTGATGGCTGTTCTCCTGCATGCTGAACTATCCCCAGCAGTGTCCGAGTCTCCTTCCTCAAGTCCCCTACACTCAGGACCTTGTCTTAGGTCTTTCTCGCTCTACCGCCTCATAACCTTCTTCTTCTTCTTTTTCATTTGTTTATATATTATAACAGTTTATTCAATCATACTCATCTATTTTCTCTGCATTACCAAACCAACACAGCCTGCTAGTATTTATTATCTTACTGGAACACTCTCTATACAAAGCGGCTCTCTTAACTCTGCTTACTCTGGTCCCTCTTTTACTGTGTGATTACAAATCTTTCTCATGATAATTTCAGTACATTCAAGCGTATGGGCATTTTATTCATTAAATCCTCAAACACTTCATATTACCATATATCAGTACATTTTACCCACATGCAGCATACAGCTTCCTCTTAATATGGAGGGAGAGACTATTCGTAGTCAATAGTGGTAGCAACTTTCTCAACTTATTTCACCCACATCTGACTCAACACACTTCAGAGTCACTTTCCCAGTATTAGTTCGTGTCACCTTACTTTATGCTCATGATATCGTTTCTCATCGCTTGCGTCTTTCTTCCCTCCCCTCACTTCCTAATTTTTGTTTTTACAATACCCTCCACACTGTCTATAATCAACACAAATCAGAAGTAGCTTTAAAACAGCTCCCAAGACAAAGTCACCCGAAAACGTCTTGACAGAAATGTTAACACCAATATGAAGAGTTCTGTATGAGGATTGATTCCAAAGTAATAATTTTGTTTTACACTCTTTATCCTGTAATTGATCATTTATAATTCATATTCCATTGCAGTACTCGAATGTTCCCTACCAGTGGGCTTACGAGGTGCTGGCACCATCAACGGGAGACTACCAGAGCCGAGTGGAGCACCGCCAGGAGGACGGTGTGGTCCGGGGAAGATACTCCCTCATCCAGCCCGACGGTTCCCTCCGTGTTGTTAACTACATCGCTCACCCCGAGGACGGCTTCCAGGCCACAGTCCAAAACCAGCCCATGCACCAGTATGCCATTGGCGCCCTTGACATTGCTTCAGAAGATATCAATCAAGCATACACAAGTTCTCCAAGAGAACAGCAGAGTGCCATCAACATCCCTCAGCAGCTGCAGCAGCAGCAGCAGCAGCAGCACCACCACCAACTTACTAGCACTGTTACTCAACAAATTCAGCGTCAGTCACAGCAACAGCCTGAATACAAGAGGCCGCAGCAAATTAACTTAAGCATTGACCCTCAGCTTAACAACCAACAACAGCAGCAGCAGCAGTTTAACCAACGACGACAGCAGTTCAACCAACGTCAGCAGCAACAGTTCAACCAGCAGCAACAACATCAGCAGATCAGCCAGGATCAGCAACAGTATGATCAACAGCAACAATTCAACCAGCAACAACAACAGCAGCAGTTCATCCAGGGTCAGCAACAGTTTGATCAGCAACAACAACAGCAGTTCAACCAGGACCAGGAACAGTTTGATCAGCAGCAACAGTTCAGCCAGCAACAACAACAGCAGTTCAACCAGGACCAGGAACAGTTTGATCAGCAGCAACAGTTCAGCCAGCAACAACAACAGCAGTTCAACCAGGACCAGGAACAGTTTGATCAGCAGCAACAGTTCAGCCAGCAACAACACCAGCAGTTCAACCAGGACCAGGAACAGTTTGATCAGCAGCAACAGTTCACCCAGCAACAACAACAGCAGTTCAACCAGGACCAGGAACAGTTTGATCAGCGTCAGGAACAGTTTGATCAGCGTCAGGAAAAGTTTGATCAGAATCAGGAACAGTTTGATCAGCTTGACGAGCAGTTTGAGCAACGTAAGAATAAGTTTGACCAGCGACAGGTACAATTTGATCAACGACAGGAGCAGTTTGAACAACGTCAGGAACAGTTTGATCAGAGTCGAGAACAGTTTGATCAGCGCCAGCAGCAGCAGCAGTTCATCAGCACCCAGGACCGCACAGCATCCAAACAATCAAACCTCGAACAAAGTCAGCAGTTCTGGATGGAGCACCCTTACTATAGTCAGATCAGCACCCCTCAGCGTCGTCCCTCTACTCAGCACAAACTAACTCCTTCCACCCAGGTCATTCCCTCCCACTTCCAGACCTTTCAGCACAAAATCAGACCTGCCATTCAGATCACCAAAGTTGCTTAAGTTAGCCAAGACGGACAAACATGAACTGCCAAGATAATGTGTTCAATTGTAGCAAATATGATAGGCACACATAAAAGATTAACCAGTTTGCTATACAGTATGAGGGCTAGTTTAAATACATACACAGATTATTACTTGTTCATGTACAACGTAATTTCAGTCGCACATACAAATCTAACAGCGTAATAATTAATTCAAGATAATATTATAGTCATTAGTGTGTGGTTGTCAGTTACATCTAGCTCTTTACAACAATTGTGTCTGTTCCATATATCCATGATTACACACAAAAATTAACATACATGTGACATGAGATAAACACCATCTGAGAAGGAGCACTCTGTTGACAATGTTCCGCGTATAATGTAGCTTCTTCGGGTCACTCTGATGGAGCATAAGCGAAACGTTATCAATTAGACTTTCCTCCTCATATAGTATTAATAGCCATTGTGTCATCTTCTGGGAGTTTACTGTACATCAACAAAGGTACATAAGATAAACAAAGGGTGCCATAAGCAACTAATATTATCTCACCAGGTGACATTAAGATCTGGCGATAACATCAATGGGAATACAACAACATAGAAATCCTTCATTTAATTTAGTTATAGTTGTATGCATAATAAAATGTGAAAAAAATAAACGAGGATGAGTTATATATCTAATTTTCTTTCTTCCTTATTACTAAGTAAGTGATGGCTATGTATATATTCATATAATCCTTCTTAACATAAACCAATAGCTTTATAATTCATTTGCAAAACGTCAAAAAAACATAATCCTTCATAGGAGAATCTGAATCATAATTGGAAAGATTAATAAGATTGTGGGCTTACCAGGTCCTAAAACCAGTAAGAGAACAAATTAGTAGAAGACAGTGTGATAAATCTGTAAGTGACATGGCATACTCAACTACCATATGCTACTGTACAAAGGAATTTAATAAACTATTTGAAATACAACATCCACATAAGTCTTAACGAGGCTCCTCGTACAAATTCATCTTGAAAGAGGGTCTATGGAGTGTTTTCTTAAGCTTGATGCTAGTAAACTAAAAAATATATTAATAAATAAATATATAGACCAAAAACAAGCAGTATACCCCCTTAACTGATTCATCTTTTATATAAGCTAGATGATGGTTTGATAACATAAAGCTATAAAGTAAATACAGTCCCATAACTAATTCTGGTTAGTCCATGACAAAATAGTAAGAATGATAATTGTAATATTAATATGCTAAATGCATTTCTTCTTACATTTACTCCTAATCTGTGGCCATGAATATTACTTATAATTATATCTAAATGTACACTATATGTTTAAATCTAGACGCAACATAACATTATTTTAAGTGTCAAACTGACGTAGGTCAGCAATGTTATATACTTAACTCGTACAGTACCGGTGCCGTCCTTTTATTAGATGAGTTTGTTCAGCTTAGGAAGGACCTCTAGCAATAATAAGGCTTCAAACTATCTCAACTAACCCATTTAAATACCACAGATCCTTCCTAAGCTGCAGGATATCGTCTACTTATAGCTAGAATGAAGTATAACACGTTGCTGGTACTCAAAGGGTTAAACACACAATACTAAACTATGCCCAGTGTAGATAAAATGAACAGGCTATATTTTGTAGTCATCTATAGGGAACGTAAAAAGGTAGGCTCATATGTCATAATATCACACAGAGAAGTAAAAGTTACTATTAGAGGAAAGGGATGAACATACGGTAGATGGAAGAGAAATATGTTTAGTGGCAACCCCTTTTGAAAATGTTATTATTTTCAGGCTAATGTGCTAGATTAGGAAGACTTACATATCCTATTTACCAGCACAATACCTAAACAGTGAGAGAGAGAGAGAGAGAGATAATTACTTATCACCATATTATCATCTATTACTGTGTGCCCTATATGTTACGACTTTGGGGTTAGTCTTTTCAACACCCTGTGGCACATCCGAAACATTATGTCGAATTAAAATTTGAAGATTTGATTGGTTCATTTTCGCTGCGATAAATAGTGGTACTTATATATATTTGCCATACGTTAGTTCATTAGTGCTATCATACCGTCTTCGCAGAATTTTAGAACACAGCTGGACACCTATATTGGAAGTTGATGGCGAAATGGTGGACTTTTTTATATATACATCTCTGTACCGGGACATTTTCTACCGAAAAATGTGCAAATTTATCTAGAAGGGGCATCTTGGGGATGTTGTTTTAAGCTTGATGGAGATCTAGGGAGGGAACCAAGACACAAATATATAATAAATAAATAAATATATCGACCGAAATAAACCCACCCCCCTTAATAATCTACCCATGTATAGATATACTGGTGGTAATATACCCATCGAATACAAAGAGTCAAGGTAAATCACTATCAACATACTCAATGATCTGATGTACAGTTGCCCACATAATTCTCGTTCCTCTCCGTGATCTTATGCATGGAAATACAATCCTTATTATTGAATTACGAGTGTAGTTTCTTATGCAGTGGTTTACTCATCTGATTAGTCAACTGATAATTATAAGAAACCACACTCGCAATTCATTCATACTAATTATAAGAAACCACACTCGCAATTCATTCATACTAATTATAAGAAACCACACTCGCAATTCATTCATACTAATTATAAGAAACCACACTCGCAATTCATTCATACTAATTATAAGAAACCACACTCGCAATTCATTCATACTAATTTTACTTCCACACATTTAAGGCGGTATGGTTGGCTTTTCTTGCTCGCCCTCTCCCTCATGTTTAGCTCCATTAGTTTTGAGATTTTAAGACGTTCGTTCCATTAATTTGGCGATTTTAAAAAACTATCACCCCCATTTCATTGTCATTATTAGGTCCTTTCGTGCCATTTAGGTGTGGATTTTTTCCTGGCGAGCGATAACAAGCATGTATTTTAGGAGGAATCAGCCTTCGGCCTGGAAAATTTCTACCGAAAAATGTACAACTTTATCTCGAAAAGGGGTCTAGGGAGTGTTTTCTTAAGTTTGATGGAGGATGGAGGTCTAGGGTAGAACTAAAAACAAATAAATTAAAATTAAAGACCCACAAAATAAACCCTACCTCCCCTTAATGTAGCAACGTGTGACCCGAGATTCAATAGGCGTGATCACAGATGCTGATACTGTGTTCGAGTCATGGGATAAACGGCTTGAAGTGAGACCCAGGTGCTTATCGAGTCTAGAAATAAGTTTACATTTACTAAACGAGGCCATCGTTGATCAACATGTAAATACAGTAATTATGTTGACCCTTTGAAGATTATGACGCATTATGACAGTTAATTATGGGTATCATTTTAGACAGTTTAGAAAGGATCTGTGGGAGATATAAGGGTAATATAAGACTATCTCAACCCTCTGACTTCCATATACCTTTCCTAACCTGAATAAAATCGTCTAATATTCGCCAGAAAACAGAAAAGAAATGCATAATCGGATCTTAAAAGGGTTAAATGACTTTGATGGGCCCTGGCAAGATTTAGGACGGACGTTAGAGCTAGGGACATTGTTTTACCGAAAAATGTACTAATTTATGTTGATGGAGGTCTTTTGGATGTTTTTTGTTTAAGCTTGATAGAGGTCTAGGGAACAAACTAAATAAATATTTATATACCAGCTTTATTAAACAAATAATAATAAGTAAATAAAATAACATCCTCTTGAAGACCAAAACTCCCAATTTATCAGTTACAATATCTATATACAACATTTAGATTATTATTGTTATTGCATTATTCGGTAAAAATCAGATACAAATTTGTTTTTTGATTGCATTAGTTACCGCTTAATCTGAGCGACGACAAGTATAATATATTCAAGTCAATAGCTCAACTGAACTCATAAGAAGAAAGAAGATCCAGTATTGTAAGACATTCATTAAAAAAAAACAAAAAAACAAAAACACACACACACACACAGAGAAAGACCGACTTGTGACAGTGGGCTGCGAGATTGAAAATATTGAAAGAAGACTGATGAACCAGAGACAGTCAGAATTAGCTATGGGAAGTAGAGGCCACCAACCCTCACTCTGACAGAACCAGCCCACCACAGATAATAGCCTAACTAATATCAAAGTAATAGGTACACGAATGTAAAGCTTCATACATGATACCTGCCTTATGTGAGGCTATAATCTTTGGCCAATTAATTGCTAAATTTAAGTTTAAAATTTAGACAAATGATATCATTATGGTAGAAATAATATAATGTAGAAGAAACCAGAGTTTCGATCTAGAATATAACCTACTAAATATAAATATATAAACTTTGTTTAGTATGTTTGTCTGTTTGTGTCCCTCTAACTCACAAGCCCATGGGACTATGGAGATTAGACGTGACATCGGTGCTCGGGGAGTCCCAGGGTCGGGTGAGAACAAGGTGGTATGGTATGGTCAATTATTTGTCTTACACGAGTGAGATTGTGAAGTAAATGATCGGGTCTGTTGGAAAAGCTTGCAAGGAAGACATTTGCTAATGTAATTCAGTGTAGACATCGGTTATTCTCCGCCATATTTTTGCCATTTGCCTCTTTCTACACTTTACTCTTCCATACTCACAATACGTATTGAACAATACTGGTACAAGATATACAGTTTCATCTTTGGATCGAAATTATACTTGAACAAACTAACATATGAGCCTGTTGTTGGATAATTACGGCGCCCTAACAGCGGCCAAAGATAAATATGGCCGCTTACTCTTCTTACAGCATCTTTAAAGGGAGGCTTGGATTTTCTGGACCCCGTTCTCTCTTATTTTGACCCCATTAGCTTTGAGATATAAAGAAGTTCGCCCCATTAGTCTGGTGATTTTAAGATCTGTTCTGCCATTTAGGTGTCGTTTTTTCCTGCCGAACGATAGCGAGCCTGTAATTTAGGAAGAACCGGTACATTTTTTGCCGAAAAATGTACAAATAATATCTCGAAATGGGGTCTTGGGGGTATTGTTATGAGCTTGATGGTGCTCTTGGGAAGAAACTGAACAGTTATTAAGTTAATAAATAATTGAACATTTAAATACAAACATCCCCATAAATCAGATGGGTGACTCGGCTCCATGGGGTACAAAAGCTATGTGGTCATGGAGGTACAGTGGGTCCTCAAGCAATATAGCACCAGGTAAAAAACTTCAGGCCTATATAACACAAAATATACAACCTGCTGAATACATATCTATAATTTACATATGACTCAATACTATGTGCAGAGGTTATATATGTACAGTCAAGAGCATAAATATTGACGCACCCATTTACTGTATATAAGTGCAAAAGAAACAGTACAATGCTACATTATAGCCCGGACAGTTTAAAATGTAAAAAATTGGAATGGGCTTAACCTTAATAATGCCGACAAATGCACATCATCAGTTAGCATTAAGTCACTAATTAGATTTAGGCAGCGCAGAATATAATTATGCAACGCTGCCTCCACCCGTTCAAAAGCTGCAATTGTCAAACCAATGACACCTTGAAAATTTGGCAAAAATAATTATTTCAAGTTAATTAGAAACAGCAAGCGTATTTTTATGACATGTTGCATTATAACAATTAAAATACTAAAACCATATGAAGCACGAATTTAATGTATAGATAGATTTCAGTTTCGAATATGTGTCTTGACTATATCAGTTACTATACTCGTTTAATTTCATCTGACGGTAAATTGAATCCCTTAACTACTGATTCATCGATAACTAACGCAAAATAAGAAACTAGAATGTCTCTGCTTCACATTAGTGCCGAATGTTCATAATTCACAACAAATTTCGCTACAAAAACTGCATAATAGCGGAGTAATCAAGATGAAGACATAGCAATTTACCGTCATCTGGAAAAAACAGAGTATAGTTCAACATTATAAGCGTTGAACCACATTAACTCTCCTTGTGCTCAATACAGACCATCATTCCATCACAAGAGAAACCATTTATGACCCCAACACTACCAGATGGACGACTGTTGAGATGAGGACGAATGGATGATACAGAACCTGGAACCCTCCTTCTGGTTTAAGGGGGAGTGGGGGGGTTTTCCGGACCCCCTTCTCCCTCTTGTTTAGCCCCATTAGTTATTGAGATTTTATTACGTTCAGCCCATTAGTTTGGCGATTTTAACACCTTTCACCCCATTTTCTTGTCAATGTTAATACCTTCCGTGCCATTTAGGTGTCTATTTTTTCCTGGCGAGCGACAGCGAGTCTGTAATTTTAAGAGGAACCAGCCTTCGGCCAGGACATTTTTCTACCGAAAAATATAAAAATTTATCCTGAAGGAAGATCTAAGGGGTGTTTTTTAAGCTTGATAGAGGTCTAGCGAAGAAACTAAAGATTATACGAATGAATAAATAATTAGCTCCAAAATAACCATTACCCCTTTAACAGATCATTCCTGTTCATTGACCTTGCAACCTTCAATACTGATATGAACTCTGTTATGGTGCATAGTGACTTGTTCGACTCATTTCGAAGCAAATCTGAATGAATTTCTTTGAAAATATATTCAAGATATACATGACTGTTGAGACGTAAATGATCATAAAATATTTCAGAATTTGGATGTTAAACTTTGTTATATGCTGAAACATAAATTGGAAAATAATAGATTTCATACATTCCTGTTTTCTTTATATTTGTATACATTTTATGATGCTTCAAACAATAAACATTAATTAAGAGGCCTTAAATCGCTTTACCATTGTTGTCTGGTAAACAATTCAAGTTGCAAATGTTACTTTGGGCTACAGTCAAGAAACCACGACCTATTTGAACCTTGAAGTTAGAATAATACATGTAGTAATTAATAGATACTGCATCATACTCCTATTGGATCTAATATTATCATGGAATTTATGATTTCATAGTTTAATTTAATTGTTGGGGCCCGAACGCATCATGGCTCCTCGGGGCGCTACTTCTATTCTTGACTATAGCCAAAAAAGATAGGATTTCGTTCTTTAGTTTGGATGTCATAGGTGTTCCAGAGCAGGTTATGCCACAGTTGTGATTTAATTAGCGAAGGCAGGCCCACCTCTGTGCTGACTCGGATGGAAGAGGGAGGGGATGATCTTGGATGAAGGGGTCAACTGGTGCTGAGTAGGGAGGGTGTTGTGTGTGAGGCGTTGAGGGGTGTTGAGCCGAGCGTAGAGTGGATGTTGCTGCCAGAACTGCTGATATTGCTTGGTGAATGACTGTTTTGGTGTAATAATGCTAGTACGTTCGCGAGTGGTGGAGTATTGTTGCTGATTTTGATTAATCTGCTGCTGACGCTGAACAAACTGTATCTGACGCTGGTCAAACTCTTGTTGGCGCTGTTCAAACTGCAGCTGTTGCTTGTTGAACTGTTGTGCAGTACCATATTCTTGACGTTGTCTCTGCTTTTGGTTGATCTGGGTATTATATTGCTCAGTGTTGTATGTATTTAAACGTTGTCTCTGAGCCTGGTTGTACTTCTGCTGCTGTGCCTGGTACAGGTGCTGGGTGCTGATGGACTGGTTTTGAACCTTGGCCTGGAAGCCGTCCTCAGGGTGAGCGATGTAGTTGACAACACGGAGGGAACCGTCGGGCTGGATGAGGGAGTATCTTCCCCGGACCACACCGTCCTCCTGGCGGTGCTCCACCCGGCTCTGGTAGTCTCCAGTTGAGGGTGCCAGCACCTCGTAGGCCCACTGGTGAGGTGTGTTGGAGTACTGTGGAGAATATTTACAAACAGTGAATATTTGAATATAAATACAGGAGTTCATATATTTATAAAAATGGGAACTAATGTACAATTAATTATATGACGTTATTCATGAATGAATGCAGATACAACGAGAACTTTGCAATCATGAAATAAAATGGTATGCTAAATACATGTTGCAGCTATTAGTTTTACATAATTTTTAGAGAATATAACAAGTACTGACCAGACTATAATGATTGTCAGCACTGTATGTGAGGTGAGACTGCTCTATGGCGTCCTGGAACTTGTCGCTGAGTTTCTCGTGGGTCTCGATGAGGTCGTCTTTAGGCACGGCTCCCTGGATGTTGGTGATGCCCCCTCGGGAGTCTAGGTGGAAGCTGGCGTCTTGTTCTGCAGTAGCAGTGGAGAGCTGACCCTCGGTGACCTAGGACGGTGTGTAAGTCTCAAGTGGTGTCTGAGGCTGAATTTGGATCTCGAGGCGGAGTGACTCCTCAGCGTGGAGATCAGAGTCTCCAGTGTTAGCCTTGATCTTCTGTGAGGTGACGGGGTCCTCCTCCGCGGAGATGGCCGCACCCACCAGCAAACACACTCCGTAAAGCACGATTATAGTCTGTTTTGAGGAATGAGAAATATATAATAAGTTATGAAAGTTGAATTACTAGTTCATTAATATTCAAATCAAACCTTCATGCATGCGAATACTTGAGAAAGAATATGGATATATGTCGTGTATATTCTATTAAAGAAGTAAATTGTAAACTATTGATTGTATTATATGTTCAGTAATACTGAACTAATTAATTATTTTTCCTCATTCACTTAGCAGTGTGAGGAAAGTTGTTGGTCCTCACCTTCATGTTGTTGTGTGTGGACTCTCTGGTGTTGAGTGCTTATATAGCCACATCCACCATGATCCCCCTGACGGCTGGTGGATCACTCACGTTATGTAAGACAGAGGATAGTTGTCTTCAGGAGCAACAGGGATCCAAACTGGAGTAACATCGTCTAGGGTTACCTCACTCTATTTCATTAAATTATCGTGTTTTCCCTGTTTTATACATAAGTGAATATTTTGTTGTTGTCCACTCATTTCCATAAATTAAATAGAAGGGCATATTGTTTGCATATTGCTTGCATTGTAAGAGTATACAGTAGACTATTTCAATTATGCAGTGGATTGTCTGAGTAAAAGGATTACCTAGAAAATGTCTAGATAATACGTAATTATTGTTTATATAATTACGCATTATGAAGATTGATCATATGCACGATAAATTATTTTAAAAAGAAATTAGATATGTGCTAGCAGTTCATTACCAATACAACATCCACAAATGTGTATTGAAGGCATACACTGTAACCACAAATCCTAACAACATATTCATTTTGCACTATTTCTATCGACGTCCACGCAAAAACGTTCATATGATCATTTTGAACGAGTTTAATTTGCACCTTGTACGTTGTTAAGGGGGAGGCATACGCTTTTCTGGACACCCTTCTCCCTCATGTTCAGCATATTAGTTTTGAGATTTTAAGACGTTTGTTCCATTAGTTTGGCGATTTTGAGACCTTTCGCCCCATTTGTTTGTCAATATTAAAACCTTTCATGCCATTTAGGTGTCAATTTTTCCTGTCGAGCGAAAGTAAGCCTGTGATTTTAGAAGGATGCGGCCTTCGGCCGGGACATTTTTCTACCGAAAAATTTACAAATTTATCTTGAAAAGGGGTATTTATTTAAGCTTGATGGAGGTCTAGCGAGGAATCTCAAAAATATATGTATAAATATATACATAGACCAATAAACAAGCACTATCCCCTTAAATGTACTGACCTATTTGGTATCATAAGCATAACTATATCAAATGTCCTAATGTGAATGTCTTGAAAACAGGCCTAATTACGGTTTGTAGTAAAAATTGGCAATTTTTGTTATTAATGTTTCGCGCATTTCACGTTGTGGATTATGTTAATTCTGCATGGTAATTCTGTTGCTGTAAGAATGAATTATATTGAATGAGAAAGACAGTCTAACGTACACAGTTAGATTTGATTATATATTTTGTGTCCTATATGTCTCAACCTATGGCCATACTCATATATTTTGTGTCCTATATGTCTCAACCTATGGCCATACTCATATATTTTGTGTCCTATATGTCTCAACCTATGGCCATACTCATATATTTTGTGTCCTATATGTCTCAACCTATGGCCATACTCATATATTTTGTGTCCTATATGTCTCAACCTATGGCCATACTCATATATTTTGTGTCCTATATGTCTCAACCTATGGCCATACTCATATATTTTGTGTCCTATATGTCTCAACCTATGGCCATACTCATATATTTTGTGTCCTATATGTCTCAACCTATGGCCATACTCATATATTTTGTGTCCTATATGTCTCAACCTATGGCCATACTCATATATATTTAGCATGTATATAGTTGACATAATCACAGTATTTCGTAGGACTGTTTTATCAAGTTCTGTCTCCATGAACATTTTATAAAGGCAGTTGGTTGGGGCTACATGATGCCAATATAAACACGCTTGTCATCTTTCCAAACCGTAAACAAAAAAATAATAATAAATAAAAAGGAAAATTGGGGATTGGTCCTGAGTATATAGAATAGATTAGCATAGATCTTTCCTAGCTAGATTGGGATTGGTCTTGCTTAGGGAGGAGAGATGGTGTGGCTAGTACAGTAAAGAGCTAGCTTCTTAATGGGAGATGGGTCGTTTTTCTGGTCCCCTTTCTTTCTCATGTTTAGCCCCATTAGTTTTCAGATTTTTGCGATTTTAAGACCTCGCCCCATTTCGTTATCGATATTAAGACTTTTCGTCATTTAGGTGTCGATTCTTTCCTGGCGAGCGATAGCGAGCCTGTATATTAAGAGTGGCCTATCGAAAAATGTACAAATTTATCTTGAAGTAGGGTTTTGGGGAGCTTTTTTTTTTTTTTTTTTTTTAAAGCTTGATGGAGGTCTAGGGAGGAAACTAAAAAAACACAAATATAAGATACATAAATGAACAAACAAATACGCCCCCCCCCCCACCTTAACCCCTTCAGTACTGGTAACGTCCTTTTCTTCATATTCTGAACACTATTAGACGATTTTATTCAGCTTGGGAAGGATCTGCGGTAGCTGAAAGGATTAAATGAGATGCTAGTCTGCAGTCCTTTTAATGGTTCGATGTCCTTCCTAAGCTGAATAAAATCGTCTACTAGTTGCCAGAATATAATGAAGAGGACGCCACCGGTACTGAATATAATTAATTATACCCTGTTTTTTTTCCCCGACTGACGGCAAATTGCAAAGTTCCCATCAAGATTGCTCAGTTAATTTGAAGAATGTGTAGTGAAATATGGTGTTAAATGTATAAACGTGGTCTTAATAGGATGCAGAGACTAAGTAGTTTCATATTCTTCCATTAAGTATCGAGAAATTCGCTGCTCAGGGATTCAATTTACCGTGAGCTGAAATGAAACCGAGTCAAATAATAATAATCGGATACCATGCTTTATAGATTAGTATTTGATCGTTAACCCTTTTAAATAATAATAATCGGATACCATGCTTTATAGATTAGTATTTGATCGTTAACCCTTTTAAATAATAATAATCGGATACCATGCTTTATAGATTAGTATATGATCGTTAACCCTTTTTGTACCGGCGACGTCTTTTCAATTTTATTTTAGCTAAATTTAGATGCTTATGTGCAGTTTAAAAAGGATCTGTGTTAGTAAAAAGGGTTAAGTGACATAGTTGAAAGCCTGTTGATTGCTGGAGATTTTAAGACGTTTGTTCCATTAGTTTGGCGATTTTGAGACCTTTCGTGCCATTTATTTTGCATTTATTTTGAGACTTTTCGTGCCATTTATTTTGAGACCTTTCGTGCCATTTATTTTGAGACCTTTCGTGCCATTTATTTTGAGACCTTTCGTGCTATTTATTTTGAGACCTTTCGTGCCATTTATTTTGAGACCTTTCGTGCCATTTATTTTGAGACCTTTCGTGCCATTTATTTTGAGACCTTTCGTGCCATTTAGGTGTCCATTTTTTCCTGTCGAGCGAAAGCGAGCCTGTAATTTACACTGAATACAATTGTAAAATAGTAACCAGAATAAAGTTTAGGGGAGATTTCCACTTGAGGGATTTTTTTCTTTACCCCTTTCTTCCTCATGTTTAGCCCCATTGCTTTTGAGATTTTAAGACGTTCGCCCCATTAGTTTGGCGATTTTAAGAACTTTCACCCCATTTATGTAACTTTTAAGACCTTTTGTCCCATTTACGTGTCGATTTTTTCCTGGCGAGCGATAGCGAGCCTGTAATTTAAGAGGAACCGGCCTTCGGCCGGGACATTTTTCTACCGAAAAATGTACAAATTTATCTTGAAAGGGGGTCATGGGGGTGTAATTTCAAGATTGATGGAAATCTAGGAAACACACTAAAAACCTCCCCTTAAAAAGACGTCGCCGGTACAGAAGGGGTTAAGATTATATATATTTTCACTTAAGGGGGTGTTTTTTTCTGAACCCCTTTCTCCCTCATTTTTAACCCCATTAGTTTTTAAGTTATAAGACGTTCGCTCTATTACTTAGGTGATTTTAAGACTTTTCGCCCCATTTATTTATCATTTTAAGACGTTTCGTGTCATTTAGGTGTCGATCTTTTGATACCTGGCGAGCGATAGCGAGCGTGCAATTTAGGAGAAACAGGCCAAAATGTACATGTTTATCACGAAGACGGGTCTTGGGGATTTATTTTAAAGTTTGATGGAGGTCTAGGGAGCAAACTCAAACGCTCCTCTTAGCCCCTTCACCACCAATACGTAATTGTCATCATATTCTGGTTACCATTAGACGATTTTCTTTAATTTGCAATCTACCTACACGACTCAAATGGGTAAATACGATCTCAATAAACCCTCTTAGTAACATTGGTCCTTCTTAAACTGCATAAAATCATGTAATTTTAGCCAGAATCAAAGGTAAAAAGGCGTCACGGTGCTAAAGGGGTTAAGATGCCGATATATTCACTCAAGCTTCCATAATCCTAATTGTTTTCCCCGTACCCCCAGTACTATCATTACCATTGCGGATCCCCCAACATTGAAATAACATTGAATTAACCTAACACTTTTTCTTCGCCCCTAGATCTTAGCATATTTTGTGTTCTTTTCTATTCCATTCTCCCATTTAAACGATGAATAAAAGAACACTATTATTATTGTTATTATTATTATTATTATTATTATTATTATTATAAATGCTTATTGTTATTTTTAATAATAATATTAATATTTATATTATCTAATTAATTAATTATGTAACTATTTATTTATATATGAATTTATATATATATATATATATATATATTTATTTATATATGAATTTATATATATATATATTTATTTATTTATTAAGTAATAATTCGTGTTCATTATCAAGGTTGCAAGATCGATTAACCCCTTCTGTACCGGTAACGTCCTTTTAGCTCTATTGTGGCTACTATTACACGATTATATTCAGCTTAAAAAAGGCTTCCAGCAATTACCAAGCTTTGAACTATCTCATTTAAGGGGAGGTTTCTAGTTTGTTTCCTACTCCTCCAGCAATCTTTAAATTTCACCCCCTTGACCCCCTTTCAAGATAAATTTGTACATTTTTCGGTAGAAAAATGTCCCGGCCGATGGCCGATTACTCTTAAATTACAGGCTCGCTATCGCTCGCCATGATAAAATCGACACCTAAATGGCACGAAAGGTCTTAAAATTGACAGAATGGGGCGGAAATTCTTAAAAATCACCAAACTAATGGGGCAAACGTCTTAAAATCTCAAAAGCAATGGGGCTAGACATGAGGGAGAAAGGGGTCAAGAAAAAAATCCCTCAAGTGGATATCTCCCCTTAATCCTTATTACTCCCACAGATCCTTCTTAAACTGCACAAAATCGTCTAAATATAGCTGGAAAAAAATGAAAAAACGTCTCCGGTACAGAAGGGGTTAAACCTGTACATCCTCTCCGGCCCAGGTGAGAGGTTACAGGAACTACCGGTATTCTGTCTCGCTATCCCTTTCTTCCTCTATACACTGGTACCGAGCTATGGTTACTATACCCGGTGTCAGCTAACTTGCCAATAATGCGGATCCATAGCTTTTTTATATCTCAGGAACGGGTATAGCAAACAGGCTGTAATTTCACACATCTATTTTCTGGTCTACCCTTACAAGATAATATAAATACCAGCTCTATTGTGTGCATTATTTTAAAGCTATGAGGTGTTAAGGGGTCAGGATTTGTGCCGGGTTAGCTGACACGGGGTTTAAGGGAAGACGGATTTTTGTTTGTATTAATTCATTTAGTTCTTAGTTTTCTCGCTAGACCTCCATCAAGTTTAGACAAACTCCCCTAGACCCCCCTTCAAGATAAATTTGTACATTTTTCGGTAGAAAAATGTCCTGGCCGAAGGCCGATTCCTCTTAACATTTCAGGCTCGCTATCGCTCGCCAGGAAATAATCGACACCTAAATGGCACGCAAGGTCTTAAAATTGACAACCAAATGGGGCAAAAGGTGTTAAAATCGCCAAACTAATGGGCCGAACGTCTCATAATCTCAAAACAAATGGGGCTTAACACGAGGGAGAAAGGAGGCCAGAAAAACGACCCATCTCCCCTTAACCTCAACAGTCCATCAGCCTCGCCTTAAGTGTTCCCCCAGAGCAGCTCACTTGTCAGATATGTTGTGTGAATGTTGTGATTGATGGCATTGTCAACATCCCACATCCTACTGGGACACTTAACACTATCTGGTCCCACATATTTTAGGTTATTAGGATTTTATTGTTTAATTAGTATAGAGGATTATGTTTACTGTTGCTAATTTAGCTACTTTCCCGCTAGATCTAGAGGTACTTACTTCGATCTAGAGGCAATTTTTATATCTAGCTACATGAATTCTAGCGATAGTCTGTAGATTTGAGATATTTGTAGAGTGATATTATAGAGATCGTGGCATTATTCTAGCTATTTTCGGCATTATTTACAATCTAGATAATTGCTTTTGCCATTTTCGATCAATGTATTATAGTTTGTCCATTAGGCTAACTAAAACGCCTTCCCAGACTTCCTTTAAACTAAACCATGCCCACTCAGGTCCTTTAACCCTTCCTACCCGGGCTGCCTTAGGTAATGACAGCACGAAAGAAGGGCCAATACGCGGTATGCCTTATCTAAGGCATGAGCTTAATAGCCTAATTAAGCTTGGTCCGAACGCCGTGCGTACGACGTATGTCAACAAACCCAAGCGTTCGTCACCGCACCTCCGAAAACAAGAAGGAGAAGACTCCTCAATGTTATTGTTATGACGTCATGACGAAATTAGTGTCTGATAAGCCCCCATATTGGCAACATCTCTGCAATATTGGCTCCACTGAAATCGTCATCACAACTGAACCAGTTGACTTACAGAGCTCTACTCAATGCCAAAATACAGATTGAAAACCGCACTACGATTATAGATGAGTGGGAAAGTTCTAGCAGTGAAAATAAACATAAATACGGTAGCCTAGGCCTAGACGTTTTTCGGCCATATCGCCCGGGTAGGGGCGACCGTCATTGGCTGAGACAGCCCGGGTAGGAAGGGTTAAGATAAATTTGCACTTTTTCGATAAAAAACATCTTGGCCGAAGGCCGGTTTCCATTAAGCTACAGGCTCGCTATCGCTCCCTCCCCCCCCCCCCCTTCCCCCCAAAAAATAATATAATAATAATAATAATAATAATAATAATAATAATAATACAAATA
Source organism: Paralithodes platypus (assembly GCA_032716605.1). Taxonomy (NCBI): domain Eukaryota; kingdom Metazoa; phylum Arthropoda; class Malacostraca; order Decapoda; family Lithodidae; genus Paralithodes; species Paralithodes platypus. The sequence continues at coordinate 91,972,073 of CM064487.1, read as the reverse complement.
ATGGAGCGCAATGGGGAAGGTTCAACAGGACCCCTTCAGATCAAAATCCTTACAGTCGATCTTGGATGGCGTTGATGGCAAAAGGTAAGATATAAAAAATAAGATTATATTATCCCCTGTGTTTTATTTCTAGCCATCAGTTAAGTGATTCAGACAAAAGACCCATAATTGTGAGAATTCCTATTGCATACCAAGCCTAAAAGACTATAGCAGCAGCTACCAAATCAAATTTGCGGAAACTGTAAATCCTCCTTTACTGTGGAGACTCAGATCTTAGGCACCCTGCAATGTAATGTCCCTATATACGTAGGACTCGGCATAACCTGAAATAATACCAACTTATTTCACCAACAACCATAAAGGTAAGGGATGAACATATAATCAGTTACAGAGTATTATATCAGGAATAAGGAATTCTGCATTATTTCGTCACACATAGAAAATAAGCGGAATATTAATCAGACAAATTTCAATACTATGGGCTACGATATGAACACCAGAAAACAAAGATCAAACACTGTTCACTCTTAATGCAAGTGCAGTGCTGTATACAGTATCTGGAAAATTGCCTTCTCAAAAGCTGTAAATTGTCAGTCTACGATTAAACAATTAGTTTTATAACGGAAGGAAAGGATCGTCTCGCTAATAATCTCTAGTTTTTCTTGCATCTCTTTCTCTCTCAATCTGAGGTTTATGAATGTTCTTCAAGCTATTATTTGGCGATTGTAATTAGCAGGTAAATGTACGAATAAGAAAGATTTTTCAGGTTAGACAACCAGAAGTCCTTCCTAAACTGTATAAAACCGGCTAACGTTAGCAAGAATAAAGCAAAGTACAGCACCTAAGGCGTTGAGCAAAACACATACAGTACACTCACACACTCATATAGTCAAGGGCGAAATAAAATGGCTATGCTAGAGAGAATAAGTGTCGATAATGAAAAAGTAAGAAACATTTAACAACATTTATACGTTTTAGATTAAAAGGTCGTACCAACATTACAGTATATAAATCCAAATGTTAATGCCTCCCTTCATCAATTACCTTTATACAAAATTTGATATTCAAAGTGATTTTTAAATTGCTAAGATTTAAGTATTGCTATGTTTTTGGTTGAATATAAACATGAACACAATCAACGTATGCATATGCTATGATCGTGAAGATTAGTTTCTTATAAAATATGGCAGTATTAGTAATTTCATAATCATGCAGATAAAAAGAAAACAAAATACAATTTCCATTACGAGCAACTCGTGCTATAGTTTTGTATTTATATTAGGGGGTAATAATAAGCCCTATTAAATGTCTGTTTCGTATAATTTTTATAGATTTTGTTAATGCATCATACTTAAAATACAACAAATTATGATATCATGTTGTTGTCACTGCCTGGGAAGGAATTTGGCGTTGTAGGTGGCGCTGAATATCAGAAATCACTCTTGTTTTATAGGTTGTCGTAAGTGTACCAGAGCAGATTAAGCTACGTTGGTCGTCTAAATAGAATAGACCAGCTTGCCTTTATGCTGACTGGGTTGGAAGAGGGAGGGAATGATCTTGGAGGAAGGGGTCAACTGGTGCTGAGTAGGGGAGGTGTTGTATGTGGTGATCTGAGGAGTGTTGAGCCGAGCATAGAGTGGGTGTTGCTGCCAGAACTGCTGACGTTGTTTAAGGTTTGACTGTTTTGGTGTAATAATGCTGGTGCGGCCGCGGGAAGTGGTGAACTGTTGTCGGCGTTGGTTAAGCTGCTGTTGACGCTGGTCAAACTGTTGCTCATGTTCGTTAAACTGTTGCACATTATTATATTCCTGGGGCTGCCTCAGCTCTTTGTTAATCTGGGTGTTAAATTGTTCAGCGTTGAAGGCGTTTAAGCGCTCTCTCTGAGCCTGGTTGTACTGTTGCTGCTGTGCCTGGTACAGGTGCTGGGTGCTGATGGGCTGGTATTGGACTGTGGCCTGGAAGCCGTCCTCGGGGTGAGCGATGTAGTTGACAACACGGAGGGAACCGTCGGGCTGGATGAGGGAGTATCTTCCCCGGACCACACCGTCCTCCTGGCGGTGCTCCACTCGGCTCTGGTAGTCTCCCGTTGACGGTGCCAACACCTCGTAGGCCCACTGGTAGGGGGCGTGCGAGTACTGAAACACAGTAAAACATAATTATATATGATATAGAACCTTATGTATAGAGTAAATATATATTACTTCTGGGAAGGCAGCTTTGAGAAACTTGATGTGATTTGAACAACAAATAAATATAGCATATATTAAAAAATTAAGACAAAATTTAAATGAATAGGCAATATCGATAGAACAATCAAAGGTTGATAAATTACACACATAATACTTATGTAAAAAAAAACATACTAGTAATATATACACATATATTGTCAACCCCTTCTGTACCGGTGACGTCTTTTTCATTATATTCTGGCAACTATTAGACGATTTTATTCAGCTTAGGAAGGATGTCCACACATTAAAAGGCTGCAGACAATAACAATTAATAATTTTATTTACCATATATCCTTTCCGAACTTCATAAAATTATCTGAATTTAGCTGAAATCAAATAATCAAGACATCACCGGTACTGAAGAGGTTAAGAATTATATTACAAATTGATATATATGAGTACAGAAACTCATTAACTTACCAGATCGTACTGATTGTCAGCACTGTATGTGAGGTGAGACTTGTCTATGGCGTCCTGGAACTTGTCGGTGAGTTTCTCGTGGGTCTCGATGAGGTCGTCTTTAGGCACGGCTCCCTGGATGTTGGTGATGCCCCCTCGGGAGTCTAGGTGGAAGCTGGCGTCTTGTTCTGCAGTAGCAGTGGAGAGCTGACCCTCGGTGGCCTTGGACGGTGTGTCAGTCTCAAGTGGTGTCTGAGGCTGAACTTGGATCTCGAGGCGGAGTGACTCCTCGGCGTGGAGATCAGCGTCTTCGGTGTCAACCTTGGTCTTTTGTGAGGTGGCGGGGTCCTCCTCCGCGGAGGAGGCCGTACCCAGTAGTAGGCAAATACCGAAAAGTACAATCGTCACCTGTTTAATAAAAAAACAAAACAAAACAGAAATAAGTTCATGAGTCTAAGTTATAGAGCATTTCAATGCTGAATTATATAAGGTACGTATGTATTAATAGACTTTGTATTTTCATCTATATTTGTTATAGTATTGAACTAAAAAGGATGATTTTGTTGCTTACCTTCATGTTGTTGTGTGTGGACTCCCTGGTGTTGAGTGCTTATATAGCCACATCCACAATGATCCCCCTGGCGGTTGGTGGCACACTCACGTTATGTAAGACAGAAGCTGATTGTCTCCAAGAGCAACACCTAACCTTACTGGAACCACCAGTTTCTACAGTTACCTCACTCTTCAGCATGAACCTCTTAAGGGAGCCCACCTCGCTTTTTTTTCTCTTTCTCTCCCTCTCTCTTTGGCTTTTATCTATTCGGCCCCATTCAGCCTACTGTTTGAAAATGTTTACCCCCATCCAGGTGTCAATATTTTCCTGGAGAGTGGTAGCGAGCCAGCATATATAATGTTTGTTTTGACAGTAATCTAAATTTTTTCATTTTTCGATAGACAAATTTCCCGGCGAAGCCGGATTTCTCCAAGCTCGCCAGGAATAAATCAACACCTGGATGGGGATAAACGTCTTAAAACAGTTGGCTGAATGGGGCCGAATGGATACAAGCCAGGGAAAGAGAGAAAAGGAGAGAAAGATAAAAAAAAAAAACGGTGGGCATGCCATAGTTTTCTACCCATTACCATTTCAATTTGAATTTATAACATGACAGTGAAATATTGAAGTGAATGTAGAATGTCTATAATCGTGTTTTATAGGTACTGTAAATTACTATTATATATTTAAACCTTTACTTATATATTTTGTCTTAGTAAGGAATCCATTTCAGCAGAATGGAAGAGGGTAACATAAACGCAAGTATAATCAAACACCAAATGTCAGCAGTTTCAGTTCACATAAAACATCAATTACAAATTAACAATCAAATCAATTATCAATTTATTTTGTTATTGAAAAGGGTGGGATTGAAATTGAATCTTATGTATCATGCTTGCCTTAAGGGGAGGTTTTCAGTTTGTTTCCTAGACCTCTATCAAGCTTAAAATTACACCCCATTGACCCCCCTTTCAAGATAAATGTGTACATTTTTCGGTAGAAAAATGTCCCGGTCGAAGGCCGGTTCCTCTTAATTACAGGCTCGCTATCGCTCGCCAGGAAAAAGTCGACACCTAAATGGCACGAAAGGTCTTAAAATTGACAGAAATGGGGTGAAAGTTCTTAAAATCGCCAAGCTAATGGGGCAAACTTCTTAAAATCTCAAAATCAATTAGGCTATACATGAGGGAGAAAGGAGTCAAGAAAAATATCCCTCAAGTAGAAATCTCCCCTTAAAATGCACATACTGTAGTTTTACAAATGGGCCTACTTGAGAGAGAGAGAGAGTATGCTACAAAGAGAGAGAGAGAGAGTATGCTACAAAGAGAGAGAGAGAGAGTATGCTACAAAGGGCATGTCAATGATATTAGATATTAACTTATTTACTATTCAAGGTATCCGCAACTCGTATAGGTTAAGGGGGGTGCCCTGCTTTTTGTTATTTCTCTCTTTCTCTGGCTTGTATCCATTCGGCCCCATTCAGCCAACTATTTTAAGACGTTTATCCCCATCTAGGTGTCGATTTCTTCCTGGCGAGCGATAGCGAGCCAGCATTATATGAAGAAATCCGGCTTCGCCGGAGACATTTTTCTATCGAAAAATTTACAAATTTAGCCTGCTGTCAAACAAAAATAAAAAATATGCTGGCTCGCTACCGCTCACCAGTAAACAATTGACACCTGGATGGGGATAAACGTCTTAAAACAGTAGACTGAATGGGGCCAAATGGGTACAAGGCAGAGAAAGATAGAAAAGGACAGAACAAAAACAGGTCATCCCCCTTAAAGAGTATTTTCCGTCATGTCCCAATATCGAGGCAGCATTATGATAATAACTCCACCGAGGGTCACAGGACATCTCCAGTAAAGCCGATGTGATCAAATATTAAAACAAACTTAATATACAGTATATACAATATATATACAGGTATATATATATATATATATATATATATATATATATATATATATATATATATATATATATATATATATATATATATATATATAATGGATTTCTTTCAGTTTGTAAATCAATGGTCTGAGTTTATGTAGTCTACCTAATGTCGAACTGCCTCCAACATACCCTCTCACCCACGGAGAAGTCAGTATTGATAGTGAAGGTTGAAATCATTTACCTCTGAGCCAGTGTAAATCATCGGTTCAAAGTTAGTGTAGTGTCTCCCCAGTAGATCCCAACTCCACAACACCTCTACTATAATAATGATGAGCGGAATAACGCATTTACACACACACGCACACACACACATACACACAAACACACACACACACGCACACACACACAAACAAACACATACAGATAAATATGAGACCCCATAACTGGGGGAGGCCGACTCAAGTCAGAGCCCGAACAGAAACAACATTTAAAGTTCCAATTCTTAGGATCCGGGACCACACTCACGTTCCTTCGGCCCTTTCTCAGTCTCGTCTAGTAGGTGGATTTTGCAAGGGTAGGGGGATTTCTAGCCTCCCACCCCCGAAGTAGGAAAGAAGACAGACAGAAACGGCTAAGTTGGGTAGAGGATGCCAAACCTCACTCTGGACAGGACCAGCCCTCACCGTAATAGTTTTGTGAAATATTCTCAAGCTTAGGAAGGATCTGTAGGTATTAAAAGGGTAAATACTATCTCAATCAACCCTTTGACTTCCGTATACCGTTACTAATCTGAATAAAATCGTCTAATAGTAGCTAGAAAACAGAACAGAAACGCGTATTGGAGCTTGAAAGGGTTAATGTTCACCCCTATCTGCTTACAACCCCTCCGACTCGTCTCAGAGAACCTGCTTGATGTAATGACCTGGCAACCTTGAATATCGCTACGAGTTTATAGCCATGGTGTGTTTGGTCTGGTGTATGTGTTATTTATAGATTAAGGGGGTGAACTGCGATTTTTCTTTCAAATTTGTAAATTTTTCGATAGAAAAATGATTCCGGCGAAGCCAGATTTCACCATTCAATGCTGGCTCGCTATCGCTCGCCAGGAAGAAATCGCCACCTGTATGGAGATAAACTTCTTAAAACAGGTGGCTGAATGGGGCCGAATGGATACAAGCCACAGAAAGAGAGAAAATGAGAGAACAAAAAGCAGGTGACCCCTCTTAATATAACAGGCGTACTCAGTAGAGCACATAATTCCTCTATGTGAGTGCCATCTATATTTGTCCAAATATACCGAAGTGTTGAACTGGGCACATTTCGTTGTGGTACTTTTTTTTATCCTTGGTCTTCTTTTTCCGTGGATATTTTGGTCTTGAGCAAATACAGGTAACTTTCTTGATAGCGTAATGCATAGTGCGCGAAATTTCAATGTGAGTATCCTGGGTTTGAGTCCTCGGAGTGCCACATGTATTATTTGATTTCATTAATTAAGTTTAGATGTGAAGTTGGTTGGTGTAAAAAACATAATAATAGTGCATTGCTATTATTGGTAATGACCTTGTGATCGTTTTGCTCCGCAGGTGTGTTGGTTTATCACCGTAATGTTCCGCAGATGATATCAGTCAAGGGAGCTAATAATAATGATGAGTTGGTTTGGTTTACGAACGATTTGTGTACGCTGGTATTTTGGTCCGAGGCCGAATTAAATCTCTCTCTCTCTCTCTCAATCTCTCTCTCTCTCTCTCTCTCTCTCTCTCTCTCTCTCTCTCTCGACTTTTTAGCAGAGTATTCACTTCCCGGTTATGTAATGTTTGAGAAAAGCCGAATAAATCGAAATGGAGGTGGCGTTTTACTTTATATCAAAGAAAGTCTTAACCCTACCCTCTTGTCAAAACCTCAAATTGTAAACGTCGACGCATCTTTTGTGCTAATAAAGAATAATAAAGGTACACAAATAATACTTGCATTAATATACAGACCTCCAGCTCAATCAGTGCAAACTGACCGAGAAATTTATGAACAAATTGCAGATGTAAGTAACTCGCAAGATACCGTAATTTTTGGCGACTTTAATTTACCTGTGACCAAGTGGGGCGATACTCTTACTTCACACTCCGGACATGACTTGTATACGAACTTGCAAGAGAGTTCGCTTTATCAATTTGTTCGAACGCCGACCCGTGGTAATAACGTTCTTGACATTGTACTTGCAACAAAAGAAGAATTAATAGAGAATTTGAATGTTGGTGATGAATTCAGTAACAGCGACCATCGTACGATAACTTTCACTTTAAAGTTTACTAGTAACGAACCAAATAGTAGCATCGAAAAAGTCCCTAATTTCAAGAAAGCAAACTTCCATAAACTTAGAGCTATGTTTAAAGAAACTGACTGGAGCTTTTTAATTAACAATAATGACATAAATACATCTTGGAAGTTATTCGAAACCACTTACCTAAAAGCAGTGCAAGACTGCATACCATCGAAAATACGGCGTCCAGGCCATAATAATCAAATGGTGGAATAAAGATATTTCAAACTGCCTGCTTGCTAAAAAATTTGCTAATGATAGATTAAAATCCTCACAAAATGACGAAGAACGGGTGAAATTTGTAGAGCTACGACGCAAAGCCAAAAAGTTAATTAAGCAAAGTAAAAAGACCTTAGAGTTACATATTGCGAATCAAAGTAAAACAAACCCGAAAGAATTCTATAGTTATATCAGAAAGAAAAAAGTAGTTACTTCAACTGTTGGACCGTTAGTCGATGAAAATGGAGAATACACCAAAGACGAAGTACAAATGAGTAATGCCCTCAATACCTTCTTTGCATCAGTTTTTACAACAGAAGACCTCAGTGATATCCCTACACCATCGCCGATTCAGATTGATAATTCAGATGTTCTAAGCAATATCACCGTTACAGAGAGAGAAGTATTGAATTGTTTAGATAAACTCAAGGTAAATAAAACGCCTGGACCTGATACAATCTCGCCTAGAGTTCTGAAGGAAGCTAAGGATGAGCTCTCCAAACCACTGACTTTACTATTCAATAAATCCTTGCAGTCTGGAACTATGCCTGATCAGTGGAAGCTAGCCAACGTAACACCGATATTCAAAAAAGGCAGCAAATCCCTACCCAGTAACTATCGTCCAATTAGCTTAACCTCAGTTGTATGTAAAATGCTAGAAACGGTCATACAAGACAGACTCGTAAATCACTTAGAGGAAAATAACATACTTAAAGATACTCAACACGGCTTTCGTAAAAAACGTTCCTGTTTAACAAACCTCTTAGACTTCTTCCACGATATCCTCAACCTCTACGATGAGAGTAAAGCTGTAGATATTATATACCTTGATTTTCAAAAGGCCTTTGACAAAGTTCCCCACAAACGTTTACTGCTAAAACTAAAAGCGCATGGAATACAAGACGGTGTGTTGAAATGGATAGAAAATTGGCTCAGTGACAGAAAGCAAAGAGTAGTCATAAACGGTAAGGCATCTAAATGGACCAATGTAAGTAGCGGGGTACCCCAGGGATCGGTACTAGGACCAATTCTCTTTCTAATTTACATCAACGACATAGATGAGGGCCTCACCTGTACAATCTCAAAATTTGCTGACGATACAAAAATTGCAAATAGCGTACTCTCAAAAGAACAAGTTGACGATATGCAACACAATCTAGATAAATTGTCATGTTGGGCCCAAATTTGGCAAATTAGTTTCAATGCGGATAAATGTAAAGTACTACATATCGGATACCTAAATGAGAAAGCAAACTATTCGATGAATGGCACTCAGCTTAAGAATGTAAACAGAGAAACCGATCTGGGAGTAACAATATCGAGTAACCTAAAACCGAGTCAACAATGTTCAGAAGTTGTTAAGAAGGCAAACAAAATAATTGGCTTTATAGGCAGGTCATTTGAGCATAAATCCAAAGAAGTTATCATAACCCTTTACAATTCCTTAGTCCGCCCTCTTCTGGAATACTGCGTTCAATCCTGGTGCCCTTATTACAAAAAAGATATAAACAAGCTCGAACGAGTTCAACGTAGAGTTACCAAAATGATACCTAGCCTAAAGAACAAACCATACGAAGAGCGTCTTAGAGAATTAAATCTATTTCCTTTAACCCAGCGCAGATTAAGAGGTGACTTAATTCAAGTGTTCAAAATCATCAAAGGCATCACAATATGAACTGTAGTAAGTACTTCACTATCAACCAATCTAATTACACGCGGGGAAACGGTTGCAAAATTATTGGTAAATCTTTTAACTCACACGAATCTAAGAATTTCTTCTTCAATCGAGTTGTCAACTTGTGGAATGGGCTTCCCCGAAACGTTATAGACTGCATCACCGTTGATTCATTTAAACTCCGCCTAGACAAATATCTCGCTTCAAACCCGCGACTGACTGCGTTTGTAAATGAATAACTTTATTTTATCCCCCCCTCAGTTACTAACCCATCTGTCCCCTACTAACTTCCTACTCCTGCCACGGACATTAGTTCCAGGGCAGTAATTCCCTTTCCAATGTTCCCTTACCCACTCTAAACCAATGTTTGGACACTTGATCCTCAGTGTTTTGGAGGACAAGCAACCTAGAAGTGTCACTAGATCTGTTGTTGCTTGATTTCCTTTGTACTCCTTTGTACTCTCTCTCTCTCTCTCTCTCTCTCTCATGTAAAGGAGTCGATAATAGATAACCTATTAATAAAATAATCCAAGGAAATAATACATGCAGTCAAGAAGATATACAGTAGAAATATCCACAATAATCTCAAAGCAGTTTATAACAAGAAAAGGAAAAGATAACATACATACATGATCTGTTGAAGATGTACATTTTCATTTACTATTAAAATAATACAACCACACAGATGTCGTGGAAACGATATTTTACTTGAAAATAAACAAGCAAATACAAGCACAACAAAAGGTGCTTACAAATTCGATAAGTCAAGTTAATCGATAATTTCAAATTTAATCTTATGCAAATTACAATACCGGCATCAATTGCGGCATTCTGTTTGCGAAGTCCTATGCAATATTTTAAGTGTATTCACATTGTGTACAATTTGATAAAGAAATGCATGGGAAAATATATATCTTATATGGCCTGTTGATGGTAATTCGGCGCTGGAACCTGCTTGGGAAACTATATTAGTAACTATTGGACATTGAGTTAACCCGGTATCATACAATAGCTTTTACTCTCAACATTTATTGTAAACATTGATCTGAGAGATTATTGGGTAGTTATTTTTATTTTTTTTATTAATTATTATCACCTTATGAGGTAGTCTTAAAAAAATTCTGTCACCTAAATCAATATTTTTTGCTTCTATTTTCCGATACCAGTGCACAATATTGCAGACATGTTGACGGTAAATGTTGACTAAAAGAAATTAACGGGAAAGCTCTGTGATCATCTGTTTGAAGTGAGTGACCTCCTCTGCGCGAGCACCACCAAAACCAGGATCAAAGCCTTGGGTTAATGCTTCTATAATAATGCCCTCGAGTTACAGAATTATCCTTATTACAGCCCCATTATTATCACAGACAAGATAACCCACAACATTTCTAAGTACAAACTGAGTATCAGTATTAGTATTCCGTGGATTGACCTCCCAATTTACCAAGATTGGAAGCCAAAGCGTCACATTTTTCCTTTGCCCCTCAACTTTCTCTTCATAATTGCTGAGGGGCACAGGGCCCTGGGTGGGGCTTTGGTTTCCCGGGCGTTTCCGCACCCTCCTCAGCTCCCCGCCATGGAGTGGCTTCGGTCACCCAGGCTTTATTGTGGTAAGCAGGGAGGGTTCTGTGGGGGCGCTCGGTTATGGCCTTAGCTTTGCTCGGGGCCTTGGGGCTGTTCGGCCAGGCAGCTTAGGGAACAACAACAACAACATTTCTAAGTTAGGCAACCACTTTCGGAAGAGAGGGCCTCCTTGCGTTAGTTCCCTCGGTGAGTGGCGTGTTATTGCAGTCCATTCCCATTATTTACCTTGGAATCCACTTCAAATCAGTATTTACTTGCGTCGTCACCCAGTTCCCACTTTAGGGCAACACATCCTGTCATGGCCACATAGTTTAGGCTATCTAGCAAAACAATCAGTTCAAAATTGTTAAATTGGCCAACATAGCACTGATCCCCGAACTTCCTAGGAACAAGAGCAAAGAATCAGAAGGGGTGACCATTAATCTACATTTAAAAATTGGAAAATGCCTCGTGTGTGATCATATTTGAGTTGAAACTCTTGTGTGGACCATCAAATGCAATGCCAGCCTGACAAGTGCAGCTGCCCAAGAAGCTGTATACGGCAATTGCGAAAAATGTCATGCCCCCGACAAACTCTCCTTATTTCAAGCCACTGATGGATAAAACGTCAAGAGAGTTCGTTCTGCCGAGGCTTTGACGTTTACCTTAATTAATGAAAATGGTTCCACAATATTAGCAGTAACTAGGGTATCCTTTGGGACAATTTGTCTTAATTAAGGATTATGATTAGCCATCTTCATTGTCACTGGTATTATGAGTGTAGTCACAGCCTTCTATATAATTATAGAAGGCTGTGGTGTAGTCCATTGTTATCAGCTCACCATGGGTTCTATGTCATCTGTTCTGTGCTTTACTCGTATTACATTGCTATACATATGAATATTATGGTTTTAACTTTCAATATAAAACAGAAAAAATAGATCTAAATATATTTGCTAAGCTCTTTGCTAAGTAGGATCTCTCGAGCAAATCGATGTCAAACCAAGTAAGTGTTTAGGCTAAAATAATGCGTGTGATACAATTTCAATTCCATCCTGTTCAAAAACAAAACATATTTGGCAATTGACTTCGTTTAATTTTAATCGATATTTTGTGTGAACAGGAAAACAAACGTTTATTACTATAATTTATGGAATTTCGATTATCTCACTATGTTATATTCTGCTGAAGTAATTTCCTTACTAAAAATCATAAGAAAAGAAAATTATAGAGCATGTAATACCCCATTATATTGGACACAAAATCCCAGGTATTCTTCTTTCCCTAACATAATATTTCATTGTTCATTAATTTTATCGAAACCCGAAATGCAGTTATATTATAAATTAAATATAAAATATGGTATGCTTGAATTTTTTTTGATGACCGTTTAAGTAACCGTAGACTGTGGTGATGCCAGTAAGGTTGAGTGTTGCTCCTGGAGACAACCATCCTATGTCTTACATAACGTGAGTGTGCCACCAACCGCCAGGGGGATCATGGTAGATGTGGCTATATAAGCACTCAACACCAGGGAGTCCACACACAACAACATGAAGGTGAGACGCAAAGATATCCTTTCTTGTGCATTAATTTTGCAAAATTAACATTAACTACGATAATCTTATATGTCTATCTATCTATCTATTGCCTGACGCCGTGATCCCCGAAGGGGTGGCCACGAACGAACCGCCCCCATGCACCTCTGTCCCCAGTCAGTCGACGCCCCTCCCCCCAACCAGCACCGCCTTCGTTCATGTAGTTCCTCACTCCATCCTTCCACCTCATATTCGGTCTACCTCTCCCCCTCTGTCCCTCCACCTCGCTCTCGTACACCCTCTTAGTCATTCTCTCGCTTTCCATACGTTCCATATGGCCGAACCATCTCAAGTTGTTCCTTTTCACACTTTCCAGCACATCTACCTCCACACCACACCTCCTTCTTACTTCCTCATTAGTCTGTCTATCCCTCCATGTAACTCCGCATGCACTCCTTAAGTAATTCATTTCCACTGCTCTCACTCTTGGTCTGAGTCTCTCAACCAACGTCCATGCTTCGCTTCCGTAAGTCAGTGTCGGGATTACCACACTGTCATGCAAGGACTTCTTCACTTCCATACTGACCACCCTATTTCTTGTTACTGCTTTTAGCGTTCCTACAACCCTCTTCCCCTGTTGTACCCTCTCCCGCACCTCTTCATCCATAGTCCCATCTTTACTCAACACACTGCCCAGATACTTAAAAGAGTTGACGATCTCCATAGCCTGACCGTTCAGCTTCACCTCACACTCTGTGACTTCACCCCTTTCGAAGACCATAACCTTGCTCTTCCCCGTATTTACCTTCAAATTCCGTTTTTCGCACACTGTTCCAAACTCATTTACCAGACCCTGCAACTCCCATTCATTATCACTCATCAGAACTGTATCATCCGCAAACAGCAGTATAGGTAGCTTCCACTCAATTCCCTCCCTTTTCAGCGATACACCAACATCCACTGCTCTTGATAGTATTTCTTTCATAACTCCATCCATATATACAGTAAACAACCACGGGGACATCACACACCCCTGTTTCAAACCAACATTCAGGTCAAAGAACTCGCTCTGCTCACTCTCCACACGTACTGCCGCCTTTGCACCCTCATACATGCTCTTCACTGCTTTCAGCAACTTGCCCTCTACTCCGTATATTCTAAGTACTTTCCACAAACCTTCTCTATCCACTCTGTCATAGGCCTTCTCCAAGTCCATAAAGGCAACATACACCTTTTGTTTCTTCTCCAGATACTTCTCCACAACACAATTCAGGGTAAAAATCTGATCTACACATCCTCTTCCCTTCCTAAAACCTCCCTGCTCGTCGCCTATCCATTTCTCCGTTCTCACTCTCACTCTCTCAATCACTACCCTACTGTATACCTTCCCTACTACGCTTAGAAGACATATTCCTCGGTGGTTACCACACACTCCTCTTTCCCCTTTGCCCTTATATAGGGGGACTATTATGCCAGTCTTCCAGTCATCGGGTGCACTCCCCTTCTCCCATGCTAGTTTGCACATTTTCCATACCCATTCTATCACTATCTCACCACCATACCTCAACATTTCCCCACACACTCCATCTGTTCCTGGTGCTTTCCCCAACTTCACTCTTTTCATGGCTTCCCACACTTCTGACCTCCTGATCCCCACCTCCTCCTCCACTACTTCTCTTCTTCTCCCTCCCATACCATATCCAGCTATGTTTGCTGGCTCTTCATTCCTTTCATTTAGCAACTCACTGAAGTACTCCCTCCATCTTTCGACTCTCTCTTGCTTCTCGGCTAGCATTCTCCCATTCTTATCTTTCACACCCTTACTGTTTCCCTTGCTACCTTCCCTAACTTTCTTGACTTCTTTCCAGAACAGTTTCTTACTCTCCCTCCATTTTACACTCAGATTCCTTCCAAATTCCTCATCTACTCTTCTCTTACTTTCCTTCACTACTCTCTTCACCACCCTCTTACTCTCCACGTACCTCGCTCGTTTCTGTCTCTCGGAATCTTCATTCCCTCTACTACCCAACCACTCTCTATATGCTTTCTTCTTTTCTTCCACAGCTATTCTTACCTCTTCTGTCCACCATGCTGTACCTTTCACTCCCCTCCCTCTTCTCCTCACTCCACACACCTCCTCACATGCTGCACAGATCTCATCCTTAAACACCTTGCTCATCTCCTCCACTTCCTCCATAACTTCCAGGTCGAACCCACCTAGTCGTCTTTCCACTGCTCTCCTGTACTCCTCCCTGACTTCCTCCTCCTGCAACCTCTCCACCCTCCTCACCATTCCACCCTCCTCTCGCCTCCCTCCCGCTCTCCTCACCCACTTCTTTTGTATCCTAACCTTAGCTACCACTACATAATGATCAGACAGACCCCCTCCAATACCCCTATACACCCTAGCATCCATCACAGATTTCTTCATTCGTTCATCCACACATACATAATCAATCAATGACTTTCGTTCCACCACTGTCTTATCCTTCATCGTCAACATCCGTTTCCACGTGTACCTGTGGATCATTCTGTGTCGGAAGAAGGTGTTGGCTATCCACAGCCTCCTCCCCACACATACGTCCACAAGTGCACTACCATTCCCATTCACCTCTGATGGTACCCCCCACCCTCCCACCACTCCCTCAACTTTCCTATCACCCACCTTACCATTCATATCCCCAATCAGAAATATTCTTTCGTTCTTGTCAAACTTCTCCAGGCACGCCTCCACATTCATCCAGAACTCCTCTTTCTTTCTTTCAAGTATATCCTCTGTCGGGGCATACACGCATACAATCACCCACGTTTGTATTCCTACTTTCATTCTCACCCACACAATCCTTGAACCCACAGACCCATACTCTCTTACACATTCCTTCCATTTGCTACTTACAAACAAACATGCACCTTCTCTCGCTGTTCCTTCACTCACTCCAGCACACACACCCATTCCACACTCCCACTCTCTCACATCTGAACCTTTCCATTTGGTCTCTGTCATTCCACATACATCCAGCCTGGCATTCACTAACACTTCCAGAACCTCTCTCTCTTTTGTGCCATCATTCATGCCACTAACATTCCACGTAGCCATTCTCAGAATGTCCGAAGGCATGTCCTTAGTCGGTCGTGGTTCGTCAACGTTGGTTCCGTCCGCATCCGAGGCTGTTCGTTCGTTTTTCTTTGCCTAGATATTTTTTACGGGTGGGGGTCGCAAGCCCACCGACCCAACCTCTTTAGTCGCCTCTTACGACACGCAGAAGGCACGTGGGGCATATTCTATTCCCTAACCCCCAGGGGGGGTTATATGTACTTATGTACTGTATGTATTATAGTACACTTTCTCTTAAATTATTATTGAGAAGAATTGTAACTAGTAATATGTATGCATTTTCAGGATCTCTTTTACATGCCTAATTTACATCAGTAATGGAATGCTCTATAACTTACACTCAAGAATATGTTTTTATTTCTTGCCAGGTGACGATCGTGTATTTCGGCATTTGCCTACTACTAGGTGCGGTGTCCTCAGCGGAAGAGGACCCCGCCGCTTCACAAAAGACCAAGGCTGACACCGAAAACTATGATCTCCACGCCGAGGAGTCACTCCGCCTCGAGATCCAAGTTCAGCCTCAGACACCACTTGAGACTGACACACCGTCCAAGGTCACCGAGGGTCAGCTCTCCACTGCTACTGCAGAACAAGACGCCAGCTTCCACCTAGACTCCCGAGGGGGCATCACCAACATCCAGGGAGCCGTGCCTAAAGACGACCTCATCGAGACCCACGAGAAACTCACCGACAAGTTCCAGGACACCATAGACAAGTCTCACCTCACATACAGTGCTGACAATCAGTACGATCTGGTAAGTTAATGAGTTTCTGTACTCATATATATCAATTTGTAATATAATTCTTAACAATATAATTGTATATATTAATAGTATCTTTCTTTACATAAGTATTATTTGTTTAATTTATCAACCTTTGATTGCTCTATCGATATTACCTATATATTATAATTTTGTCTATACATTTTATTATCTGCTATATTTATTTTCGGTTCAAATTGCATCAAGTTTCTCAAAGCTGCTTTCCCAGAAGTAATATATATTTACTCTATACATAAGGTTCTCGATCATATATAATTTGTTCTGTGTTCCAGTACTCGCACGCCCCCTTCCAGTGGGCCTACGAGGTGTTGGCACCGTCAACTGGAAACTACCAGAGCCGGGTAGAGCACCGCCAGGAGGACGGTGTGGTCCGGGGAAGATACTCCCTCATCCAGCCCGACGGTTCCCTCCGTGTTGTCAACTACATCGCTCACCCCGAGGACGGCTTCCAGGCCACAGTCCAAAACCAGCCCATCAGCACCCAGCACCTGTACCAGGCACAGCAGCAGCAATACAACCAGGCTCAGAGAGAGCGCTTAAACATCTTGAACAGTGAGCAATTTAACACCCAGATGAATCAGGAGCAAAGGCAACACCAGGATTATGATAATGTACAACAGTTTCACGAAGGTCAGCAGCAGATTAACCAACGTCAGCAGCAATTCACCACTTCTCGAGGTCGCACCACAATGATCACACCAAAGCAGTCAATCCTTAAACAGAGTCATCAGTTCTGGCAGCGACACCCACTCTACGCTCGGCTCAACACTCCTCGGCACCTCACACACAACACCTTCCAGCACCAGTTGACACCCTCCTCCCAAATAACCCCCTCCCTCTTCCATCCCAGCCAGCACAAAGGGGGACCCGTGCGTTCTCGTTAGATCACCAGCGTGGCTTAACCTACCTTTGTATGCCTACGAGAACCCAACAAAAGAATAAACTCTTAGATGAAGGTAGAGGTGGTTCAAGGTATGCCTTTTTGTCATAATAGTATATAAGCTTCCCACTGGAAAGCAACTTTAATCGATTAATTGTTTTCGATCTTTAAGTGTATAGTGATAAGCAAAAGAATAATCCCCATCCAAGTAACCATATAAGTAATGTAAACCTGAGATAGTGTGAAGGAAACCTCGAGTCAACTGTACCATACGTCGTCTTCTTCATTTGCAGCTGATGTCTTTTAGTAACTTGAATTGTTTCTCACTTTCTCCGGAATAGAGAAGAAGCAATTTAATGTCTATCAGTCCAGTACAGATTATGTTGTTTAAAGCATTAATAAAATGTATACAAAATGAATAAATAAAACAGTAATTATAAAGCTTGTTTGTTTTGTGCTTCGAAAAAAGTAAAGTTGAAAGATGTACATTATGGTGAGCGTTGCCACGGCGTTCATCTCTGTAGTTTTGCCTTATGCTGGTTGTTGGGAATTACCCATCCTGGTACAAAGTGGCTCATTTATCAATTGATTTACGCCATCACAACCTGTATTATTAGATGGAACGTCACTAATAACCACTTACTCCAGGTTTTTGTATTTAGTGTTTGGTGAACAGAGGCATCGGGGGTAAGAAGAATGCTCATCCGTCTCTCCGTTGGGAGCACAACAATCAATCGATCAATCAATCAGTCAATTGTATTTCATAATATACACCATAACTAATATGTATTACATATCGGGTTATCTAAACTAAAAAGTATGCAACTGCATAGTGACGATAACTCATTTTAAGAATATATTAAAGTTTGACTTAAGATGATAAAGATATAACAAAGGGTAAAGCGTCAGAAAACAATTTTAAATAGCATATATATTGTATAAATAACAAAATAAATAGTTTAGTAAGAAACACAAACAAAAACATCCTATATTAAAAATACATAACTGAACAAAATAATGTTGCCAATGTAGTTATAAGATTTATGATAATTATATGGTAAGAAATAATAACTGCAAATAGAATAGGCAACACATAACATTGCTAAAAGGTATTTACTATAATTATAAATGCAGTACGATATTGAAAAGTCTACAAAAACAATTAACAAAACTATAACAATGATCATACACCTAACACCTCTCAGCGTGTAAGTGAGGTGATAATTCTGATACTTTATTTAAGGCGTAAGAGAAAGGTGACTGAATGATGAAGGATGACATAAATGTATTTCTTTTCTCTCTTAGTATATCGATGGCTTGCGTAGCGTACCCCCAAGCGCGTCCCAAACTTGTACCGCTGTCTCCAATATGCAATTTCATTCACGGACATTCACAGTTAGTGTTGATAGTCTAGGTTGGGCGTATATATCTCTTAGCCAGTCTAAACCGTTGATCCAAATTTTGTGAAGTGTTTCCCAAGTAGGTCCCATCCCTACTTCGTCTATATAATATATGATGAGCGAACAATCACATTTACATAAACACAAATTTAGGCTACCAATGCACATTCATACTTTGGTGTTCGCCGTACGTGGATCCACGTCTCAAAAATGTGTGGGTAATTTACAGTACAGTTCACTTCCTAGGCTTTCTTTTGCCAATGACTCAATTGTGTATTAGAGCTTGCTGAACCCTATTTTAACCCCTTCTCTACCGGCGACGTCCTTTTAATTTTATTCTAGCTATATTTAGACGATTGCGTGCAGCTTAAGAAGGTTATGTGGTAGTAAAAAGGGTTAATTGAGATGGTTCGATGCCTGTTAATTGTTGGAAGCCCTTTTGAAACTGAATAACATCGCTTACTAGTAGCCAGAATAACGTTAAATGGACGTCACCGGTACAGAAGGGGTTAATATTAATTTAGTTTATGGGAAGATGGCTAAAATGTTACTATCCAAGAGAGTCAAACACAAATGAAATTATCTCAGCTCTCCCAGGTTGGCAACTGATGAGAGGAGGCAAGAAAGAGTGGGCCAGCCAGTAGCTCTTATACAACCACTCCAACAGGTCTCACAGAACACACCTGGTCCGTTTACCTGGCTACCTTGAAGATCTATAGGAGCTCGGTTAGGATGTGTTTGCTATTATTTCTGCGCTAAGTGGAGGTATGTCATTTTTGTAGACCCCCTTCTCCCTTATATATAGCCCCATTAGTTTTGAGATTTTAAGACGTTCGCCCCATTAGTTTGTCGATTGTATGACCTTTCACCCCATTTCTTTGTCAATTTTAACCACTTCTGTACTGGCGTATTCTGGCTACTATTAGACGATTATATTCAGTTTCAAAAGAGCCTACAACAATTAGCAGGCTTCTAACTATCTTACTTAACCCCTTTTACTACCACAGATCCATCTTAAATTGCACAAAATAATCAAAATATATCTAGAATGAAATTAAAAAGACGTTGCCGGTACACAAGGGGTTAAGACCCTTCTTGCCATTTAGTTGTCATTTTTTTCCTGCCAAGCAATAGCGAGCCTGTAATTTTGGAGGAATCAGTCTTTGGCCAAGACATTTTTCTACCAAAAAATGTACAAATCAATCTCAAAAGGGAATCTTCAGGATAGTGAGGAAACTATATCAATGATAAATAATAAACCATACAAATAAATGAATGAGTAAAGTCCTCATAGCATTTAATATTTGTCTTTGTATTCAATTTATTTTATTAATTGTATTTGTTTTGACCATCACATTGCAAATATACGATACTGGTTGATAAAATGTGATATTTGTCATGTCACAAGAGCCATGTTAACATTCACACTCTATTTCATTTAGATTTGTAAATATTGTTATCGATGTTATTCAAAATTTCAGTTAGGTAAAAAAAAAAAAAAAAAAAAAAATTATTTGCATCTATAGTAAAATGCACCTTGATGTAAAAAGGATTAATATATGTTGATATAAGTTTTACAACGTACATTAATAAACGATAAATCAGTAAACTCAAATAATTGTAACGGATGCTATATCACATTTTAGGCAACCAATATTTGATGCTAACATTATACAGAATCAAAATGCATTTCAAGTGCAATGGTTATTAATAACTCATCACAAGGATGGTATTTTCTGTAAGTAATGCTTTATATTTTATAAAAGCAACATCCTCAAATCCATCAAGGAAAGCCCTAATAATACTTTAAGAGGGAGGTAGGCCTACTCGCTTTTTCTGGACCGCCTGGAGACCCATTAGTTTTGCGATTTTAAGACGTTTATTCACTAGTTTGGCGATTTTGAGACCTTTCGCCTCATTACTTTGCGAATATTAAGACCTTTCGTGCCGTTTAGGTTTTGATTTTTCCTGGCGAGCGATAGCGAACCTGTAATTTTGTAGGGAACCGGCATTTGGCCGAGACATTTTTCTACCAAAAAATATACAAATATAACTTGAGAGGGGCTATATATATTTTTTTGTTTTTTTTAAAGCTTGATGGAGGTCTAACGAGGAAACTCAAAATTAACTATATGTATGAATAAGTAGCCCCCCCCCCCAAAAAAAAAAAAAGCACTAGCCCCTTAATATGTTATGTTCCAAAGGGTGATATGTGCTCTACTTCTTATTATTTGAAGGAACATATTTATGTCGATAATCATAAACAAATGATGTAATCTCGCGTTGTATCATAATTAAAGCATACTAATGAGTTCCCTTTGAGTATATGTATTGTTCGTGAGTGCTCTCTCTCTCTCTCTCTCTCTCTCTCTCTCTCTCTCTCTCTCTCCGGTGTGAGATGTATTATGTCGAGCAGTTGAAAACAGCAAATTATCAAATGAATAATCTAAGATAATGCTAAATAAAGTACAGACATAGTACAAAAAACACAAAAATGCATTTCAAGTGCATTGCTTATTAATAACTCATCACAAGTATGGTTTACATTGAGTAAAGGAAATGATGGTTAACATAATATGTTATCCGATTATAATGTACATTTGTATTTAATTTATAATAATTCAGCCAGGCATATATTGCAGAACCGGTATTATTGAAGAACAACCAAATTCAATAATAGTTATTCTAAAGTTAATCATATTTTCAGTCTTACTGTATGCTATAAATTGCAATACTCTCATATATTGTCGGATTGCAAAGAGTTATCAAATAGTTCATGTTAATTTATTCTGCTTAAAATGTGATACTCAAATGTTTAGAAAATAATTACGAATTATTTATTTATATGACTAATTATGTACATGAATCACTATTTTATACATTAATTGAGGGACGTGTGGTGCAATGATTAGAACGTTTAACTGACAACGGAGAGACGACTTCACACACCCGATGCCTCTCTTCAAATACCACAAAATTGTAACCATCTAAAAATAAGAGCTGTGGTAACTTTAATTATTTGATAATGGACAGCGCCCGTTTGTACCAAGCGTGGACATTCACAACTTAAGAAAAGAAAAGAAAAACAAATAATACAAAAAGAAAAAACGGGCGCACACACACACACACCCACACCCGTGGCAACGTGCAGTCTTTTATACTTTACAATGGAATACATAGGAAGACAAACAACAACAGATCTAATAGTCCTTACAAGGCTACTTGTAAAAGAGTGCTTCAGCTCCAAAAATAAATGTGGACCAGAAAACAAAATTATATTACTATGATCGATATTGATACGATCATAATACACATAGTACATAGGGCACAAATCCAGTCAGTCGGGGATTCATGTCAGAATATTTATCTAGACGATATGTAAATGTCTGGACTGTATGTAATTTTACAACATATCTTGGCAATTTGTACACCCCAACTTATCTTGCACACAATTAAGCACAAAACAAACAAAAAGCTTTGTATATCCTGTTTTCTTTATTCATATTTTTATACATTTTTATAATGCTTCAAACAATAAAAATTGTATTTGACTACGTGGCATTAAATTGCTTCTTCTTCTTCACTGCAGGAAGAGAGTGAGAAACAATTCAAATCACGTGCGGTACAGTTGGCTCGTGATTTTCTTTTAACCTTTCCCATGTTCAGTTTGTTTATATTAATACTTATGATGAGGATTATTCGACATAAATAGGAAATGTTTTTTCAGGCTACTAATTTGATTGACGAGGGTAGGGAAAGGAACACCTTGAGCCGATTGTACCTTCACCGAAGAAATCATTCTTCCGTTGAGTTGTGCTAAAGTACAAGGGCAGCTTAAGCCACGCTGGTGATCTGACGAGAACGGACGGGTCCACCTGTGTACTGACTGGGATGGAAGAGGGTGGAGATGGTCTGGGAGGAAGGGGTCAACTGGTGCTGATTGGGGGAGGTGTTGTATGTGGTGACCTGAGGAGTGTTGAGCCGAGCATATAGTGGGTGTTGCTGCCAGAACTGTTGACGTTGTTTAAGGTTTGACTGTTTTGGTGTGATAATGCTGGTGCGGCCGCGGGAAGTGGTGAACTGTTGCCGGCGTTGGTTAAGCTGCTGTTGACGCTGGTCAAACTGTTGCTCATGTTCGTTAAACTGTTGCACATTATTATATTCCTGGCGCTGCCTCAGCTCTTCGTTAATCTGGGTGTTAAGTTGCTCAGCGTTGAAGGCGTTTAAGCGCTCTCTCTGAGCCTGATTGTACTGCTGCTGTTGTGCCTGGTACAGGTGCTGGGTGCTGATGGGCTGGTTTTGGACTGTGGCCTGGAAGCCGTCCTCAGGGTGAGCAATGTAGTTGACAACACGGAGGGAACCGTCGGGCTGGATGAGGGAGTATCTTCCCCGGACCACACCGTCCTCCTGGCGGTGCTCCACACGGCTCTGGTACTCTCCCGTTGACGGTGCCAACACCTCGTAGGCCCATTGGTAGGGGGTGTGCGAGTACTGGGGCGAATAAATGCAGGCAATTTTAGCAGATTATCAAGAGGTTGCTATATAAATACAAAAATATTAATTCCTATACAGTACTTACTTTTCTTATAGAATAACCAATTAATGTTTGGTAAAATCTAGTACTATCTATATAGGTTCAAGGTAAAGAACATGCAGCTTATATTTAACTTTTAAACTACAGTATATACGGACAATTTTATCTGTTCAAACATTATAATAGGATACCGACCAGGTTGTACTGCTTGTCAGCACTGTATGTGAGGTGGGACTTGTCTATGGCATCCTGGAACTTGTCGGTGAGTTTCTCGTGGGTCTCGATGAGGTCGTCTTTAGGCATGGCTCCCTGGATGTTGGTGATGCCCCCTCGGGAGTCTAGGTGGAAGCTGGTGTCTTGTTCTGCAGTAGCAGTGGAGAGCTGACCCTCGGTAACCTTGGACAGTGTGTCAGTCTGAAGTGGTGTCTGAGGCTGAACTTGGATCTCGAGGCAGAGTGACTCCTCAGCGTGGAGATCAGAGCCTTCGGTGTCAACCTTTGTCTTTAGTGAGGTGGCGGGGTCCTCCTCCACGGAGAAGGCTGCACCCACCAGCAAACACACTCCGAAAAGAACACTGATCACCTGTTTTGAGGAATGGGAAATATAATTGATATGTTATCTAAGTCCAATTTATAAAGAAAATCATATTCAAATCAATACGTGTGAATACTCAAGGAAGTTACCCTTGAAATGAAGTGTATAATAAATATTACATGCCAAGATCAATATAAATGAAGTAGCACAGCATTCGTTAATATATTTTCCTTAAGCATTTGGTAGTGGAAGGAAAGTGGATAATTATTAAGAGATGTGGTTGCTTCTCACCTTCATGTTGTAGTGTGTAGAATCCTTGGTGTTGAGTGCTTATATAGCCACATCTACCGTGATCCCCCTGCCGGCTGGTGACACACTCACATTATGTAAGACAGTTTGGTTGTCTCCAGGAGCAACAGTTGACCTTAAGGTTGATTTATACAAGGGATTATGTCTCAATTTGCAAAGGTTAAGTTATTTCTCGCAACACCTCAGGTGTCGGAAACAAGACTGAAGATTAATCGTGCCAGGTGGCTGGATCCGGATAAAAATACAATTTGAAATTGCCAGACTAGAATTGCTGAACAATATTGCCAGAAAAAATCATATTCTTAAAACTTTAGGGCAGATTCACACGAGTGTTTTTTCGCTCATCATCATTAGCAACTAATGTCTGGCAACGTCTGAATTAAACTGATATTCTGTTACCTTAACTGTATCTTACCGAAAGTGGTCTTTTATATCCCCTGTTTTGTCCCATTAATTTGGCGATTTTAAGACGCTTTGCCTCATTAGCTTGGCGATTATAAGTTGATTACCTCAATTCAGGTGTAGATGTTTTCTTGACGAGCAAGAGCTAGCCTTGAATTCAGGAGAAACGGCAAGGACAAATGTTTATCGAAATCAATAGTATAAATATAATTATTAGCTTAACGTGGAGTCTAGTTACCCAATTCAGTGAATAATAGTCTTTAATATTGCCATAATTAAGTTACCGGTGAGGAGACTCGTATTATTTCGCCTGTTCGGGGAACTTTGCTCAGTTTGCCATATGTCTGAACTCATATTATTGATATGCTATATTTAATTCAGTTGTACATAGAATACTATTTTAAAGATGTTCAATATATATCATATAAGCTGTGAAAGTGGTAATAATATGCTTAGTGCTTCTATGCACGTGGAGGGGTTTTCACGTATATTTGAAATATATATAGGTACTATTTTCAGTTATTTCAAACATCAGAAACATATAAATTTTTCAATAAAATATGAATCAATGTTTTTACCGCAGAACCGCAAAAGTTAATGGTAGCAATTCGGGTACCTAATTAAAAAACTGACGAAGTCTATTTATTTACTAATTTATTTATTTATTTATTTATATATAAATTTATATATTTATTATTTTGATTTTCATTATTGAGGCAGGCAGAAACCCACAAGTAGACACACATACGTACACGAGTGACTAGTTTTATTTATGACGTGTCTAGAAATTGCAACCCCTAGCAACTTGTAACTAAGGGAGGGTACTGGAGCAAACAATCAGTAAGTATCCCCACCTCTTTATTGGTTGACTCTACCCAAATTAAGAAAACAAAAATGATTACTCAGGTCATTTTTTGTTTAGTTATGAGAGGTTGGGATCGTAATATCTAAACTCATGGAAGTGGTGGACATTCCACTATTAACCGCCAGATGTCACCCCGATTTCATTCAGCTTAGGAAGGACGTCTACCCATTAAAAGGGTTACAGACCATCTCAATTAATTCCTTCAGCTACCATATATATCTTTCCCAAGCCCCATAAAATCGTCTAATCCTAGCTAGACTAAAATATAACAGACGTCGCTAGTACAGAAAGGGTTACGTACCGCGATGATGCATTATAGAATTGTAAACTCGCAATGCCATAAATAATAGAAGAACCCCGTACACATCATCCTGATAAATTGACGTATAGTGTATAGTGTATTGAAAGTCCCCCAGCTACTGTATCAGCAACTCCAGCTTGGTAACTGTCCAGGGGGGAGGGTTCACTTTTTGGTAGATTTGTTTTCATTTATATATTATTTTTCTAGTTTCCTCCCTAGACCTCCATCATACTTTTATATATATATATATATATATATAAAAAGGATCCCCTTCAAGATAAATTTGTATATTTTTCGGTAGAAAAATGTCTCGGCCGAAGTTACTCTTAAAATTACAGACTCGCTATCGCTCGCTAGGAAAAAATTGCCACCTAAATGGCACGAAAGGTCTTAATATTGAGAAAGAAATTGGGTGTTCAGTCTTAAAATCGCCAAACTAATGAGCAAAACGTCTTAAAATCTAAACACCAATAGGGCTAAACACGAGGGAGAAGGGGGCCGAAAACCCGGCCCATCCCCCTTTAAGAGGAGGAAAGACAAAGTGAGTCCCACAACCACTCCAACAGGTCTGATAGAACACGCAGCTCCCTCCCACGACCTTGCAACCTTGAAAATTGATATTCACTGTGCTTAGGGTTCATGTGGCTCTGTTTCTGGGTCAGTCTTACATTATTAACGCCTTTAGTACATTGACGCCACGTTTTACTTGGATCTAAGGGATGAGGGATAAACCTTATTAATATGCAATGAACCTAAACTACTGTTAGGCAAAAAGAGGCATATGATGTGGGGAACTGCCTAACTATCTGGACCTACCCGGGGATCAAACGCAGGATCTCTCGCATGCACACAAGTTTACCACTGAACCCCTGGCTAACACTAAACTCGGGGATGGACAGTGCGTAACTGACATTAATTGAATAAAACTATAACTCTACCTTTGAGTTGCATCAATTGATAAGAACAATTCTTCCTTCCTACTACACTCCACATACTTAATCCTCTTACACTCATTATAGCTATCATTTAAACGAAAATATATAATGGTAGGATATAAAGTTAAAAATAACATGTCATGCATATATTCTAAAGGACAACAACTTGTATTACAGATAAATTATTATGTTCTATCCAACAACCAACCTTACTCCTAAAATCGATTAATGAAATATTACAAACACATGTGGCAGTCCGTGGATTCGAACCCAGGACGCTCACACCTAAAATCAACACCTTATGCATTACGCCACGAAGACAGTTAAAGAATGGTGGACACTGCCTACGATTTATTATGCAACTTCGAATCCTGCATATCAATCTAAGCATGTACACACATCCCAACTGCAACTCACGTAGGCTATGCATATGTGAATGGAAAGAGCAATTAATGGGGCCTTAACCACTAGGGAAGACCTCTCGATAAATTACTTCTGAACCAATATCAATTATTATGTTCTATCCAACAACCAACCTTACTCCTAAAATCGATTAATGAAATGTTACAAACACATGTAGGCGGGTGCCCAACCCCAAAAGGGGTTGAAATAGGGGAGCTATCCCCTCGCCAAAGGCGGCTTTCTAGGTCCTTTCCTAGCTGATGCTGAGAGGATTGGGTTCTAGTCATGTGGTGATGGGCTGGTCTATAAGAGTGAGAACTGAGCGATCTCTGCCATACCCATAGCTTACTCTGACTGTTCCTTTTACTTATATATTCTCTAGATCTCAAGTGACGGCGCCTCTTCCGTGGATTGACCTCCCAATCTATCAAGATTGGAAGCGAAAGCGTCACATTTTTCCTTTGCCCCTCAACTTTCTCTTCATAATTGCTGAGGGGCACAGGGCCCTGGGTGGGGCTTTGGTTTCCCTGGCGTTTCCGCACCCTCCTCAGCTCCCCGCCATGGAGTGGCTTCGGTCACCCAGGCTTTATTGTGGTAAGCAGGGAGGGTTCTGTGGGGGCGCTTGGTTATGGCCTTGGCTTTGCTCTGGGCTTCGGGGCTGTTCGGCCAGGCAGCTTGGGGAACAACAACAACAAACACATGTGGCAGTCCGTGGATTCGAACCCAGGACGCTCACACCGAAAATCAACACCTTATGCATTACGCCACGAAGACAGTTAAAGAATGGTGGACACTGCCTACGATTTATTATGCAGCTTCGAATCCTGCATATCAATCTAAGCATGTACACACATCCCAACTGCAACTCACGTAGGCTATGCATATTTGACCAATAAACAATTATTTCGGAATTAATCACCAAGGCCTAGAAATTCTGAACTGTATATAATCCGATGTTATTCTTTTTGGTTTGTCTCCGGTTTCGTTCCAATATTTTGGCGATTATAAGACGCTTTGCACTATTCAGATATCGATTTTTTGTTCTGTCGAGCATTAGCGAGCCTGTAATTCTAACTTCATTGTACACATGTAAAAATGCAAATTTGAAAGAGGGCCTTTATATATTTATTTCTGTTTTTATTTTATTGTTTTATGTAATATATTTATTTATGTATATATATATATATATATATATATATATATATATATATATATATATATATATATATATATATATATAAAAACATGTCCCGGTCTAAAGCCTGTTCCTCATAAATTATAGGCTCGCTATCGCTTGACAAGAAAAAAAATCGTTCCCTAAATGGCACGAAAGGTCTGAATATTGAGAGAGAGAGGTGGTGAAAGGTATTAAAATCACCAAGCTAATGAGGCGAATATCTTAAAATCTCAAAAATATTGGGGCTAAACATGAGGGAGAGGGGGTCCAGAAAACAATAACTTAAGTTACCAAGTTAAAGTGATGGGGGGGGGGGACATCTGGCGGTTAATAGTTGAGAGTCCACTAATACCAAGAGTCTAGATATTACGATCCCAACCTTTCGTAATTCAAATATATATATATATATATATATATATATATATATATATATATATATATATATATATATATATATATATAGTATATATATATACTGTATATATATTAATAATAATAAATAAATAAATATATAAATAAAAAAAAAAAAAACATTACAAAATTAAATAAAAGAAATCTGAGTAATGAAGCTGATATTTTTTAATTTGGGCAGAGTCAACCAATAAAAAGGTGGAGATAGTTACTGTTTGCTTGCTCCAGTACCCTCCCTTAGTTACAAGTTGCTAGGGGTTACAATTTCTAGTCTCGTCATAAATAATACTGTAGTCACTCGTGTTCGTCTGTGTGTCTACTTGTGTGGTTCTGCCTGCCTCAACAATGAAAATAAACATAAATAAATATATGAGTAAATACATAAACTTTGTCAGTATTTTAATTGAGTACCCGAAAGGCTATCATTAAATTTTGCGGTTCTGCTGTTAAGATGTTGATACATATTTTGAATATAAACATCATATGAGGAGGAGCACTTTATTGACAACGTTTCGCAGATAGCTTCTTCTGGTCTGCGAAACGTTGTCAATAAAGTGCTCCTCCTCATATGGTGCTTATATTCATTCAGTCAACTTTTCCAAGTTCTCTCAACGATACATATTTTATTGAATATTTTATGTTTCTGATTTTTAAAGTAACTGAAAATAGTACATATACTGTATATTTTTCAAATATAAATGAAATCCCCTCCACGTACATAGAAACACTAAGCATATTATTATCCCTTTCACAGCTTATATGATATGTATTGAACATCTTTAAAATAGTATTCAATGCACAACTGAATTAAATATAGCATATCAATAATATGAGTTCAGGCATATGGCAAACTGAGCAACGTTCCCCGACCAGGCGAAATAATACGATTTTCCAGACCGTTAACTTAATTATGACAATATTAAATACTATTATTCACTGAAAGGGGTAACTAGACTCAACGTTAAGCTAATAATTATATTTATACTTTTGATTTCGATACACATTTGTTCTGGCCGTTTTCTCCTGAATTGCAGGCTAGCTATTGCTCGCCAAGAAGTAATTAACACCTGAATTGAGGTAATCATCTTATAATCGCCAAGCTAATGGGGCAAAGCGTCTTAAAATCGCCAAATTAATGGGACGAAACATGGGATCCAAAAGACTACTTTCGGTTAGATACAGTTAAGGTGACAGAATATCAGAGTTTAATTCAGACGTTGCCAGACATTAGTTGCTAATGATGATGAGCGAAAAAGCACTCGTGTGAATCCATCCTAAAGTGTTTTGGAACATGATTTTTTTCTGGCAATATTGTTCAGGAATTCTAGTCTGGCAGTTTAAAATTGTATCTTTATCCAGACCCAGCCACCTGGCATGATTAATATTCAGTCTTGTTTCCGACAAATGGAGTGTTGCAAGAAATAACTTAACCATTAGAAACTGAGGCATAATTCCTTGTGTAAATCCACCTTAAGGTTAACTGTTGCTCCTTGAGACAACCATCCTATTTCTTACATAACGTGAGTGTGCCACCAGCCGCCAGGGGGATCATGGTATATGGGCTATATAAGCAATCAACACCAAGGCTTCCACACACAACAACATGAAGGTGAGAAGCAACCACATCTCTTAATAATTATCCACTTTCCTTCCACTACCAAATGTATAAGGAAAACATATTAACGAATGCTGTGCTACTTCATTTATATTGATCTTGGCATGTAATATTTATTATACACTTCATTTCAGGAGTAATTTCTTTGAGTATTCACATGTATTGATTTGAATATGATATTCTTTATAAATTGGACTTAGATAACATATCAATTATATTTCCCACTCCTCAAAACAGGTGGTCTTTGTTCTTTTCGGAGTGTGTTTGCTGGTGTGTGCGGTCTCCTCTTTAGAGGAGGACCCCGCCACCTCACAAAAGACTAAGGCTGACGACTCTGATCTCCACGCCGAGGAGTCACTCCGCCTCGAGATCCAAGTTCAGCCTCAGACACCACTTGAGACTGACACACCGTCCAAGGTCACCGAGGGTCAGCTCTCCACTGCTACTGCAGAACAAGACGCCAGCTTCCACCTAGACTCCCGAGGGGCCATCACCAACATCCAGGGAGCCGTGCCCAAAGACGACCTCATCGAGACCCACGAGAAACTTGCCGACAAGTTCCAGGACGCCATAGACAAGTCTCACCTCACTTACAGTGCTGAAAATCAGTACAACCTGGTCTGTATCCTATTAAATTTTTGCAAAGATAAATTTGTCCGTATATAGTTTAAAATCTAAATATAAGCTACATGTCCTTTACCTTGAAATTATATATTATGTAGTACTATATTTCACCAAACATTAATTGGTTATTCTCTAAGAAAATTAAGTACTGTATAAGAATAATTAACTTTGTATTTAATTATCAACCTCTTGATCATCTGCTAAAATTGCCTACATTTGTTCGCCCCAGTACTCGCACACCCCCTTCCAGTGGGCCTACGAGGTGTTGGCACCGTCAACGGGAGACTACCAGAGCCGGGTGGAGCACCGCCAGGAGGACGGTGTGGTCCGGGGAAGATACTCCCTCATCCAGCCCGACGGTTCCCTCCATGTTGTCAACTACATCGCTCACCCCGAGGACGGCTTCCAGGCCACAGTCCAAAACCAACCCATCAGCACCCCACACCTGTACCAGGCACAGCAGCAGCAGTACAACCAGGCTCAGAGAGAGCGCTTAAACGCCTTCAACGCTGAACAATTTAACACCCAGATTAACGAAGAGCTGAGGCAGCGCCAGGAATATAATAATGTGCAACAGTTTAACGAACATGAGCAACAGTTTGACCAGCGTCAACAGCAGCTTAACCAACGCCGACAACAATTCACCACTTCCCGCGGCCGCACCAGCATTATCACACCAAAACAGTCAAACCTTAAACAACGTCAGCAGTTCTGGCAGCAACACCCACTCTATGCTCGGCTCAACACTCCTCAGGTCACTACATACAACACCTCCCCCATTCAGCACCAGTTGACCCCTTCCTCCCAGACCATCTCCACCCTCTTCCATCCCAGTCAGTACAAAGGTGGACCCGTCCGTTCTCGTCAGATCACCAGCGTGGCTTAAGCTGCCCTTGTACTTTAGAACAACTCAACGGAAGAATGATTTCTTTGGTGAAGGTACAATCGGCTCAAGGTGTTCCTTTACCCCACCCTCGTCAGTCAAATTAGAAGTCCGAAAAAGCCATTTCCTATTAATGTCGACCTTTATGTATACAAAATAATGATACAGCAAAGAATAATCCTCGTCACAAGTATTAATATAAACAATATGAACATTGGATAGGTTAAAATAAAAATTGCGAGCCAACTG
The DNA here is from genome assembly GCA_032716605.1 of Paralithodes platypus. NCBI lineage: Eukaryota > Metazoa > Arthropoda > Malacostraca > Decapoda > Lithodidae > Paralithodes > Paralithodes platypus. The sequence goes on along the minus strand of CM064487.1, from coordinate 91,940,267 downwards.
TACCGCACGTGATTTCAATTGTTTCTCACTCTCTTCGTGCAGTGAAGAAGAAGCAATTTAATGTCACGTAGTCAAATACAGTTTTTTCTTGTTTGAAGCATTATAAAAATGTATAAAAATATGAATAAAGAAAACAAGACATACAAAGCTTTTGTGTTTAATTGTGTTAAAGATAAGTTGGGGTGTACAAGTTGCCTCAAATTTGTGTAGAGTGCCATACAGTACAGGCATTTAAATATTGTCTAGGTAAATATCCTGCCATGAATCCCCGACTGACCGGATTTGTGCCCGAGTAATGTGACCGTATCAATATAATTCATAGTAATATGATTTTGTTTTCTGGTCCACATATTTTTCTGGAGCTGAAGCCCTCCAGAATATTTCTAAACTACTATTGTATATATTTGTCAATCAAGATATGAAAAAAAAGGCTTTCCAAGATTCCTTCAGGATAAAACGAGCCCAGCAGACCTCCTTGGAAGCTAAATTTATGCACTTTGGTAAATAATGTTCCGGTTGAAGGCAGGTTTTCCCTATTATGCTCGCTCAGAAAGAAATCGTCTCCTGAATGTATTGAAATATCTTATAATCGTCAAACTAATGAGTGAATCGTCTTTTAAAAATTAAATTAATGGCGCAAAACAGACACAGTCAAAAAATTCCCCTTTTAGATTCGATAGCGTTAAATGCGTTTTCTCTGCCACAAGCTGGTAAATGAAATACAATGGGTCGACCCGTAGAGTTACACGTTAGTAGTTTATCATAATTACATTAACCATTTCACGTTTTTATGACGCAGAGGTTGCCAGATTAGCAATCATAATAGAGTTCTCTCACTTATAATTACCTCTCCAAAATTAGTTTTCTGCCCACAGCTAACTCAAAGACAACTGCAGAGGTTGAAGTAACTAAACTAAAGGTTTCTAAATACCCCTGATGGTAACAAAGGCTTTAAAGTATCCCTAATAGGCTCAAAATTGCGTCAAAAACGTGAGAGGGTTAAGACACATTCTCGATCCATGCCACCATGATCTTTTAAAACAATTCGTAAATTCTTCTCTTCACTCATCATCTTCATCTGGCTGCCTAAGTACATATTTATTAGTAATGAGGTTAACAATTTCTTCTTGTTCATGTTTTCCTTCAACAACAAAATATTCTTAACATTTCCTTTTTGACGCTTCACTTCCTTCCAGATATTTCGTTTATTTCTATTGCCAAACTTTTCTACAATCGAGTTGCAAATTTCCTTATTTTATTTTAACTTGCAGTCATTTAATGCTTTCTTAAACTCTCTCTGTGTATTAACCATCTTATTATGCTCTCAATAACAACTGTTTTACCTGTTCTTACCCAATCCAAATAACATTATCTGGCAATCGAATGTAAATTTTTAACCCTTCGATTCCATCCCGGTATAACCTTATACTTATTCATTCTTATTGTATTCAATACATACTCATTTGGTGTTACAGGTATACAACCACGAACACATTCATACTAGTTATCAATCATATTAACGTGAGAATGCTCTCTACATCCAGGCCGAGTGCATAAATTAATTGTATGGTTGTGCAATGTATCAAGGGATTGTTGTACCAACAGTGATGTATGGGACTGAGACATGGGCTCTGAAGGCAAAGGAGAGAAGAAAGCTGGATGTGATGGAGATGAGCTGCTTGAGGAGTATGTGTGGAGTGACTCGTAGGGACAGATTGAAGAATGAAGAGATACGTAGGAGAGTGGGGCAGCAGGGACATATGTCGGCCAGAATGGACAGAAGGGTGCTGAGCTGGTATTGTCATGTTGAACGAATGGAAGATGAAAGGCTTACAAAGAGAATATGTGAGTCAGATACAAGGGGAGGTAAAGGGTAAGAAGACCCCCATTGAGACGGAGAGACTGTGTAGGACAAGCGTTGGAAGATAGAGGAATGACTATAGATCAGGCAAGGGAAGTGGTAATAAACAGGAATGAATGGAGAATGCTTGTGAATAGAAGAGTGAAAACGCTGTCACTTGGGAGAGGGGGTCGTGCGCCAGTTGGACTAGATAATAGTCCGTCAGGTGCCTGGCCCGGGGAGCAGGTATATATGAAGGGTTCGCCTGGATGTGTGGTGGGCGGGCTTGTGGTGGTTAGGCTTCACTGCATGTCTGCCTGCTGAGACCGGAACTTCTCCGGGAGTTCGGGGGCCGGGGGAGTTCTGGAGTAACCTTTGGTAATCCCTGGATTCTGAGTCTTCTCCCGGGCGACCTAAATGTGTGTGAATTTGTGTTTTGTTTTTGTGTGTTCATTATTTGTCTTGTTTATATATGAATATTTTTTCCTGTTCGAGCTATGTCTCGACTCGGCCACCCCCAGCTAAAAAAAAAAAAAAAAAAAAAAAAAAAAAAAAGGGGGGGGGGGAATGTGCTTGAGTAGATACATAGATAGATAGACAATTTTCCTAAAACATAATCTACAGTACTTACGATATTGTTTATATTGTTATCAGTTAAGTGAAAATATGGTGGACTGTTACTCAGCATTAAAAAGTATATTTCACGAATGTCCTGCACATTCCTTGTTCAAAGTCATTATCCAAGTACAAATACCCACAATGATTGGGTCAAGCTCCGAGTCCATTCTATCTATATACAATTAATTTCTTCACCATTTAGGCTACTGTTTCTTAGCTTAATCTAAGGCTGTTGAAATATACTTAATTCTAGTCATAACACTGAATTATTCATAATTAAAAAACTCTTTGCAGATTGATTATCAGCATCATAAAAATTCAAGTTCTTATGTATATTGTTATCATATTAATGTTTGTAGTGTAAAACTATTTTTGTTTCTATGAAAATGATTTACGAAGTAAAATATTGATTGATTGATTGATTGACTATAGTCCTCATACTACATAGTTATTGACCCTATAATTTTAACTAATCATTCACATTCCAAATTCGATTCCGGTCAATTTCGTAAGAATCGTCTCTGCGCATAAAATACACACTGAAGACCAATATATCTTTAATGAGATTGTACAACACTTTAATACACAGAATATTATTGTCGATTTGACTAATTATTCACAAAGTTCAGTATGAAATAAGCATGTTTTCTACATTCAGTAATAATTAAATGTATAAAACTAAACTGTATTAGAGTACAGAAATATAATAAACTTGAAAACCTAACGAACAAAAAAGAAGTAATCCAAGACGATGTTGGTCCAATTATGGATCCCTGTTTTCCTGGAGACAACCATCCTAAGTCTTACATAACGTGAGTGTGCCACCAGCCACCAGGGGGATCATGGTAGATGTGGCTATATAAACACTCAACACCGGGGCTTCTACACACAACAACATGAAGGTGAGTAACAAGAGCATCCTTATACTGTAGATAATCATTGTTAACAATCCGATTTACACTATCTAACTAATGTACGGGAAATCTAATTTTACTCGACCTGCAGCATTACACTTTTACTTAATTTGAAGTCCCAGGGAATTTTCTGTGGGAATCATACCGCCTCAAGATATTGGACACGGCAGCTATTTAGCACCACAAAGAGGACGAAAGCTCAAGTTATAGTGAGAGATAGAATAAGTTACATGATGTAGGAATGTCCACACGCCCATTACCAAACAATTTTAACGTTAAAATTAGTATTGATAAGCTACTGATATTGTTCATAGTTTCAATGCTAAATGTCTCTATGAATTTGACTAATTACTTTGTTTTAACTATTGAACAGGTAGAAATCGTGCTTTTCGGTGTGTGCTTGCTGGTAAGCGCGGCCTTCTCTGCGGAGGCGGATCATGCCACCCCACAACACTCTAAGGCTGACATTGAGGGCTCTGATCTTCACGCCGAGGAGTCTTGTCGTTTTGGGATCCAAATTCAGCCTCAGGCACCACTTGAGACTGACACACCGTCCAAGGTCACCGAGGGTCAGCTCTCCACTGCTACTGCAGAACAAGACGCCAGCTTCCACCTAGACTCCCGAGGGGGCATCACCAACATCCAGGGAGCCGTGCCTAAAGACGACCTCATCGAGACCCACGAGAAACTCTCCGACAAGTTCCAGGACGCCATAGACAAGTCTCACCTCGCATACAGTGCCGACAATCAGTACAGTCTGGTCAGTACTTTAACCTATTCTTTGAAGTAAAATAAATATATTTCTTTTATAGTTAATTACAATATTTGTTCTGCCAGTAATGTTATTATTATATATACTACATTCTCTTTCAACAAGTTGTTCGATAAATATGAAAATTCAAGTAAGACATAATGATTACGAAGATTAAGTCGTATGTAATTGGCTCAATTTTCTATATTTATATTTGCTTTGCCCTAGTACTCCATCACACCTCACCAGTGGGCCTACGAGGTGTTGGCACCGTCAACGGGAGACTACCAGAGCCGTGTGGAGCACCGCCAGGAGGACGGTGTGGTCCGGGGAAGATACTCCCTCATCCAGCCCGACGGTTCCCTCCGTGTTGTCAACTACATCGCTCACCCGGAGGATGGCTTCCAGGCCACAGTCCAAAATCAGCCCAACAGCGCATTCAATCAACACCAGTATCAGGCACAGCAGCAACTGTACAACCAGGCTCAGAGGCAGCGCTTAAGCATCTTCAACAGTGAACGATTTAACACTCAGATCAATAGAGAGCAGAGACAACATCAGGAATATGATTTTATGCCTCAAACTAACCAACGTCAGCAACAATTCACCACCACCCACGACCATACCAGCATCATTACACCAAAGCAGTCAAGCATCAACCAAGGCCATCAGTTCTGGCAGCAACCCACTCTACGCTCGGCTCAACACCCCTCAGCACCTCACACACAACACCTTCCCAACTCAGCACCAGTTGACCTCTTCCTCAAAGATCATCCCCTCCCTCTTCCAACCCAGTCAACATATAGGCGGACCCGTCCGGTCTCCTTAGATCTCCGACGTGGTTTAGCCTACTGTTTACCCTGGCACACCTCCGACAACCTATCAGTTCTAAGGACTCGACTAAGGAAGACACCACCTCTGAGTCCAATTTATCTGGTTAATGAATGAAACATAATTCAATCTAACCGGATACAATATATATTTTGCTTTTTGTTTCATATAGAAAATTTAAAAAATAAATAAAGTGGGCATTTAATAATACATTCATTATCCTTTTAGAGTTTTCGTACAGAGTGAACGATAACAAATGTTCAGCCACCAATTGTCGCCCTCATGAATCTTTTTTATTTGTATTTTTTTTTTTTTTTTTTCTAATGATAGCACGAGATCTATAGTCCATGACAATATGTAAGGTGCTTAGGCTCCCTCGATGACAAGATCTCCCAGCATCAATCTCACTATCATTCATTGGGAGCTGTGGGCTCAAATCCAATAGGTATGTTCGATGAAAGTGATGGCACTGCGGGAATATTTTCCTCCAGACTTCAGTAAACCTTAACACCATAATGAAAAATACGATAGAATTGTGGACTCAAAATGACAAAAATACGAAACACTCTGTATACCAACTGCTAAGGATGATAAAACGATAAGGGTATTATCCTATGGCTTGATAATCCCCTAAATGATGACGTCATAATTGCGGTTCTATACTGCATGTATGGTAATTATACGCGCCCCATTAACTTGGCGATTATGACCCTTCGCCTCATTCACGCGTCGAGTTTTCTTGACGGAGAGCTAGGGAGCCTGTGATTTAGGTGAAACGGCCCTTTGGCCAGGACATTTTACAGTCGAAAACTACAAAATTTATCATGAAGAAGGTCTGGGGTGGATTTTTTATATTAGCATAAACATGGATTAGGGGAGGTTTCTGAATGTTTTCTTTATTAGGTTGAAGGGGGTCTACGGGTCAAACTGAAAAATGCACGGAAATTGAAATATTGCGAAATCAATACAAACCCTCAATCATAATTTAAATAATACCAGACTAACCCTCCAAGTCGTGAGATGAGCTAGATAGGGCAGATAAAGGCTTGTTCACTAAGGTGGTCAACAATTTGAGAGAAGAGCCATTGGTGGTAGAGAACAATGCTATACCCAAAGATGGAGATTACTGAAAAGGGAAAATGAAAAATTAAAAAAAATAAATTAAAAATGTCCCGGGCGTAGGCCGATTCCTCTTAAATGAGGAATCGTCTTGAAAAAATGTACACCTAAATGACACGAAAGGTCTTAATATTGACAAATAAATGGGGCGAAAGGTCTTAAAATCGCCAAAACTAATGGATCGAACTTTTTAAAATCTAGAACCTAATGGGGCTAAACATGAGGAAGAAGAGGGACCAGAAAAACGACCCATCTACCCTTAAGCGTTTGAGTCTTGCCAAATGGTAGTAATGGCAACTGGATTACTCAAGTCCATTTAAGGGGGGATGGTCGTTTTAATTTGCTCATGTATGTACCTTTATATATATATATTTTTGTTTAGATTCCTCCCTAGACATCCATCAAGCTTAACAAAAATTAAAATTAAATAAAACACACACACACGCCAAAACCCTCCTTCAAGATAAATTTTTACATTTTTCGATAGAAAAGTTTCCCGGCCAAAGGCCGGTTCCTCTTAAATTACAGGATCGCTATCGCTCACCTGGATAAAAATCGACACATAAATGACACGAAAAACCTTAACATTGACACAGAAATAGGTCTTTAAATCGCCAAACTATTAAACTAATGAGTCGAACGTCTTAAAATCTAAAAACTAATGGGGCTAAACATGAGGAAGAAGGGGGTCCAGCAAACCGACCCATCTCCTATTAACCCTTTGTGGGGCGGAGTGTTTTTGGAGATTTCGCGCGCTCATAGGTCCAAATTTGCTTGATCCCTCGCATGATCAAATGTGGTCACTTGCCCTATAAAGGGTTAAGCGTTTGAGTCTTCCCAAATGGTAGTAATGGCAACTCGATTACTCAAGTTCTTTTGAGTTATGACAGTTTAGGGGCCAGGATTTCTAGACACGTCATTATGAACAGACTATAATCACTTTCTGTTCAGTTAATGCTACACACTTTCTCCTTTATACTACGGTTATCCCATGTTCCCTCTGATTGACTCTCACACGAACCTTTTTTCCCTCAACATTTATCCTCATCACTGATCTGGCAGCTTATGAGGTCAACATTTATAATATTTCTGACATCTAAATTCATCTACCATCAGTCGAGTTTCCGATACCAGTGCCAAATATTCCAGAAATTTGCCCCAAAAAAATTGATCGTAGAATGTTGACTATAAACGCTCTCATGTGATACCCTCAATACTGGTTACTCCCCACTATACCCTGTTTCATTTCATCTGACGCTAAATAACAATGTTCTTATATCAATTACTCAACTTAAGGGGGGAAGGGCCGGTTTTCTGGACCACTTTCTCCCTCATGCTTAGCCCCATTAGTTTTCAGAAGTTAAGATGTTTGCCCCATTAGTTAGTCGATTTTAAGACATTTCGCCCCATTTCGTCGTCAACATTTAGACCTTTCGTGCTATTTAGGTGTCGATTTTTTCCCTGGCGAACGATAGTGAGCCTGTAATGTTGGAAGAACCGGCCTTCGGCCGGGACATTTTTCTACCGAAAAATGTACAAATTAATCTAGAAGGGGGATCTAATGGATTTTTTTTTTTTTTAATTTGATGGAGGTCTAGGGAGGAAACTAGAAAAATAATGAATACATGCAAAAATCTCCCAAAAAGTGAACCATCATTTATAACCATCATTAAACGACAAATTGAAGAAGTATGGAGATAATTATGAAAACTTGGTATTTATAGGATGTATAATAGTTGCATATAGCTCCAATAAATATAGGATGTATAATAGTTGCATATAGCTCCAATAAATATAGGATGTATAATAGTTGCATATAGCTCCAATAAATATAGGATGTATAATAGTTGCATATAGCTCCAATAAATATAGGATGTATAATAGTTGCATATAGCTCCAATAAATATAGGATGTATAATAGTTGCATATAGCTCCAATAAATATCGAGAAAACAGTTGGTAAGAGATTCAATTTGGCGTGCGATGAAATTAAACCGACTTATACAGATCTCTCTCACAGCAACAGTTAAGGAGGTGTCACACTAGCTCTTTTTCCGTCAATTTTCCATGAGCAAGTTTTTTCTGGTAATATTTCGGGACATTTTCGCACTGGTATCGGTAACTAGACTGAAGGTAGATTATGTTAGGCGGCTGAATTCTGATAAAGTGTAATCTTTTTAAGTTTCCAGACCATAATTGCCCGTAAAAATTGCTCGAAAAAGGGCTTTAATGACGCCCTTTTCTGGTCACGATTATTTATTCAGATTAGGAGAAGTTAATTGAAACGTTTACTCATTTGATAATTAACAAACGTATACGATGACCAGATTATAATTATAATTACGTCAACTTAGTGGCAGAGTTAATAGCCACTCTCCCGCAATCCATTAACCCCTTCTGTACAGACGACGTATTTACACTTTATTCTGGCTACTATTAGACGATTGTATTCAGTTCAAAAAGGGCCTCCAGCAATTAACAGGCTTCGAACTATATCGCTTAACCATTTTTACTACCTCAGCTCCTTCTTAAACTGCACAAAATCGTCTGAATATAGCTAGAATATGCTAAAAATACGTCTCCGGTACAGAAGGGGTTAAGCTTATATTACTCTCCGATATATGGTAGGTTTTTATTTTTATTTTTAGATTTTTTTATTTTGTACTTGTGTTATTATAAACCGAGAGCATCATTGAAATCATTTGTGTGTTCATGTAATCCACTCGACAAGTCTTCAGGCCAATGTTGTTGAAAGGAAAATTATTGGAGTCATCATTAGGTTACCAAAAACACTATCGACAATATTCATGACAATTAAATCTATATCTTTTATGTGTTCCAAAAATATATCTATGTTGTACATCTATAAATATTGTGATCGCACACGGAATCGAGCATTATAATCATCAAATACAAGTGATGGTTACATATATACATGTCAATATATACTGTATATACATGCCAATATGTATATATAAAAACACTTAAATAGTAATAAGGCTTATCCTTATAATGTATAAATTAGAGTGGAGTATATGACGAGGCATAGCATTCTCTCTCTCTCTCTCACACACACACATATACTCACTACCACACACACACACACACTCTCTCTCACACCCACACAAACCTACAAACTCTCTCTCTCTCACACTCACATACACCCACACACTCTCTCTTTCACACACACACACTCACTTTCACACACACACACACACACAACCCCCCCCCCCCCCCCCCTCCCACACACACGCACACACCCACACACCCACACAACAACAGTAACATTAAGGTACCCTCGCCCACCAGACCGCCCGGACAGGTAAAAGCGGACTTACCTGCCTATCCACTGTTCATCTTCATAATAGGTGCTGGAAGTATCCCTGCCATAAAACTATAGTTCTCTCTTGACACTCAAAACACCCACTTGTTATAAGGGATTTTTTTTTCTGGACCCCTTTCTCCCTCATGTTTAGCCCCATTGCTTATGAGATTTTTAAGATATTCGCCCCATTAGTTTAGCGAGTTTAATAAATATCGCCCCATTTCTGTCAACTATAAGACCTTTCATGCCATTTAGGTGTCAATTGTTTTCCTGGCGAGCGATAGCAAGCCTGTAACTTAGGAGGAACCGGCCTTCGGCCGGGCCATTTTTCTATCGAAAAATGTACAAATCTGTCTTGAAGGAGGGTCTTGGGTGGGTATTTTTTTAAGCTTGATGGAGGTCTTGGGAAGAAACTAAAATATATATATATATATAAAAGATACATAAATGAGCAAGTAAATACGCCCATTTCCCCTTAATTGACCACAATATGTTTATGCTTGGTGATATTGATTTGTTTTTGTTTTACTGTTTACTGGTTATCCAAAGAGTTTATATATTATATTTGGTGAAAATAAAATGGAGCCCCCTCCCCCCCCCCATCACACACACACCCATACCGATACCCAAACACACACACACACCCATACCCACACACACACACACACATATACACACCCATACACACACAAACACATCTTTGTCCAATAGCTAACTTTATACATCTGGCTAAGGGATGTATCATGGGAATTTATAGTTTAAGCTTTACTTAGTGTTAGTTCATTGCCATACGTCTACTGACATACCATACAAACACCTGTATTAATTTCAATCGATACACCAGTAACGCATAGGTATCTAAATATAAATCGTTATTAGTTCAGAGTTGAAATATTTTAAAGTACAGTCTAGAAGGATTTGAGAATATATGACGAGAAAATGCATATAAAACCGAAGCAAATAAGACAAACTAAATGAAATGTGTGTGTCTCTCCAATAATGAAATGTGTGTGTCTCTCCAATAAACCCCCTTGTGATTCCTGGCGCGGGTATTATATAATCCCCTTTAGCTCTATGACGCCTTTTTACCTTTGATTCTGGCTAAAATTAGATGATTTTATGCAGTTTAAGAAGGCCCTATGTTATTCAGAGGATTTGTTGACGTTGTATTTACCCATTTGAGTCGTAGAGGTATATTATAAACTAAAGAAAATGGCCTAATGGTAACCAGAATATGATGACAATTACGTAATGGGTGCGAAGGGGTTAATAAGCGGACACTACAAGTATTATCCGCAAAACACTAATTCACTCCACCCGCTTCTCATTTTCCTTTTTTTCCCGACAACTCTGACCATTTGTAATTATTTCTTCACCTATTGTTCTTTTCATTATTATTATTTTTATTTATTTTTCGTTTCCTCCCAAGTCCTCTATCAAGATTAAAAAAAAAAAAAAAAAAAAAAAAAACCCAATACTCCCCTTCGTGATAAAGTAGTATTTTTTCGATAGAAAAATATCCCGGCCCAAGGCCGCTTTCTCGTAAATTATATGCTCTCTATTAGTCCATGAGCCAAGACCCGAATTTTGGGATATCGGTACCACCCGGGGTGACTAATTCTCTTAGGTGTTTTTAGCTTGCTACATGTCTCTAGTTTATGTTTTGATATGATAGCCCTTGCACATTGGTAGCTTAATGGTCGTTATCACTTCTTGAATAGACATACCCTACCGAAAATTCCGAAATTTTTTAAAATGTCAAATTTGGGGACAGGAATGCCTAAATGTCAACAAAATGCATATAGTAATTGTCACATTTAATACAAGTCCTGTAAATACACACTAAGCATGCCATGGGCTTGTACATACTATTATGGCAAATTACTACTCCTAAATATCATCTACGTCAGACTCGGAATCTGACTGTTGTGCCACCGGCTCTTCTTCAATAGCCTTGTTCTGACATGTCTGTAACCTGCACATGTCCGTGCATTTTAGACCATTGCTGAGGCAAGTACACTTAGGGAGTTCGCATGACCGCACACACTTGCAAGACAGTAGCTGCATAACAGCATCTGGTGCTGGTGAGCCTCGCATCCAGTTGACGGCAAGCTTACCGTCCTCATCTGTCATCCAACCGCAGTCTGTTGGGTTCGCAACAAATGGCTGGCTCTGAAGACTTCTCCTCCAGATCGCAGCCTGGTAGTTTGCACGCAGTGCATGCATGAAGAGGCAGTCCTCACAAGGAGGGAGTTGACTTGACTCTACCTCTCCACGTCTTGCACAGAACAGCTCATACCGAAGCTTGTTTACCTTAGTTGTGTGGGTAGATGGTAGGTACATGTGGCAGGTGATTTCCTGTAGCTTCTCAAAGAGTTCAGGAGACACTTCCCATGAGCGTCCAAGTTCGTGAAAAGCATGCTGGTATGTCTTGTCCATCTTCACCTGCTTGAGTGTCGTCATCTTCCCTCGGCCAGCGAATGCACTGACGGTATCACAGCCTGTAAAGGCATGCATACCAATCAATGAATCACACACGCTGCCTCCTAGTGTGCGGCTCAGTGTGGTGATATCCAGGAATCTTGTCCGGTTCTTCGTCCCGCACTTCTGGAACAGATGGGATGGGATCTTGTGGCACATGCCAAGACACAACACCATGACGTCTGTATCTTCTGCAGTGATGATGACAGACTTGTTCCCAGATTCTGCTGCATGAAGTGCATGGAGAAGAAGGCGTGTGTCTGCTTCTTCTTGAGTTGACTTAAGCTCAGGAGCCTCTTCCCACTGCTCTTTGGTGATCTTGAAGCAGCGCTGCTCACATGTGACATACAGATCCTTGTCCTTGAGCTTCTCCCTGTGCTGTGGTGCCTTCCATTCTTCTACCAAGAACTTGATAAGACTTGCCTTGTTGGAGGAACTACCGAGTAACTTTCTCCACTGCTGGATGTTGTGCCCAGGTTGAATGTTCTTGAAATGAATTCCTGTGCCTGCACTTCTTTTGGCTCGTTCTGCATCCTTGATGGATGTCTCCTTGTAGATATCAAACACAACATCAATGCGCCTGCTCTTAGCACCTTCATGAACAGCGTGACTCAGTGCTGTACCTGCAAGCTGTGAAAAAGTTTTGTCGTTTCCCTTCAGTTTGTGGACCAGGCTCATCCCATCAATTATGGTAGCAGAGGGCTCGGGTATCACTTCTGCAGGAGAAACATTCCTCTCTAACTCCTTTGCGAGGGCAGCCTTGTTGGTCTTGCGGAGAGACCCATCACCGCTGGCAAGTGCCCAAGGCAAAAGGCCCCAGGGGATGAGCCAAGACATCACTCATTTTGAGCTTTCTGTTCTCGGCAACAAGGATCATCTGGCCAAATAGGTTCCTGTCAGCCTTTAAGATAACCTCCTTGGCATGGTCTTGTGAGCGTGGCTTCATTCTGATGTTAGTGAACGTTCTCAGTTTCGTCTTCGTCATCGTGTCATGAAACTGTATAGTTGGCGTATCGATCTCCAGGCGCTCTTCCTTGAAGGCTTGATATGCATCCTCTCCTATTCTGTAGGCCCCTAGAAGGTCTTTGACAACTTCTGGTGGTGCCATAGTCGCAGTTGACAAACTGACAAGATCTTCTTGCTCTGCGTTGAAGGGGTTCAACCAGCTGGTCTCCATCAGTTGAACTAAAGATTGGACATCGCCCTCATCTCTTCTAATCCTGGGCATCTGTAGGTCTGGGTGGCTGAAGTCAGTATACTTTTGGCCTACTACCATAGTCCTGAGCTGCCTTAAGTACCTGCTGCGATACTCCGATGTCAGGTAGTACCTGGCGACAGCTCCGCCTTTCAGGCTGAAGCCTTTTGTGCCCCCTGGTGTCTGGGTGTCTTTGTTGATCGTCTCTTCGATTGTCTGGTCCACAGGGATCCGTCCAAAGGGATTCTTGCTACCGATCTGGACCGAAAAGCCACCTTGCATGAAGTGTTCATGGACCTCTGGGTGTTCAATGGGCAGTCGAGACATCAAGGCATAGTAGTAGGTTAGGAACCGGGCATAGTTCACTTTGTCATAGGCAAAACACCACGGTATCATCTGTCGGATTGCTCCTAGGTGGAGCATCCAGTTGCCTTCTCTGGAGGCTCGAATTAAGTCCAGCATGATCTCAACCATGTCCAGGTATGACATCCAGAATGCTGAGAGGTTGTGTTCATCTCTGAGGGTCTCAAGATAAACTTGGAAAAGCTTCATGATATGTGTGCATGATTCACTCTCCATCAGCTCTTGAAAGAGTCCCTGAGACACATTGCTGTGAAAGCTGTTGATGTCCTTCAGTGTTTCATCTAGATGGTGTATGTCCCTTGAATGGTTTTCTTCTAGCCATGAAAGGAAGCCTTTCCATGCAAGCCTCATCAGTGCTTCATACACGAGCTTGTGTAGTCTCACTGCTCTGTTGTACCTCTTGCCGTTCATCACTCCTGACACTGATCCTTCTGCGATGATACCTGATTCCACACACAGCTCTCTAAGACCTGCATCTTGAAACCTCTTTCCTATGGTGGAGATGAGATTACAGATTGTGTGGAAGACGCCCATCCTGATGATAATGTTCTTGAACTTCTCTTGTTTCCAGATAACTTCGGCAGCTTTGGCATAGAGTGCTTGATCAAACACGCACACAATCTTGTTAAGCTGTAAGGACTGCATGATAGCATGCGTTTGTTCCAAGATTTCATTAACGGTGGACATTTCTGTTGCGGGAGCATTGATAGTGGGCAGGTAGCTTACAGTGTCCTGAACCACTGCAATGTCTCTGCGCATTTTGATGTTGAACCCAGTCCAACTGCTGATGGACTGGTCCTCATGGTCTGACATTCGAGTAAGAAGCCAGATATGGTTCTTTGTCTTTGAATCCTGGACTTCCTTGGTAGTGTCGACATACGCAGTCTCAATCCTAGGTGGCCCTGCCCGCCGCCCAACATTGTATATTGGCAGCATTGATGATGTCTGAGTGATGCTTCTTATCTTGGACTTGGTAATCTCTGGCAGGACTTTCTCTGGCACAGAGCCTGCAACCTTGGACTGGACAGCAATGCCATTGACTCTATGAGAAGTACCTGCTCCACTTAGGGTCTCTTCAAGTCGGTCAATGTTATCCCAGGCCAGGGTTGTGAACACACCAGGGTAGATGTTTGCTGGCAGTGGAATGTCATCCTTTGAGCATTCCAGCTTCTGGATACAAAGGGCTGTATCGATCTCCTCAAACATTGAGTAAGACACACAGTGACCAAGACGATTCAGAGTTCGGATCAGTTCTGTGTTTCCTGTCAAAGACTTTACAGCATTGGTCAGCAGTACGTGCTTGGGTGGTTTTGTCTTGCCACTGGTAACAGCAAAGACCAAGTCACTGCCAAAGGAAGTGGCAAGACGTTGAGCTCTTTCAGAGGGAGTTTCACACTCACACTCTCCTGTCAGCAGGGTGTGCAGGAATTGAGTGACTGCTGCAGGAATGACATTCTGATCTGTATCGGGAGGCCATGGCTGACTCACATCTTGTTTATTGATCTCATTCCTCAGCTGCATTCCTGCTTTGGTTAAGACATCTTCAGAGTTAGCTGCTCTTGCTTCTTGCAGGTCTTTTGCCATTTTGTGTGCTTGCCGGGCAAGGTCGTCCATTGAGAGGCTGCGTGGATAGATTAGAAGCTTTCCTTTCTCATCTGGGACAAAGCGTAGTGATTCTCCAAACTCGGTTTCAATCTTTCGGCGAACATGTTTCTTTGTCGCTGGTTTCAGTTGGATAATACCACGGGACATCATGGATCTCTCAAGCCTAGATGTGAGGTTTGTCATAGGCAGTACCTCTGGGTTGGGGAATAATTTGGTCCTTATATACAAGCAGAGTTCCTCGAGGGCTTCTGTCTCAACCTCTTCGTAGCGTGCTTCCTCGCTTTCTTCCTGATTTTCACCTGCACCCGACCTGGCGGCCGCTGGGAAATCATCTTTTGTGAAGAGTTTGTAGCACGACTTGTGGTAGTGACCCTCTGCAGCAACAAGGTCTCTGCTAACTAAACCAAGGATTCTCTGGTTGAGTTTCCTTATTGCTGCTCTGCGAATCTTCTCATCTGCTCGTAGCTCAACACACTGTATGAGTGGCTCCCTTGTCTTTGTTGTTTTTATGTACTTGCTTGACTTCTCGCAGAAGATACATACTTTGGCATACACCCTGCTAGTACTAGGGGCATCCCTTGATGCCCTCCTCCTGGGGTCGACGCTTGCTGATTCTATCTTGACACCCTTGGCAAGGATAGAATCCAGTGACTTCTTCATTGTAAAGAGACTACGACATTTACGGTGATAATGTATGTGTGGTATTCCTCCTTCTTCAAGGCCCTTGGCTGCTTCCAGGACTGGATCATGCTGCCTGATTTCTGCAGCCCTGAGCAATGTGTTCCAGGAGTCCAAATCCTGTGGTGACACCAGAGCATCGCTGTCATCATCAGAGCAGTGGATGATACAGTCGATCCGTGCTCTCTTCCTCGCAGATGGTTCCATCCTGCCGTCAAACAGTCGACACACACCTGCAAAAATATCACCATTAAACCATGAACAAACAAACACATTACATGGAAACCACTCTACATATGTTTGCTCCTTCCAATAATAAATTATCCCCAAAATATAACAAAAAATCCCCAAATATGAAATAAACCCCTAAATATGGAGAAACTTGAAATACACATCGGAATAATTCTTGTAGAGAATCAAATAAGCTACAAGAGCTGTTAGAATATATTTTTCAATGTTCCCCATATTTAAGGATTTATTCTAGATTTAGAGGAAAATACCCAAAATATAGAGTATATTCCGAAATATGAGGAAATTTGAAAAATACCTAGGAACAACTCTGGTAGAGAATATAATTCTACATAGGTGTTCAAAGTTTCGCGATGATTGTGTGATGGATTTTAAAGAAAATGAGGAAAACGCCGAGCGTCACGCTAAAAATCTTTATTTTTGGGTAGCGCCCCTATTGCATCAAAAAAATTAGACTAAGCTACCAGTGCGAGAAGGCTATCATATCTTAATGTACTTACAGTCACTCTATAAACATTTTAGTACCATTCGTGTTTAGTCACCCCAGGTGGTACCGATATCTGGCCTGGCTCATGGACTATATCTCTCGTCAGGAAAAAATAGACCCATAAATGGCACAAGAGGTCTTAACATCGCCAAAATAATGAGGCCAATGTCTTACAATCTTAAAACTAATGGGGATAAACATGAAGGAGAAGTGGATCCAGAAAAAAACAAATCTCCCTTAAACTTTTTATATACTTCACTCACCCTAAAAATAATGTACTTCCAGTCTTTGCATTGGTACTAAAGCAAAAATATTGTTTACTGGCAAACAATGAAGAGCTGGTGATTGTAAATTGGTGTAATGTTAGTGTGAAATATTAGTAAAGCCGGTATCACACGAGAGCTTTTATAGTCAACATGCGATGATCAACATTTTTCTGGCAACATTTCTGTAATATTTTGCATTGCTATCGGAAACTAGACTGATGGTAGATGATTTTAGGTAAACGAAATATTATAAATGTTGACCTTATAAGCTGCCAGACCAGTGTTGAGAATAAATGTTGAGGGAAAAAGCGCTCGTGTGATACTGGCTTAAGTGGTGATGAAGAACCTGCTTATGTTTCTAGGTGGCGAGGGGGATGATAATATGTCGTACTCTTTGAGTCCTTTCCTTCAATAGGTATTTCCTTTATATTTAGGGTTGCCTCAGTTGAGTCACCCATACGTCGCCTAATCTCACCTTAATTTAATCTGAACCTGATTAAACGCAATCAAAGCCGCCCTTATGCTAAGCTACCTTATAGTAACTTAACCTAATCTTGTCTTAACCAAACATTTTACCTAACCTAACATATTTGTCTACCTTATATTACCTTAACCCAATCTTTAGTCTTAACCAAACATTTACCTAACCTAACATATTTGTCTACCTTATTACCTTAACCTAATCTTTAAGTCTTAACCAAACATTTTACCTAACCTAACATATTTGTCTACCTTATATTACCTTAACCCAATCTTTAGTCTTAACCAAACATTTACCTAACCTAACATATTTGTCTACCTTATATTACCTTAACCTAATCTTTAAGTCTTAACCAAACATTTTACCTAACCTAACATATTTGTCTACCTTATATTACCTTAACCCAATCTTTAGTCTTAACCAAACATTTACCTAACCTAACATATTTGTCTACCTTATATTACCTTAACCTAATCTTTAAGTCTTAACCAAACATTTTACCTAACCTAACATATTTGTCTACCTTATATTACCTTAACCCAATCTTTAGTCTTAACCAAACATTTACCTAACCTAACATATTTGTCTACCTTATATTACCTTAACCTAATCTTTAAGTCTTAACCAAACATTTTACCTAACCTAACATATTTGTCTACCTAATATTACCTTAACCTAATCTTTAGTCTTAACCAAACATTTTACCTAACCTAACATATTTGTCTACCCTATACTAACCTAATTGAAGCTTAAGCCAATCTTATTATAATGTAAGTTAACCATCCCTAACCCATCCCACCAAACAAACCAAATTCACTGTGTGGACACTATAACTCTAGAGATAGGGAGAAATGCGAAGGGGATTGTGTGTGAAATGAGCTTGAACTTGAACTGTGGGTTGGTCACATGTCACCCCCACGTGCCCTCTGGCCTCTGGGAGGTATATAAGGCCGTCTCCTTCCTCTATACTTCACACTTCAACATGCAGGTGAGCCAACAACACACTCACACTTCAACACACTTCATACTTCAAAGTGGATAATACTCTAAACTTTGGTTTCTAATAATGTACATCTATCTGTCTATCTATTTGCTCAGGTTCATTCCCCATTTTTTCTATTCTATTTTTTGTTTTATTTTTTTGTTTATGTTTTTACTGGGGGTGGCCGACTCGAGACTATTAAACTATTATTTCCTACACCATTATTATGCTAAAAATATTCAATTGTATTTTGTTTTGTTTTTCTAATTTCTCTACATCAAGGTAAGTTTTCCGGATAATTATCAGTGTTAAGCTATAGTGTAAGCTTTTCAGTGTATTCTGTTCGTCGACACATTAACTTTATATCACTAGCCTCTATTTAACCCTTTCAGTTGACTATAATTATGTCCTTCCTTTTATCCTGGATACCATTACATATACTGTATATATATATATATATATATATATATATATATATATATATATATATATATATATAAAATACCCTCATTGTTCCCTGATTAAATAGCACTGTATGAATATTCCCATATTCAAAATATGCTATAGGGGTGCAATGCCTGGTGAGTTGTCTGCTCAACAGGTGGCGTTGTGTGTGTGTGTAAGTGTGAGAGTCCGAGTGTAGGGGGTGAGACAGTGAAGCACGGGAACGAGATGGCTTAGAGATGGGGTCGTTTCGGGCCATGAGTGAGCACCGTGCCTCATGTGAAGGCAAGATGGCAGGTGCTCGTTGTACTCTACGTGCTTCACATGTCTCACTCCCTAGACTGGAACAAGACCTCACGGGCTTCACTGTTCATTGTAAAGCGGTGAATGTTAAGGCTCTCAGCCTATGCCCGAGAGGAAGTAAGTTGGAATAGAAAAAAAAAAAAAAAAAAAAAAAAAAAAAACTGTATATACTGTATATATATATATATATATATATATATATATATATATATATATATATATATATATATATATATATATATATATATATATATATATATATATATTATATATATACTGTATATATACTGTACATATATCCCTTTGATTCTTAGAGCTGAATAAATACCTCTAATGATAGGTTAGAATAATATGAAGAAAGGAGTCATCCTATCCTATAGGGGTTAATCGGTGTTACCTTATCCAAAAAAATATCTCGGTTACCTTCCTAAAGCAACACTGTAAACTTAAAGGGGTATGCAAAGGTTAAGGGGGAGGTAGTAGGTTTCTATGGGCCCCTTCTCCCTCATGTTTAGCATATTAGTTTTGAAATGTTTAAACATTCGTTCAGTTAGTTTGGCGATTTTGAGACTTTTCACCCTATTTCTTTGTCAATATTAAGACTTTTCGCGTAATTTTGGTGTCGATTCTTTCCTGGCGAGCGATAACGAGCCTGTAATTTTAGAAGGAATCGGCCTTCGGCCAGGACACTTTTCTACCGAAAAATTTACAAATTTATCTTGACAGGGGGTGGGGTATTTTTGTAAGCTTGATGAAGGTCTAGCGAGGAAACTCAAATATACATAAATACATGAATATATAGGCCAACAAACAAGCACTACCCCCTTAAAGTGTCTAAAATTAGAATATCCACTTTATAGTTATTTTGATTGTGGTAAACTTATATAAGTTAACCCTTTCGAGATCAGATTACGCGTTTCTTTTCAGTGTTCTGGTTATCATTGGATAATTGTATTCAGTTTAGAAAGAGTATATGGAAGTAAGAGGGTTAATTGAGATTAGTCTTTACCCTTATAATTCCAACAGATCCTCCCTAAACTGTATAAAATCATCTAATGATAGTCAGAATAAACTGTCAAAATGCATCATAATCTTCAAGGGATTAATATACGACGAAAATGGTATATCATAATATATTCTAAATAAAATTTCTTATTAATGGTTAAGGTGGCAAAAATCTATGTGTGATAACCCAGGTTCGAATCCCGGTGGATCATATATACTTTAATTAATTTCATTTGGGGGTGTTTGGTGTTGTGGTGAAATTAATAAAAATAAAGATTATTAGTAGGTTCAGGGATATTTCGTCGAGAGGCCGGTCTATATGATCTGTGCCCCATGAATATTCTTTCCTCTCACTTAAACAGCAGGCTACCATAGCGCGATTTGGAATATGAACATGATTAGATTAATATCCAGTATTCGAGAATGGATAATAAGTCGTAGGCGTGTGCATAAACCTTTAACCGTCCTGGTGGTGTAATGGTTAAGGTGGCAAACATCTGTGTGTGATAACCCAGGTTCGAATCCCGGTGGATCATATATACTTTAATTAATTTCATTGGGGGGTGTTTGGTGTTGTGGTGAAATTAATAAAAATAAAGAATATATACGTGCATTATACTTTGTAAAGAATAGCTGAGTATAATTGAGAGCAGCTAACCAAGAGATATACTCCTCAAATCTAACTGCATCATTATTTCCCCAAGACTATTAAGTGTATTCTAGAACCCACCTTAGTCCAGACAGAACAATCAAATTAATAATATAAAAATCAAATGTTTTCATAGATAATCCTCTGCTATGATTGATTTACATCTAGTTGCATTTCATCCTTTCTATATTTATTATCCGTCTATTAACTTACGTGATTATTTATGTATTTATTTATTTAAGTATTTATTCATTATTTATGTATTTATTTATTTAAGTATTTATTCATTATTTATGTATTTATTTATTTAAGTATTTATTCATTATTTATGTATTTATTTATTTAAGTATTTATTCATTATTTTATGTATTTATTTATTTAAGTATTTATTCATTATTTATGTATTTATTTATTTAAGTATTTATTCATTATTTATGTATTTATTTATTTATCTATTTATTTAATTATGTATATGAACAGATTCCGTTGATACTGTTGGGTGTGACTGTTCTCGTGGGTGCTGCCTTGGGTGACCCCCTGGCGGACAACTCCAACTCCGAGGAAGATGAGGGGCACAACTACCACAAACTGGAGATTGAAATAGAATCCAAGACACCATTTAACCTACACAAGATCCCATTGACCCAGGCTCCCACTACATACAAGGATGTCAATATTCAGCTTAATTCCCAGGGCACCGTGTCTAGTCTGAAGCAAACCGAGCCAAGAGTCCTAGTCGCTTACTCTGGCCAGGCACCACAACAACATGGTCTCGCCCACTCTCGCCGGGGAACAATTGACAACCTTCAGAAAACAGCAGCACAGAGGTCTAGCTCAGCCTACATTACAGACGTGAAGGTCAGTTACTCGTGCATAATTTATAACATGAAAAAAAAAAAAAAAAAAAACATAGCAACGTGATGTTTTTTGTCCTTCAAAACAGTGACTACTGTATGTCCCCTGGAGAGCTGTCACCGGGTACACGATGGCTGAGTGTATCGTGTATTTATAGTGGTATATTCAACCATACTACCCAACGGACAACTGTAGGCCTTTAATTAAAACAAACACTTAACATTTTCCCTAAATATATAGGGTAATGGGGAACAACTGTTAATGTGAATATTATCATTATAACGTTTAAGTACTTTCTAATGTTCATATCGATATTTATACATCTATTTAAGTATATATTTATCGTAGCCTTAAATGAACTGCTCTTCATGGGAAATTTCCTACAAAATATTAACCACGTTTTATCTCTGCCACAGCAATCAAAAACTCCTTCAGTGAACAGCGGCCGTCAGCAGGATCACAGCAGCGACCAGTCTCAGCGTCAGTCCCTATCACAGCAGACACAGTACAACCTTCCACAGTCACAGCGTTCACAGTCTTATAACACTCAACGAACCAACCTGAACCTTGATAATCAGTGGAAACAGTCTCAAATATATGGTCAGCGACAGCAGTATCAGCAATATGGAAGTCACCAGCTTTTTGACCAACAATATAAGCAACGTACTCAGCAATATGATCAGTACCAGCAGAATTTTGAGCAGCAGTATAAGCAACATCAGCAGCAGTTTGACCAGCAGCATGATCAGCATCAACGGCAGTTCGATCAGCAGTATGAACAACGTCAGCAATATTTTGATCAGCAGTACGAGCAACGTCATCAGCATTTCAACCAACAGTCAGATCAACGACAGAAGCAGTTTGATCAGCAATATGGTTCACTTCAGGATCAGCAGGACCGACAGTACAACCAACGTCAGAAACAAGATGGCCAATACCAACAGCAAGCAGTGGGTCGTCAGCAGAATTTCGATCAACAAGATAGCCAGACTCAACAGCAGTATCAGCAACAGTATAATCAACGCCAACAGAACTTCGACCGATCACCCAGCCAACGCCAGCAAGAGTATGGCCAAAATCAACAACAGCAGCAGTACTTTGACCAACAGTACGATCAGCCTCAACAGTACAATCAACGCAACAGGTATCAATCTCGCCAGCAACAATTTGATCAACAGCAATACACCGATAACTTCAACCCATCCAGCACTCCAAATCAGCACTACTGGATGAACAAACAGGCCAGAACTACTCCCATTCAGCAACAGTTCAAGTCATCCTCTCAAACGATTTCAGCCCAATTCTAGCCAGCTCAGCACAAATATATGGACTTCGCAACCCCTCTGACTACCAGGAGGATCTAAGCCTTCTAGAGTCGGATTTATACAATCGATTTTTTCAGCGCAACTCATGATCCGCAACTTTATTCTGGCAAAACTTTTCGACTATTTTGTATTGTTATCGGCAACTAGGCTGATGTCAGAATATAATGGGTGACAGGATTTTGATAACAATATGGTACAAAAGGATGTCAGATATGAATTGCGGAAATTTGTGTATAAAATCGCTGGTGTAAATTCGCCTTAACTAGTGGAGGAAGACTCCCTTACGGCCTCTGACACAGATTATTACCTCTATCAGTACGATGGTGCCTTTTTCCTTATAGTATGACTATCTATTAGACGATATTATTCTGATTAGGAAATACCTGCAGGATTCAGAGGAACAACCAAAACAGTTTTTACCACTGTTATCCTCACAGGTCCTTCCCAAAGCGAATTATATTGTCTAATGTTAACCTGAACATAATAATAACAATACCGCCTCTGTATTATATTGTCTAATGTTAACCTGAACATAATAATAACAATACCGCCTCTGTATTATATTGTCTAATGTTAACCTGAACATAATAAACAATACCGCCTCTGTATTATATTGTCTAATGTTAACCTGAACATAATAATAACAATACCGCCTCTGTATTATATTGTCTAATGTTAACCTGAACATAATAATAACAATACCGCCTCTGTATTATTGTCTAATGTTAACCTGAACATATAATAACAATACCGCCTCTGTATTATATTGTCTAATGTTAACCTGAACATAATAATAACAATACCGCCTCTGTATTATATTGTCTAATGTTAACCTGAACATAATAATAACAATACCGCCTCTGTATTATATTGTCTAATGTTAACCTGAACATAATAATAACATACCGCCTCTGTATTATATTGTCTAATGTTAACCTGAACATAATAATAACAATACCGCCTCTGTATTATATTGTCTAATGTTAACCTGAACATAATAATAACAATACCGCCTCTGTATTATATTGTCTAATGTTAACCTGAACATAATAACAATACCGTCTCTGTATTATATTGTCTAATGTTAACCTGAACATAATAATAACAATACCGCCTCTGTATTGGGACACTTCACATTGACGGATGGAGTAAGTAGATTTTGTTTGGGTATAGTACTTACATTAATGCTGATAACAGTATAGTACTTACATTAATGCTGATAACAGTATAGTACTTACATTAATGCTGATAACAGTATAGTACTTACATTAATGCTGATAACAGTATAGTACTTACATTAATGCTGATAACAGTATAGTACTTACATTAATGCTGATAACGGTATAGTACTTACATTAATGCTGATAACAGTATAGTACTTACATTAATGCTGATAACAGTATAGTACTTACATTAATGCTGATAACGGTATAGTACTTACATTAATGCTGATAACAGTATAGTACTTACATTAATGCTGATAACAGTATAGTACTTACATTAATGCTGATAACAGTATAGTACTTACATTAATGCTGATAACGGTATAGTACTTACATTAATGCTGATAACAGTATAGTACTTACATTAATGCTGATAACAGTATAGTACTTACATTAATGCTGATAACAGTATAGTACTTACATTAATGCTGATAACAGTATATAGTACTTACATTAATGCTGATAACAGTATAGTACTTACATTAATGCTGATAACGGTATAGTACTTACATTAATGCTGATAACAGTATAGTACTTACATTAATGCTGATAACAGTATAGTACTTACATTAATGCTGATAACAGTATAGTACTTACATTAATGCTGATAACGGTATAGTACTTACATTAATGCTGATAACAGTATAGTACTTACATTAATGCTGATAACAGTATAGTACTTACATTAATGCTGATAACAGTATAGTACTTACATTAATGCTGATAACAGTATATAGTACTTACATTAATGCTGATAACAGTATAGTACTTACATTAATGCTGATAACAGTATAGTACTTACATTAATGCTGATAACAGTATAGTACTTACATTAATGCTGATAACAGTATATAGTACTTACATTAATGCTGATAACAGTATAGTACTTACATTAATGCTGATAACAGTATAGTACTTACATTAATGCTGATAACAGTATAGTACTTACATTAATGCTGATAACAGTATATAGTACTTACATTAATGCTGATAACAGTATAGTACTTACATTAATGCTGATAACAGTATAGTACTTACATTAATGCTGATAACAGTATAGTACTTACATTAATGCTGATAACGGTATAGTACTTACATTAATGCTGATAACAGTATAGTACTTACATTAATGCTGATAACAGTATAGTACTTACATTAATGCTGATAACGGTATAGTACTTACATTAATGCTGATAACAGTATATACTTACATTAATGCTGATAACAGTATAGTACTACATTAATGCTGATAACAGTATAGTACTTACATTAATGCTGATAACAGTATAGTACTTACATTAATGCTGATAACAGTATAGTACTTACATTAATGCTGATAACAGTATATAGTACTTACATTAATGCTGATAACAGTATAGTACTTACATTAATGCTGATAACAGTATAGTACTTACATTAATGCTGATAACAGTATAGTACTTACATTAATGCTGATAACAGTATAGTACTTACATTAATGCTGATAACAGTATAGGTAAAATGGAAGAACCAATGAAGTACCACAGATCTCTTTGATAACTTAATATATTAGGGGAACTATTCATCAAGTGTTAACAAACTGTCTGCCAGGTAAAATTTCTTTACAATTGTTCAATAATATATTTGTTGGTTATCATGTATTAGAATGCAACACAAGCCAAATATAAAAATACACTATCAGCCATGAAGAGTAGTTTTTATAACACTGTGTACAATCATTTCTTGTATATTTTAGGATATTTATGGGGAGATAGATCGTTGTTCTGATCCCACCTCTTCTTCATGTTAAGCCCCATTATTTTTCAGATTTTAAGACGTTCGCCCCACTAGTTTGAAGATTTTAAAACCTATCGTCCCATTTCTATATGAATATCATGACCTTTCGTGCCATTTAGGGGACAAGTTTTTCCTGGCGAGCGATAGCGAGTCTGTAATTTTAAGATAAATCTGCTAGGACATTTTTCTATCGACGAATTTACAAAGTACAAAATGTACAAGTACAAAATTATTTTATGTAGGTCAATGAAGGTCTAGTGAGGAAACTAAAAATAAATATGAATATATAAATAAATAGACCCACAAAATAACCACTGTCGCCTTAAGCTATTTACAAATATAGAAATGAGAAATGCAAAAGACAATAACTGAACAAACTAGTGGCTACGTTAAATCTGTATATTGTGTTTGACAATACTCTACTTCATTACTCTATAATATCATAAATAAAAGAAGCCATGGCCAAGCTGGATGTTGACTGACATTACAACCTATTGTAGTCATTACTCTCTTACCCACTTTCTAAGAATGTGTTTTTCAACCTTTCAACCTTACGGACAATTACACAATTTTTGATGTTGGTTATTTTTATACGTTTATATTCATACTGGGAATCTAAGTTGCATCTCAATTTACCCCTCGACTCTCACAAGATCTTTCCAAAAATTAATACAATCGTATTATAATAGCTAGAAAAACATTACGGGAGCCCATCTCGCTTTTTTTCTCTTTCTCTCCCTCTCTTTGGCTTGTATCCATTCGGCCCCATTCAGCTTACTGTTTTAAGACGTTTACTCCCATCCAGGTGTCAATATATCCTGGCGAACGGTAGCGAGCCAGCATATATAGTTTTTGTTTTGACAGCAAGCTAAATTTGTAAATTTTTCAATAGAAAAATTTCTCCGTCGAAGCCGGATTTCTCCATACAATGCTGACTCGCTATCGCTCGCCACAAAAAAATCGACACATGGATGGGGATAAACGTCTTAAAACAGTTGGCTGAATGGGGCCGAATGGATACAAGCCAGGGAAAGAGAGAGATAAGATAAAAAAAAAGGCCGGTGACCCCCCTTAAGAAAAGAGACATCGTATACAGTGAAAGAGTAAAATGATTTCAATACAAGTACAGTATATTATCGCTGTGTTTTCCCTTATGAACAAACTAACCCAAACGAGAAGATGTCCTGTCACCAGACTGCTTTAACATTGGGCAATAATTGATGGTACGTTAGAAGAAATCATAAAGAATGCGCGGTGTTTGAGGGGTCACCGGCTTTTTAAAATGTATCTCCCTTTTTCTCTTTCCTTGGCTTGTATCCATTCGGCCCCATTCAGCCAACTGTTTTAAGATGTTTATCTCCATCCATGTGTCGATTTCTTCCTGGCGAGCGATAGCGAGCCAGCATTTTATGGAGAAATCCGGCTTCGCCGGAGACATTTTTCTATCGAAACATTTACAAATTTAGCTTGCTGTCAAAACAAGAAAATATATATATACTGGCTCGCTACCGCTCGCCAGGAATATATTTACACCTGGATGGGGGTAAACGTCTTAAAACGGTAGGCTGCATGGGGCCGAATGGTTACAAACCAAAGAGAGAGGGAGAGACAGAAAAAAGTGAGGTGGGCTCCCTTAAGGGTATTATAAGTGTAGATAAATTGGAGAGATGCCCATAGAAAATGAGTTCCAAAGACGTAAACACGCTTAGATATTTGAGCTAGGATGAACAAGAATGAGTAAGCTTGCGGAAATATATGCATGCCTCCTGTCTCCAAAATGAGGAAGGGTATGCACCGAAGTATTGCTGAAGAATATTGTTCATTAAAATCAAGATATACTACAGAGCATGCAGAAACATTGCAGAGAACGGAAAAGAGATGTGAAAGAGTGAAAGGGGAAAGCTGAAATAACAACTTGCTTATGAGTTCGCTCTCATGAACTAAGATTCATCTATCCGAGCTAATATCTTACATCCATAGGAACAATACTTTTTCTGGAGATATTTTATATATAAAAAAAAAAATATATATATACTGTATATATAATAATAATATAACACGCACACACACACACCCTCCCACCCACACACACACATACATACACACACAAACACACACACACACACACACACACACACACACAGGTCACCCATACATGCCGCTTACTAAGGACAATATTATGTATGATCTGCCTGTCATAAATCATCGCTCATTAGATGTAAACCAAATTTCACACAAACAAATCTAAGTTCTTTTCTGTGAAGATCAGCAAAAAAACTATAAATAAATATATAAAAAATATATACATAAATAAATAAATAAATTATACATATACTATGCTTGCTCAAAGATCGATGTCATAGGCCATGGATAAAAATTAAGGGTAATTATAAATATTTTCGGGTCGATGGGACTCGTTAGCCTTGGTCGGCAACTCATCTAGGGGAGACAACCTTATACAAATCCGGGTGGATGGGACTCGTCAGCCTTGGTTGGCAACCTGTCTAGGGGAGTAAAATAATAATAAGCATGTTACTTATTTCTCAAAGTGCCAATTTTTCCGAAGAATTCACTAGCGCTCGGAAAGAGAAAGAAAAAAGAACAAAATCAATGCATCAAAAGAAGGCTTATATACAACACACATTTAACAATCACTAGCAGTGGCAAAATAGCCTAAACTCTATAGCCATCTGTCATGACACCTCTCTCAAGATCATAGCTTCTCTCAAAGAGAAAAGTCTTAAGTTGTCTCTTGAAGCATTCAACAGAACTCAGTTGTCTCATGGACAGCGGCAACCTGTTATACAATGTAGGAGAATGGCCTCTCAAAGAAAGAAGACTGCTGGAAAGCCCTTGGTTCATCAAGACGAAAAGGGTCATTGTCATGACGCACAACTACACCATGGTGTGCCGGTGGGCGCCTGAGCAGCTCCGCAAGGTACCTAGGCTCACCAAATTTGAGAACCTTAAAAGTCACTAAACACAACTTAAATTCTATTCTTGCTCTTACTGGCAGCCAGTGCAGTTCTATGTGAAGAGATGTAGTAGGAGTTCTAGGTGGAACACCAAAAATGAGTCTTGCGGCCCTGTTAAGAACAGACTGAACTTTCTTTAAAATATAATTTGGAAGACCCACCAACAGGGCATTGCAATAATCAACACGAGAGAAGACCAATGAGTGAACCAACGTCAGGAGGCAACGTCTGGTTATAAACGGCTTCACCAAATAGAGATTTCTGATGTGCAAGTAACAACTTTTAACTATCTGGTTTACATGCTCTTTGAAATCTAATCGGGATTTCACATATACACCCAGATTTCGAACAGAGTTGGCCGGTCGCAACTGAGATCCACCCACATTGATGGAGAGGGCACCTACTATATCATCAGCTCTTCTATTTCCTCGGATGATGAGAATATCAGTTTTACCATCATTTAGTTTAAGTTTTCTAGCTCTCATCCACTTCTTGATATCAGACATCAACAATTCCATCTTACTCCGTATATCAACTATATTTGTGATTCTCACATAAATCTGGGTGTCATCTGCATAAAAGTGAAAGGTGACATTATGTGCACAAAGCAGAAGAGACAAACTGCTGATATAAATTATGAATAGGATAGGACCTAAAACTGATCCCTGCGGAACACCATACTGCAGGGGTGTCGAGTCCAAGACCATTTGATTTACCATCACACTCTGGGATCTACCTGACAAGTACGACCCAAGAAGCAAGAGAGCGGAGTCACGCACACCACAATCATAAAGATCACTCAATAACAACTCGTGATCCACTGTGTCAAAGGCCGCAGAGAGATCAAGCAAGACCAATAGTGAGGCCACACCATTGCAAATGTTCTCAACTAGATCATTATGTACTCTAATCAATGCTGTTTCAGTTGAATGATGCTGTCGGTAAGCAGACTGAAAAATTGGGATAGTTTCATTCTGCTGAAGTAGTGGTTGTAATTGGTCAAGTATTGCACGCTCTAATATCTTTGATATGAAGGACAGGTTGGAGACAGGACGATAGTTCAACATGTTCTCAACATCAAGTCCAGGTTTCTTTAGACTAGGTCGGAGCAGTGCATGCTTTTCAGAATGTGGGAAGTTACCTTCAGAGAAGCACTTATTAATTATTTTGGAAATAAACTCAACTGTGTGATCATAAACTCTTGGTAGCTTGGAAACATTTATGGGATCCAACGGGCAAAATGTTTTATTGAGGTTTCTTATGTAGGACGAGATCATGTCCACCTCTACTGAGTGAAAGGATGAGAGGACATTATTAGGAATGTGTCGGGGTTGGAGTACAACTGAAAGTTCTTCACCAACAGAAGCATCATCCAATTCCTGTCTTATGGGAGTTATCTTGCCAGCAAAAAATGACACAAAGTTGGCAGCCAACTCGGCATCGGGTACAGAAGGTCTTAAGCTGACTCTTGTTTTTCCAAGTAAACTGTTTACAATTGAAGCCAACCTCCTCTGGTCGTTACCACATGAGTCAACTTTTCCCTGATAATACACTTTCTTTTCATCTTTGATTGTGTGGACCACGGCTCTTCTGGCTGACAGATATTGCAACCATGTAGAGTCTGTTTTATTTTTCCGCCATTCATGTTCAGCTCTTCTACGCGCTCTTCTAAGAAATTTAACTCGAGTGCTATACCAGGGTGAATCATCTCGTACTATGATTTTCTTCTCTACTTCTGGACAGTGATGATCGAACACTAATTTAAGTGCATTTCTATGTACCTCCACCAGCTCATCTGAAGTAAGGTTGGAAGTATCAATACTTCCCAAGTACTGTTTTACTTCACTGCTAGCCAAATTTTGGTCTGTATTTTTATAATTTCTAAATCTGATTACTTTTTCATGTGTGAGTGGCTTAGGGAAATCAAAGCTGAAAGTAATCAAAGCATGATCATATTAGGGTCAGCATTCTCAACATCAACATCCAGAACACCACCACAACCCACAGGAGAGAGAACCAAGTCAAGGGTGTGTCTTAAGATATGAGTTGGGTGGGACACATGGTTTACAAAATTGTTCTGATCAGTCAACTCAAGGAACTCAGGAGAGAATGGCTTCAGATGAGGGCTGTCAACCCAGTAATTAAAATCTCCACATATCAAAAGTCTTCCGTTTCAGCAGAAAATTCCTCGAGAAACTGCCTGAACTCTTCCATAAAACCCCTATCTGTGCCACGATGGCCAGGCCTATAGACAACTGCCATTCTTATAATTTGTTGGTGGAGTTTTATTTCCACTTCCAACAGTTCATAATAAAGAGGGGCTGGGTTATGGCTTATTTGCAAGATATTCACCAAAGATGTGGAGTAGACAACTGCCACTCCACCACCTGGATGATCTCCCCTAGGCCTAGGAACATTTATTATGGAATGGGCTTTAGGCAATGCCGCCTGGATAATATTCAGATCTGACTCGAACAACCAGGTCTCAGTGAGACATAATATATCAAGGTTACGTTCATCCAAGATCTCGCAAATATGATCCATTTTCTTACGCAAGGAACGAACATTCAACAGACCCAGTTTCAACTGGCTCCCGTGTGCATTTTTCAGTTTTTTTAACCTACAAAATTGGTGTTTTCAATAACTGTATTTCTCTGAGCTGTCATTAGAGGACAATTTCTACTTGAGGCGAAATGATTTGGCGGCTCCGTAACTGATGTGGAGCTCATACAATTTATACATTTGGGGGAAGTCTTGTTGGTGCAGTCTTTTGAGTTATGAGTACCAGCACAGAAGTTGCATTTTGGATCCTCATTTTTCCGATAACACCTGTCACTGGTATGGCCAAAGCCCTGGCAATGGTAACATTGTGTTACCCAGAAGCGATCGTATGCACGACATCTCACAAGTCCAACATACACAGAATTGCCATCATCCACAATGGAAGAGCGTATTTCAGGTGACACTTTTACTACCGCAGTCTTTGTGTGTGCATCACTCTTTTGCATGGTGAATAGCAAATTCATAGCTAAGCCATCGTCGACCAGGGACTTTATTCTTGGGTTCTTGTTGAGGATGCTAGGAATGATCTCATTATCCTCAGCGTCATTAGCAATGCCTACCAGAGTCATTTTTGGCAGCATCTTCTTTGGTTCGGAGACACTGAAGGCACTGTCCACCCCCAAACACTGATTGATGGCCCTTCCTGCATCTTCTTTGGCTTTCTTGGATGGAAGTCGTACCACCAGTACACCTGAATCAGTTCTAGTTAGCTTGTTAACCGGAACCGAAGCCAAAGCAGTCTCGATTGCCTTTGTATCTGGTGGGCTTACTGGCTCGGAGGATCGGTCTTGTGGCTTCACTACCAGGACCTAATGGTCCCAGACAGTTTTTTTCTTTCCACCATCTACCACCTCAGTGGTGCGTTTGGTCGGCTCCTTTTTGGTCTCTTCAAATGTTTGCTGAACTATCTTGGCAAATAAGGGAATGTCGGGGGCAGCAACTTTAGTCTCAAGGATGTCCATTCTGTTACCAATACTCTCTATTTCCACGGCCACCGCAGCAAGGGCACCCTTCACTTCGTTTACAATGGCAGTCTTCACTTCACCAACTAGGGCAGCCGTCAGGTCATCCAAGGTCTGCTGACTAATTGCTGCGTCCCTAGCAGGTGGTATCGCAAACAGTGCAATGCCATTTAAATCCAGGTTTCTTCTTTGCAAGTACTCTGAGGTCCTCATCATCAACATTTATACAGTTAACATTGAAATATGTACCACACAAGTAGCAGCCCAGCGATATGGCCTTGCCCACAACCTTCCCGCAACTGCAACTCTGCTTGCTTGCTGCCATTTCAGTGGAAGTAACCAATAATTAAAAACAAAAACACCTGTTTTTCGTATCTGATTAAAAATAAGAGAAAACCCTAGTTTAAAAATAACGTGAAAATAACTACCTGGGACAGACCCCAGGTAGCGCCGTCCCCGTCAGTGCCACCACAATGGAAAAAAATTAAAATGGAAAAGAAAAAAAGGGAAAGTGGTGTCTGCAAGGTCACTGCGGGCAGGTGGGGATCGACTTGGCTACCCTTTGGGGGTAGCCCAACCGAGATGCGTGGAGAGACCACGCACAGGATGGCAGATGTGTGTGGTGCAAAAACTTTAAGCAATTCTGTACACTGTTTTGAGCTTATAGCAGTGACAATACAATTTCCACGGTACTCAGCAAGACCCTATTGGTTACGATACTGCCACTGCGCAAAGCTGTAAAGCAGAGTAAACCTGAAACAAATCCGTACTGCTTACCTAAGGGTAAGGCAGGTTAGTGGATGGATTAGCCGAACACCACTGTAGAAAAATAGTGCTAACAAGATACACAGAGGGCCTCGGAATCGGACGGATCCTAAATTGAGTGGTCAATCCTGTAAGTCCTTCACTAAACTGGCTAGGTTGTCCCTCTCACAGGGTATAGGTCCGCTTGGGGGCATTCTGTGTATGGCCACCCTCGTAAGGGGAGTAAGGCGTCCGGCAATAGATAGATAGATAGATAAATATTTTGCAAACTATATTTCAAATTTTACGGCATTAATCAGATATTTGACTTTTCCATTGATATGCTACTGTGCCATCTTTAGATAAATATTAAATAGATCTAGATCAAATTTCAAAGTAAAAGAAAAATGTGTTATAGTTTCTTCTAAACTCACTCGACTTGCCAGCTGTCCTTGATCAATTAAGTTGATCAAGAAAACAAAAATTAAGTTTTAGTCACAGTTCAAGGAAAAAGGATCATCAATTAATAATCTAGTTACCTTTACATAGAAAATAAACTGACATTTGAAAGAATTAAGGTACATTTGACTTGCTTATGCAAAGGTTAGCCAAGAAACAAACATGATAGTATTCAAAGGTCAAAATCACAAGTATATATCAAAGCTTTAGGTATACCTTTTAATTATCTGTTTTCATTGGTTTCAGTGTCCACCAAATTCACAATCTGTATGATTTTGAAATAGATGTGCTAATAATGAACTTTCCAGCAACTATTCTACAAGTTTTGGTCAGGGTACGTGATTTTTTGTTAAAGTATGAATAATAATAATCTTAGGTCTTTTATTAACCCCTTCAAGCTCCAATACGCGTTTCTGTCCTGTTTTCTGGCTACTATTAGATGATTATATTCAGATTAGTAACGGTATATGGAAGTCAAAGGGTTGATTGACATAGTATTTACCCTTTTAATACTCACAGATCCTTCCTAAGCTGCATAAAATCGTCTAATGATAGCCAAAATAAACTGATAAAACGCGTCAGAGCTTCAAAGGGTTAAACGCAATTTCTCTCCTTCGAGATTCAACAGCGCTATAACAGCCAACAGAGACTATTACCCATCCCTTGAAGAAATGAAGATGCTATCCACAAGATCAGCCGGCTAGCTAATACCTCATAAGCTGACCAATGAGTATCCATCACATTTGCAGATACATTTGGTTCATATAAGCTATAATTAGTATCCATCACATTTGTAGATACATTTGGTTCATATAAGCTATAATTAGTAAGTATATTACACATACACTAATCCTCTTCAAAGTCAAGGTCAATAGTATAAACACTAGAGGTTAATATTAATTTACATTACTAAATTATATATTTAAATATTATAAATACATACTGAATATTTGTATAAGATGTTTAGAAGTTATTTGTCCGTTGCAATGATATATTATCGACCAAAGTTCAATTACGAAATTAAAAACTCTATTTATTCATATATTTATATATATATATACAGTATATACATATTTATTTATTTATTTATTTATATATCATTTATATAGTCTGCAGTTCAAGGTCCCTCTGTCAGGTGGATTTTGTTTTACATATTAATTAATAGCCCACCAATGTGTAAGTGGTGTAGTTTGATTAATAGCCCACCAATGTGTAAGTGGTGTAGTTTGATTAATAGACGGCCTTATTAGAGGCAGTTCGAGCAAGGCAGGATCTGAGGATGTTCTTAGTGAAGAAACTTCTTGACCGTATTGCAAGCCAAGTAGTTCTGTCTCCAGTTCTAATTCCTTCTTTGATTTCACCAGCAGTTTGGAAGACTGTTTTCAATTTGGCACAAGCATTCAAGCAAGGTCCCCGCAAGCCCTGATGCCCTTGTTAGAACAAGGGATCAGGGTCTGGTGGTATCTGGGCGACTAACTGGTGGTGGCAGAAACAGAAAAGTTACGCATCAGTCATGTCTACGTTACGTTAAACCATCTCATATCTCTAGGATTCAAGGTCAACTTAGTAAAAGTCAAACCCTTGTTCCCCCACGAGTATTTCAGGGGATAGGGCTGGTCAGCTTCTCTCACTCTGAGTCAGAGTGTGGACACTCGAAACAGATTTCGCAAAAACTGTTTATGTTTCTCCTCAGTCTGAATACGACACAGAAACTTTGGGAATCTCTAGTCGGTTCTCTCAACGGGGTTCAGCTAACTGTGAAGTTGGGCCGGTTGAAAGTCTAACGTTTAATCTTGGAGGGCAACAAATTTTTCCCACTATTACCGGCGGGGATAGTATGGCCTATCCCAACGTTATTACACAACTTACTAGCGGTTTGGGCGACGAGAGAAAGGTTGCACGCAGTCATGTCATGAACCTCTCCTCCGCCGTCGGTATGGGTGGACATGGATGCGTCAGGCACGATAGGTTGGGGCTTTTAGTCAAACCTCGGGCATCAGGGTCAAAGGTTTTGGTCCCATTTAGAAATCTTCCACATCAATGTCAAAGACTTACTAGTCCCCTTATCTGTCCTTCAGGCTCACGGCTCTGCTTTACGGGGCTAGTCGGTGGCCTTCAGAATGGACAATCTGAATGTGGTTCACTGTATTCAGAAACAAGGGTCAATAAGATCTCGGAAGTGGCTAAACGTGTCGGAAAAGATTTTTATACTAGCCAACAGGCTGAACATTCATCTTTACGTATCTTATCTCCCAGGCGTTGCAAACGTCTGGGCAGACGCTCTGTCTCAGAGACAAAGCACTTCAGTGGAATGGGCGCTCTTGCGTGTGCGGAGCATGACCATCCACAAGTGGATTTGTTTGCGTCTGAGAAGACTTGCAAACTCCCACTGTACCTCACCCGCCGGACGATAACGCCGGTGGGCGGACCTGACGCTCTGATGACGGACGAGAACAGGTTGAGTTCCATTTATCTATTTTCCGCCGCCAGACGCGTCTCTAATGTGCCACGTAGTCAACAAACTACAGGATTAGCGAGGCGTAGTCTCGCTAATCGCGCCCCTGTGGCCGGTGCAGTTTGGTACCAGCATTTGTACACGTGGTGCCCGCACCCAGTGTCACTCCCGGTCGGGTTGTTCCACTTAGAACACAATTGGCAACCTAGAAACCTCGCGGACTTGTTCATTATGGACATTCAGGAGGCCAAGTGGCTAGCACCATATGGTAGCGACGTGACCAAGATATTCACGAATCAATATACCCAGTCTACAAAGCGACAGTTTCAATCGCATTGGCAAGCTTTTATGTCTTGGATTCTTAGAACAAACCAAACTGTGCCCTCGGTGGCGTTGGTTGTTAATTATTTAATGTATCTGTTCATGCAGAAACATTTATCTGAAATTGATTTATGAGGGCAGGTTTTAAACTCCGCCCACCTCCCCGTCAGCTCAGGCCTACATGGTCTCTGGACAAAGCATCGTAGTTATTCTCGTTCCCGTATGTACCAAAGACTGCAGATTTTACAAAAGGGCAGTATTCCTTATGGCTTTGGCTACCGGGAACAGAGTATCTGAGCTGGCGGCGATGAGCAACACACCTATTTGCCTCAGGTTTGATAGGCTTCATGAGTGTATTCACATTGCACCTTCCCCAGGATTCTTAGCCAAGAATGAGCACAGTGAACACGTGTTTTCAGAGTTCACGGTGCCGGCGTTAAAAAGGGGAAAGGTGCACCATTTTTTTTTTTTTTTTTTTTTTTTTTTTGCCCAGTGCAAGCTCTAACCAAATATTTAAGAGTGGCACCTCTAAATCACCAGGGTGCTTTATGGGTCGCAAGTCCGGGTGAACGCTTGATGGAGCGTACACTGGCTTCTCCCTTGGTCAAGGACTTTAAAGAGAAGAATCCCGGCGTTGTGGGTAAGACCCACGATTTACGCAAGGGGACAGCCTCTTTACGTTTCCTTAATAATCTTTCGGTGGAAGTTATTAAGTCCACACAGTTGTGGGCCTCTAATCAGGAGTTTTTTGACGCGATACCTTTCAGTAGCTCTGGACAAACCTTCCTTGCCATGTATAGCTTTACAGCAGAGAGTCTAGGTGGCCCTTTTAGTCACGTTTTGTTTAATTTCAAGAAAAAGGGGGGGGAGGGTGCAGTCAGTGTGACATAGGACACCCTAGACCCCTCCGGAGTATGTGTTCGGAACATACGAGCTGGGATACTGTTTGTAGGCATTGTTTTATAAAATTTCTCTGTAGTATTTATTGCAGGAAATTGTGCTAAAGGCCAATAGTAGTGTTACAACAATTCTTGTTGTAAGTAGCTTTGGCTGTGAAGCAATAGATTTTTGAGAAATCTCGGTAGTTGCAACTACGACTTTTACTTTTGAAGTAATTACTTCTCCATAAGTACACGAGTTCAGTACTTCTATGAATGTACAAGAATTCATTTATGTTTGGTTATATTTTTAGGAATATATCCACTAGTTAATGGGGTTTATATGTGCACATGTAAACTTATAAGTTTTTAGTTTTCACCACTTACTTTAAGTGGGGTGCCTTCTTAACTAGCAGATCTGTGTACAGAGTCTCAGAGTTAACCCTTTTTCAAGCAGGCTTCTTTGAAGCACGCTCCTGCTTGTACCCCTTTTTGAAGATTTAGGCTGTATAAAGTTTATGCACCCGAATATCTCTTTTTTACAAGAGTAAGAATACTATGTGGTTGTTTGATTATCTGCTTTTCTAGAGTTATGATATGATTACGAATGTCCCCCTCCAGTCTTAGAAATCAGGCATGTTCGTCAATGATGGAGGGGCCACTAATAAATTATAGGTTTGACTCCTGTAAGGAGATAAAGAAAACCTAATATTTAGTAGTGGCCCCGTAATCATTGACGACTGGGGCCCTCCCGACCATCCCCTTCCCATTCGTTGATGTATTCAGGATTTTGGTTTACTTGATATGTCAGTGAAGGAAGAATGACGCCTGCAGTAGCGTCTGGTCAAAGATCCACACAAGTACATCCACGATATGATGGAAAGCTTATTAGATAGTTATTCTTATTTTCTTTTTGTTTTTATTTTTTACGAAGTTTTTTCGTAGTGAGAACCCAATTCATAATGACTGAAGCCATGAGTGAGGTCGCGTGCGCTCATGATGAAGGCTCCTCAGTTTTTAAATGCTCTGCGCGGTAGATTCAAACTACGGCGGATTAGTGTTTGAAGAGGATGCCTTATGTAATAGGCATGTTCGTCAATGATTACGGGGCCACTACTAAATATTAGGTTTTCTTTATCTCCTTACAGGAGTCAAACCTATAATCTGTGCCACGATGGCCAGGCCTATAGACAACTGCCATTCTTAGAATTTGTTGATGGAGTTTTATTTCCACTTCCAACAGTTCATAATAAAGAGGGGCTGGGTATTGGCCTATTTGCAAGATATTCACCAGAGATGTGGAGTAGACATCTGCCACTCCACCACCTGGATGATCTCCCCCTAGGCCTTGGAACATTTATTATGGATTGGGTTTTAGGCAATGCCGCCTGGATAATATTCAGATCTGACTCGAACAACCAGGTCTCAGTGAGACATAATACATCAAGGTTACGTTCATCCAAGATCTCGCAAATATGATCCATTTTGTTACGCAAGGAACGAACATTCAACAGACCCAGTTTCAACCGGCTCCCTTGTGAATTTTTCAGTTTTTTGAACCTACAAAATTGGTGTTTTCAATAACTTTATTTCTCTGAGCTGTCATTAGAGGACAAATTCTACTTGAGGCGAAATGATTTGGCAACTCCGTAACTGATGTGGAGCTCATACAATTAAACATTTGGGGGAAGTCTTGTTGGTGCAGTCTTTTGAGTTATGAGTACCGGCACAGAAGTTGCATTTTGGATCCTCATTTTTCCGATAACACCTGTCACTGGTATGGCCAAAGCCCTGGCAATGGTAACATTGTGTTACCCAGAAGCGATCGTATGCACGACATCTCACAAGTTCAACATACACAGAATTGCCATCATCCACAATGGAAGAGCGTATTTCAGGTGACATTTTTACTACCGCAGTCTTTGTGTGTGCATCACTCTTTTGCTTGGTGAATAGCATATTCATAGCTAAGCCATCGTCGACCAGGGACTTTATTCTTGGGTTCTTGTTGAGGATGCTGGGAATGATCTCATTATCCTCAGTGTCATTAGCAATGCCTACCAGAGTAATTTTTGGCAGCATCTTCTTTGGTTCGGAGACACTGAAGGCACTGTCCATCCCCAAACACTGATTGATGGCCCTTCCTGTGTTTTCTTTGGCTTTCTTGGATGGAAGTCGTACCACCAGTACACCTGAATCAGTTCTAGTTAGCTTGTTAACCGGAACCGAAGCCAAAGCAGTCTCGATTGCCTTTGTATCTGGTGGGCTTACTGGCTCGGAGGATCGGTTTTTTGGCTTCACTATCAGGACCTGATGGTCCCAGACAGTTTTTTTCTTTCCACCATCTACCACCTCAGTGGTGCATTTGGTCGGCTCCTTTTTGGTCTCTTCAAATGTTTGCTGAACTATCTTGGCAAACAAGGGAATGTCGGGGGCAGCAACTTTAGTCTCAAGGATATCCATTCTGTCACCAATACTCTCTATCTCCACGGCCACCGCAGCAAGGGCACCCTTCACTTTGTTTACAATGGCAGTCTTCACTTCACCAACTAGGGCAGCCTTCAGGTCATCCAAGGTCTGCTGACTAATTGCTGCGTCCTTAGCAGCCAGGGGGGTGGTATCGCAAACAGTGCAATGCCATTTAAATCCAGGTTTCTTCTTTGCAAGTACTCTGAGGTCCTCATCATCAACATTTATACAGTTGATGTGAAAATATGTACCACACAAGTAGCAGCCCAGCGATTTGGCCTTGCCCACAACCTTCCCGCAACTGCAACTCTGTCTACCCCTTAACCTTCATATCTGCCTCCTCAAGACCTAGTACCAGGTCTTTTACTGACTGCAGTCCTTCCATCCACTTCCATGCTTTTAACCAGAGGTGGGCGCGCTCCGGTGGGACCGGTAATGCGGCAGCGCTCCGCGCTCATCAGACATAAGGTAATGCGGCAGCGCTCACGCGCTCCTTTTGTCAGCAGACCCGATGCGCTTCCCGCTCCGTGCTCCTGCGCTCCGCGCTCCCAAAAATAGGTATATAAAAAAAAACAAAAAAAAAAACAGCTTCTAGAAGTTATTTAATTATTTACCTTTGTCCTTCACTTTGTCCTTTGTCTTTCACTTCACTAAATTCCAAGAATTCAAAACATTAAAAAAACCTCAAGTCATGGTGTCTTTCTGAAGTTTAACTGTTTAAGTTTCTCAGTTTCTCAGTTTCTGTTATTCTTTATGTCATATCAATGAATCAAATGTCAATGATATGATATGATTGATATCATTGCAAATGTCAATGATATGATATGATTGATATCATTGTGAGTTTGTGACATTGTGACTGTCCATTGATATCTATGATATGACAAAGAATTACAGAAACTGTCCAAACTGAGAAACTAGGTCCGAAACTGCCAGGTCCGACGGTATATAATTTATAATAATTATATATAATATACGGCCGGGACTAGGGTCTTGTCAGATGTCAGTTGTCACGCCCAGTGCCAGGTCCGTATATAATTATATACTGACTCGCCGAAAAAAAATCGTAGCAGCGAAACGACTGCACCTATGGCTTTCATATTTTTAGTTTTTTACCACATGTACCTTACCCTTCTGCATACCCACCACGGCACCACCACTACCCCAAACCCCTCCTCCCACCCACTCGCTGACTATCGGTCGCCTCACAAGGAAAAAAAAAGAAAATCTGTGGCGGCAAAACGATTGCACCAATCGGTTCCATATTTGTGTGACAAGTGCCTTACCCTTATGCCTTCCCTCCACCACACCCCCAACTTCCTCCCACAACCCACTTCCAGTGTATCAGTACGAAGAAAAGGAAAACAAATAAAATCTGTGGTGGCGAAACTACCTCACCAATCGGCTTCATATAATTTTGTAACACGAGTCAATTACGCTTCTACCTTCCCCCCCACCATCCCCCAAACCACCCTCCCACCCATACATTCAAGTAACATTCCGATAGTATCGATACCATAAAATGATAAAAGTCTCTGAAGTTTATAGTGTCTTTTGACTATCAGACAGTCAGACAGGCTCGGGTAACACCGTACGAACGGTACGATGACTGTACACGATAATGACGTTCTTGTACCTGTTGTTGACAGGAAAAATCGCCTCCGGAGCGCCAGAAAGGAGCGCGAATTTCTAGCTGCGCTCCCCGCCTGCACTCCAATTTCAGAATTTTGCAGCTCCTCGTTCCGCGCTCCTCTATATTGGCAATGCGCACCGGATCGCAGAGCGCAGAGCGCCAAATGGCGTGCACCTGCCCACCACTGCTTTTAACTCGCCTCACCCAATTATCCTCTGCCAAATCACCACAACCTGTCAGTATGTGTTACCTCACCAATACACTATATACCAAGTCGCTACCTCAACTCTACTCTAGCTGGTAACACTTTCACTGTAGCCATACAGTATTCACTTCAGTTTATTTTAGTCTACGGGTATCTTCCTCTTATTTGCTCACGTCTTCCTACCATAAGCAGCACACTTCTCTTACATGCAGCTTCCCCTTAATATAGAGGGAGGGATTCCTCATTGGCAATAGTGGTAGCAACTCTCTCAACTTCTTTAAATCACTTCTGGTACGTATATTGTAAAATGTAACTTACATTCATATATTAATTATTGAATTTAATATAGGCTTTAGAGGACGCAAAAATCGTTGTCAATAAATTTTGGGGTAATGCAAGACAAATACACCTTGAAATGCTAAGGCAGCCATATTATAGCGTGAAAATATACACCTAGCGAAGCATTATGGAAAATATTGGCACCTGGAGAATTATTTGCTTATTCGTAGAGACTACCGTCACTATATGCTTGTTAAAGCAATTTTCCTGATGATATGTTTATAGGTAATTTTGTTTTACAAATCCATCCTGTGGTAGGGGAGAAATAAAATTACATACGAAGGCATCGTGTACAATATGAAGCTACTATATGGATTCTTTGTGAATTACAGTGACTTACGTACATGCAGTTGAGGTTTGGATAAATATTATATTGAAGTGTGTGAATAAAAGACTATTGCAAATACAATATAATGTTTGTCTTTAGAAAGGATGGTGCCCCGTATATGATTAGCTTGAAATATTAGGAAAATGTCTCAGGGTACCGAAGGCCGGTTCTTCCAACATTACAGGTTCACTATCGTTCGACAGGGAAAAAATCGACACCTAAATAGTACGAAAGGTCTAAATATTGTCGACGAAATGGGGCGAAAAGTCTTAAAATCGACTAACTAATGAGGCAAACATCTTAACATCTGAAAACTAATGGGGCTAAACATGAGGGAGAGAGTGGTCCAGAAAACCGGCCCATCCCCCCTTAAATAGGAACTTGTAGTAAGTGGACCTATACAGTGCCTGATGTCCCCCCTTGGTAAGTAAACTGTGGTCACGTGGATAATGAGCAGATATCAATGGTTAAGGGGGAGGTACTCGATTTTCATGGACCCCCT
Organism: Paralithodes platypus; assembly: GCA_032716605.1. Classification (NCBI taxonomy): domain Eukaryota; kingdom Metazoa; phylum Arthropoda; class Malacostraca; order Decapoda; family Lithodidae; genus Paralithodes; species Paralithodes platypus. The sequence continues at coordinate 91,897,671 of CM064487.1, read as the reverse complement.
TCTCCCTCATGTTTAGACCCATTAGTTTTGCGATTTTAAGACGTTCGTTCACTAGTTTGGCGATTTTGAGATCTTTCGCCCCATTACTTTGTCAATATTCAGACCTTTCGTACCGTTTAGGTGTCGATTTCTTTCCTGGAGAGCGATAGCGAGCCTGTAATTTTTTTTTAAACCGGCCTTTGGCCGGAAATTTTTTCTTAAAACCGGCCTTTGGCCGGAATGTTTTTCTACCGAAAAATGTACAAATATATCTTGAAAGTGGGTACAGGGGGTGTTATTTTTAAGTTTGATGGAGGTCTAGCAAGGACATTCAAAATTAAATAAATAAATGAATAAGTAGCCCGAAAAAACAAGTACTAGCCACTTAACCCAGGAAACTGAATACTGCAGCTACGAATAGCCAAGTGTACGCCTCCTAACTTTACCCTCCATCATAATGTCCACAATAACACAAATATCATACACAATTATATAGTATCAGCAACCAAATACATTATAATATAATACAATGAAGATATCCTTTAATGTTTCACTACAGCAGATATTAGCTTTATTATTCACTACAACTCCCTCGCATTACTTCCTACAAGACTGACTTGTATGGTAATCCACACACTGTACAGTATATCCAATCTTCAAAAATATTCATAACTTGTGTCCCTATGTCATTAATGTTCTTGAATCGTGACCCTGAGACATTTTCCTAATATTTCAAGCTAATCATATACGGGGCACCATCCTTTCTAAAGACAAACATTATATTGTATTTGCAATAGTCTTTTATTCACACACTTCAATATAATATTTATCCAAACCTCAACTGCATGTACGTAAGTCACTGTAATTCACAAAGAATCCATATAGTAGCTTCATATTGTACACGATGCCTTCGTATGTAATTTTATTTCTCCCCTACCACAGGATGGATTTGTAAAACAAAATTACCTATAAACATATCATCAGGAAAATTGCTTTAACAAGCATATAGTGACGGTAGTCTCTACGAATAAGCAAATAATTCTCCAGGTGCCAATATTTTCCATAATGCTTCGCTAGGTGTATATTTTCACGCTATAATATGGCTGCCTTAGCATTTCAAGGTGTATTTGTCTTGCATTACCCCAAAATTTATTGACAACGATTTTTGCGTCCTCTAAAGCCTATATTAAATTCAATAATTAATATATGAATGTAAGTTACATTTTACAATATACGTACCAGAAGTGATTTAAAGAAGTTGAGAGAGTTGCTACCACTATTGCCAATGAGGAATCCCTCCCTCTATATTAAGGGGAAGCTGCATGTAAGAGAAGTGTGCTGCTTATGGTAGGAAGACGTGAGCAAATAAGAGGAAGATACCCGTAGACTAAAATAAACTGAAGTGAATACTGTATGGCTACAGTGAAAGTGTTACCAGCTAGAGTAGAGTTGAGGTAGCGACTTGGTATATAGTGTATTGGTGAGGTAACACATACTGACAGGTTGTGGTGATTTGGCAGAGGATAATTGGGTGAGGCGAGTTAAAAGCAGTGGTGGGCAGGTGCACGCCATTTGGCGCTCTGCGCTCTGCGATCCGGTGCGCATTGCCAATATAGAGGAGCGCGGAACGAGGAGCTGCAAAATTCTGAAATTGGAGTGCAGGCGGGGAGCAGCTAGAAATTCGCGCTCCTTTCTGGCGCTCCGGAGGCGATTTTTCCTGTCAACAACAGGTACAAGAACGTCATTATCGTGTACAGTCATCGTACCGTTCGTACGGTGTTACCCGAGCCTGTCTGACTGTCTGATAGTCAAAAGACACTATAAACTTCAGAGACTTTTATCATTTTATGGTATCGATACTATCGGAATGTTACTTGAATGTATGGGTGGGAGGGTGGTTTGGGGGATGGTGGGGGGGAAGGTAGAAGCGTAATTGACTTGTGTTACAAAATTATATGAAGCCGATTGGTGAGGTAGTTTCGCCACCACAGATTTTATTTGTTTTCCTTTTCTTCGTACTGATACACTGGAAGTGGGTTGTGGGAGGAAGTTGGGGGTGTGGTGGAGGGAAGGCATAAGGGTAAGGCACTTGTCACACAAATATGGAACCGATTGGTGCAATCGTTTTGCCGCCACAGATTTTCTTTTTTTTTCCTTGTGAGGCGACCGATAGTCAGCGAGTGGGTGGGAGGAGGGGTTTGGGGTAGTGGTGGTGCCGTGGTGGGTATGCAGAAGGGTAAGGTACATGTGGTAAAAAACTAAAAATATGAAAGCCATAGGTGCAGTCGTTTCGCTGCTACGATTTTTTTTCGGCGAGTCAGTATATAATTATATACGGACCTGGCACTGGGCGTGACAACTGACATCTGACAAGACCCTAGTCCCGGCCGTATATTATATATAATTATTATAAATTATATACCGTCGGACCTGGCAGTTTCGGACCTAGTTTCTCAGTTTGGACAGTTTCTGTAATTCTTTGTCATATCATAGATATCAATGGACAGTCACAATGTCACAAACTCACAATGATATCAATCATATCATATCATTGACATTTGCAATGATATCAATCATATCATATCATTGACATTTGATTCATTGATATGACATAAAGAATAACAGAAACTGAGAAACTGAGAAACTTAAACAGTTAAACTTCAGAAAGACACCATGACTTGAGTTTTTTTTAATGTTTTGAATTCTTGGAATTTAGTGAAGTGAAAGACAAAGGACAAAGTGAAGGACAAAGGTAAATAATTAAATAACTTCTAGAAGCTGTTTTTTTTTTTTGTTTTTTTTTATATACCTATTTTTGGGAGCGCGGAGCGCAGGAGCACGGAGCGGGAAGCGCATCGGGTCTGCTGACAAAAGGAGCGCGTGAGCGCTGCCGCATTACCTTATGTCTGATGAGCGCGGAGCGCTGCCGCATTACCGGTCCCACCGGAGCGCGCCCACCTCTGGTTAAAAGCATGGAAGTGGATGGAAGGACTGCAGTCAGTAAAAGACCTGGTACTAGGTCTTGAGGAGGCAGATATGAAGGTTAAGGGGTAGACAGAGTTGCAGTTGCGGGAAGGTTGTGGGCAAGGCCAAATCGCTGGGCTGCTACTTGTGTGGTACATATTTTCACATCAACTGTATAAATGTTGATGATGAGGACCTCAGAGTACTTGCAAAGAAGAAACCTGGATTTAAATGGCATTGCACTGTTTGCGATACCACCCCCCTGGCTGCTAAGGACGCAGCAATTAGTCAGCAGACCTTGGATGACCTGAAGGCTGCCCTAGTTGGTGAAGTGAAGACTGCCATTGTAAACAAAGTGAAGGGTGCCCTTGCTGCGGTGGCCGTGGAGATAGAGAGTATTGGTGACAGAATGGATATCCTTGAGACTAAAGTTGCTGCCCCCGACATTCCCTTGTTTGCCAAGATAGTTCAGCAAACATTTGAAGAGACCAAAAAGGAGCCGACCAAATGCACCACTGAGGTGGTAGATGGTGGAAAGAAAAAAACTGTCTGGGACCATCAGGTCCTGATAGTGAAGCCAAAAAACCGATCCTCCGAGCCAGTAAGCCCACCAGATACAAAGGCAATCGAGACTGCTTTGGCTTCGGTTCCGGTTAACAAGTTAACTAGAACTGATTCAGGTGTACTGGTGGTACGACTTCCATCCAAGAAAGCCAAAGAAAACACAGGAAGGGCCATCAATCAGTGTTTGGGGATGGACAGTGCCTTCAGTGTCTCCGAACCAAAGAAGATGCTGCCAAAAATTACTCTGGTAGGCATTGCTAATGACACTGAGGATAATGAGATCATTCCCAGCATCCTCAACAAGAACCCAAGAATAAAGTCCCTGGTCGACGATGGCTTAGCTATGAATATGCTATTCACCAAGCAAAAGAGTGATGCACACACAAAGACTGCGGTAGTAAAAATGTCACCTGAAATACGCTCTTCCATTGTGGATGATGGCAATTCTGTGTATGTTGAACTTGTGAGATGTCGTGCATACGATCGCTTCTGGGTAACACAATGTTACCATTGCCAGGGCTTTGGCCATACCAGTGACAGGTGTTATCGGAAAAATGAGGATCCAAAATGCAACTTCTGTGCCGGTACTCATAACTCAAAAGACTGCACCAACAAGACTTCCCCCAAATGTTTAATTGTATGAGCTCCACATCAGTTACGGAGTTGCCAAATCATTTCGCCTCAAGTAGAATTTGTCCTCTAATGACAGCTCAGAGAAATAAAGTTATTGAAAACACCAATTTTGTAGGTTCAAAAAACTGAAAAATTCACATGGGAGCCGGTTGAAACTGGGTCTGTTGAATGTTCGTTCCTTGCGTAACAAAATGGATCATATTTGCGAGATCTTGGATGAACGTAACCTTGATGTATTATGTCTCACTGAGACCTGGTTGTTCGAGTCAGATCTGAATATTATCCAGGCGGCATTGCCTAAAACCCAATCCATAATAAATGTTCCAAGGCCTAGGGGGAGATCATCCAGGTGGTGGAGTGGCAGATGTCTACTCCACATCTCTGGTGAATATCTTGCAAATAGGCCAATACCCAGCCCCTCTTTATTATGAACTGTTGGAAGTGGAAATAAAACTCCATCAACAAATTCTAAGAATGGCAGTTGTCTATAGGCCTGGCCATCGTGGCACAGATTATAGGTTTGACTCCTGTAAGGAGATAAAGAAAACCTAATATTTAGTAGTGGCCCCGTAATCATTGACGAACATGCCTATTACATAAGGCATCCTCTTCAAACACTAATCCACCGTAGTTTGAATCTACCGCGCAGAGAATTTAAAAACTGAGGAGCCTTCATCATGAGTGCACGCGACCTCACTCATGGCTTCAGTCATTATGAATTGGGTTCTCACTACGAAAAAACTTCGTAAAAAATAAAAACAAAAAGAAAATAAGAATAACTATCTAATAAGCTTTCCATCATATCGTGGATGTACTTGTGTGGATCTTTGACCAGACGCTACTGCAGGCGTCATTCTTCCTTCACTGACATATCAAGTAAACCAAAATCCTGAATACATCAACGAATGGGAAGGGGATGGTCGGGAGGGCCCCAGTCGTCAATGATTACGGGGCCACTACTAAATATTAGGTTTTCTTTATCTCCTTACAGGAGTCAAACCTATAATTTATTAGTGGCCCCTCCATCATTGACGAACATGCCTGATTTCTAAGACTGGAGGGGGACATTCGTAATCATATCATAACTCTAGAAAAGCAGATAATCAAACAACCACATAGTATTCTTACTCTTGTAAAAAAGAGATATTCGGGTGCATAAACTTTATACAGCCTAAATCTTCAAAAAGGAGTACAAGCAGGAGCGTGCTTCAAAGAAGCCTGCTTGAAAAAGGGTTAACTCTGAGACTCTGTACACAGATCTGCTAGTTAAGAAGGCACCCCACTTAAAGTAAGTGGTGAAAACTAAAAACTTATAAGTTTACATGTGCACATATAAACCCCATTAACTAGTGGATATATTCCTAAAAATATAACCAAACATAAATGAATTCTTGTACATTCATAGAAGTACTGAACTCGTGTACTTATGGAGAAGTAATTACTTCAAAAGTAAAAGTCGTAGTTGCAACTACCGAGATTTCTCAAAAATCTATTGCTTCACAGCCAAAGCTACTTACAACAAGAATTGTTGTAACACTACTATTGGCCTTTAGCACAATTTCCTGCAATAAATACTACAGAGAAATTTTATAAAACAATGCCTACAAACAGTATCCCAGCTCGTATGTTCCGAACACATACTCCGGAGGGGTCTAGGGTGTCCTATGTCACACTGACTGCACCCTCCCCCCCCTTTTTCTTGAAATTAAACAAAACGTGACTAAAAGGGCCACCTAGACTCTCTGCTGTAAAGCTATACATGGCAAGGAAGGTTTGTCCAGAGCTACTGAAAGGTATCGCGTCAAAAAACTCCTGATTAGAGGCCCACAACTGTGTGGACTTAATAACTTCCACCGAAAGATTATTAAGGAAACGTAAAGAGGCTGTCCCCTTGCGTAAATCGTGGGTCTTACCCACAACGCCGGGATTCTTCTCTTTAAAGTCCTTGACCAAGGGAGAAGCCAGTGTACGCTCCATCAAGCGTTCACCCGGACTTGCGACCCATAAAGCACCCTGGTGATTTAGAGGTGCCACTCTTAAATATTTGGTTAGAGCTTGCACTGGGCAAAAAAAAAAAAAATGGTGCACCTTTCCCCTTTTTAACGCCGGCACCGTGAACTCTGAAAACACGTGTTCACTGTGCTCATTCTTGGCTAAGAATCCTGGGGAAGGTGCAATGTGAATACACTCATGAAGCCTATCAAACCTGAGGCAAATAGGTGTGTTGCTCATCGCCGCCAGCTCAGATACTCTGTTCCCGGTAGCCAAAGCCATAAGGAATACTGCCCTTTTGTAAAATCTGCAGTCTTTGGTACATACGGGAACGAGAATAACTACGATGCTTTGTCCAGAGACCATGTAGGCCTGAGCTGACGGGGAGGTGGGCGGAGTTTAAAACCTGCCCTCATAAATCAATTTCAGATAAATGTTTCTGCATGAACAGATACATTAAATAATTAACAACCAACGCCACCGAGGGCACAGTTTGGTTTGTTCTAAGAATCCAAGACATAAAAGCTTGCCAATGCGATTGAAACTGTCGCTTTGTAGACTGGGTATATTGATTCGTGAATATCTTGGTCACGTCGCTACCATATGGTGCTAGCCACTTGGCCTCCTGAATGTCCATAATGAACAAGTCCGCGAGGTTTCTAGGTTGCCAATTGTGTTCTAAGTGGAACAACCCGACCGGGAGTGACACTGGGTGCGGGCACCACGTGTACAAATGCTGGTACCAAACTGCACCGGCCACAGGGGCGCGATTAGCGAGACTACGCCTCGCTAATCCTGTAGTTTGTTGACTACGTGGCACATTAGAGACGCGTCTGGCGGCGGAAAATAGATAAATGGAACTCAACCTGTTCTCGTCCGTCATCAGAGCGTCAGGTCCGCCCGCCGGCGTTATCGTCCGGCGGGTGAGGTACAGTGGGAGTTTGCAAGTCTTCTCAGACGCAAACAAATCCACTTGTGGATGGTCATGCTCCGCACACGCAAGAGCGCCCATTCCACTGAAGTGCTTTGTCTCTGAGACAGAGCGTCTGCCCAGACGTTTGCAACGCCTGGGAGATAAGATACGTAAAGATGAATGTTCAGCCTGTTGGCTAGTATAAAAATCTTTTCCGACACGTTTAGCCACTTCCGAGATCTTATTGACCCTTGTTTCTGAATACAGTGAACCACATTCAGATTGTCCATTCTGAAGGCCACCGACTAGCCCCGTAAAGCAGAGCCGTGAGCCTGAAGGACAGATAAGGGGACTAGTAAGTCTTTGACATTGATGTGGAAGATTTCTAAATGGGACCAAAACCTTTGACCCTGATGCCCGAGGTTTGACTAAAAGCCCCAACCTATCGTGCCTGACGCATCCATGTCCACCCATACCGACGGCGGAGGAGAGGTTCATGACATGACTGCGTGCAACCTTTCTCTCGTCGCCCAAACCGCTAGTAAGTTGTGTAATAACGTTGGGATAGGCCATACTATCCCCGCCGGTAATAGTGGGAAAAATTTGTTGCCCTCCAAGATTAAACGTTAGACTTTCAACCGGCCCAACTTCACAGTTAGCTGAACCCCGTTGAGAGAACCGACTAGAGATTCCCAAAGTTTCTGTGTCGTATTCAGACTGAGGAGAAACATAAACAGTTTTTGCGAAATCTGTTTCGAGTGTCCACACTCTGACTCAGAGTGAGAGAAGCTGACCAGCCCTATCCCCTGAAATACTCGTGGGGGAACAAGGGTTTGACTTTTACTAAGTTGACCTTGAATCCTAGAGATATGAGATGGTTTAACGTAACGTAGACATGACTGATGCGTAACTTTTCTGTTTCTGCCACCACCAGTTAGTCGCCCAGATACCACCAGACCCTGATCCCTTGTTCTAACAAGGGCATCAGGGCTTGCGGGGACCTTGCTTGAATGCTTGTGCCAAATTGAAAACAGTCTTCCAAACTGCTGGTGAAATCAAAGAAGGAATTAGAACTGGAGACAGAACTACTTGGCTTGCAATACGGTCAAGAAGTTTCTTCACTAAGAACATCCTCAGATCCTGCCTTGCTCGAACTGCCTCTAATAAGGCCGTCCGAATATCTCCTAAAGACTTGGATGGAAGTCTGGAGAAGCAAGCGCCGGGAAAGTTCAATGGCTTTCCTGACTTCCGCGGCTTCTATTGCCTGAGAAGAGCGTAACAGAGACTTTGTTACTTGCTGGGAACCATATATTGCGAAAACAGTTTAAACGCTTTTCCTCTTAACCTAAACTCGCGGTCTAGGTAAGCTGGGGAAGGCGTGCTAATGGCAGCCAAGCAGAGGGGACTCCGCCGGCACCAAAAACCGGAAGAGAGAACCAAGAATGGCGTTCTGGAGGGATTTGGTGGTAAGAATAAGTCATGGTTATAATAACTTGGAATGTCCTTAATATGAACATCCAAAACATTTCCGTAACATTGCTACCCCTGACTCATCAGGCCCGTAAAAAGAGGCATAGCTCCTGTTTTTTGACTGGCGCCTTGTCTAAAGGAGGGGGAGATATGTCTGATATGACTCGCACAGTGGAAGTAGTGAGAGCTGTTGTGCCTGGCACATTGGAAATTGGGTCTGACACAAGCGGATGGCTAGGTATTTTAGCCAAAGCAAAGGATGTAGCCAGAGGTCGCACATTCGTCGACATCGCGGGATCTCCCGTATCAGAAGGAGTTTCCGGCGTAGGGCCAAAGAACCTATTAAGTGCATTCAATAGTAGTCCATCAATCTCTTCCGCCGGTACATACCTAGCCGATGACGAACTCCGTGGAGATTCGACAGTACCCTGAGAGTCGCCTAGAAGGTGACTGGACTCTTCAACCTCCATCTCTGAGACCAGAGATCGTTGTTCTTCATCCGTTAAGTCTGGCTTATCATGGGAAGATCCCGCCGAAGCCGGGACCTCCACATGTTGCCATGTTAAAACTGGGGTAGAAGATGGTACATCGGCATCCCGTGGACGTCAGCACTAGTTGAGTCACAAAGGGATGTGTTCTGTCCTGCCAGGACTGTGAGTATCGCCATACACCTTGGCTGTGGCTGACCCTCGCTTGCGAGCTCGGTATACTCTCTGAAAGAGAGCCCTGTAAAGGTTTATGATAATTAAAAGCTCCCATAGCTCATTAACACATTGAAAGCAGAGCTGGTGAGCAAAATCATAAAGTATACTAATTAATTTAATTTATATTTAATTGTATTAAAATAAATTACTATAAATAAACACAATATTATCCTAATATAATCATAGAAAATATATATGGTTATTATTATTCAGTGATTAAATTATTTCATTAACAAATAAAAAATATATAGGGATACCTGATCTTAACGGCGTTGAACATACAGCAATGAGAGGTTCAAGTGCCGACATGGCAGAGACTGGGGGAAAACTACCCCGCCCCCGGGAACTACCTGGTCACCTGGTGCAACACCGGTACTCCGCCCTGGAAAGAGAATTTTCCGGGGATTAATGCTCATAGGGTTACACCCAAAAAATGGTACAAAATATGTGTCACAAGACCGCCGGTCAACGAACCGTAGCACTCCACCACTACTTTTCGTTTTCCTTTAGTTTCATATTAAAGATTTCAGGATATATTTACCTGTCCAGAAGATTTTAAGCATATCTTTTGAATCCTCATAAAGATGAAGTATATCTTTATTAAAGATGAAGTCTTTCAAGTATCCCTTTACACTTGAAACATTAGTAAGATTCCGGCATCTTTTTATCCCATAAAAAGTCTAAGCCTATCCTAATCTCTAATCCGGCTTCTCCCAGAAGCCCTCTTAGATCGCCGTCTTGAAGGCCGTGATACCCTATTGTATCAATCAATTGTTTGGCAAATGATCGCGAATTGCTAATCAGTTAATATAACCACCCGAAGGTATAACCGCCGGGTTTTATATGCAATGTCAAACCAATTGTACCTGCCCCAGACCTTTTTTGTAAAAAGGTCGCCGGGAGGGAAAGACTAAACAAACAAACAACATTGTTCCAATTGTTTATTAAGGATTTCAGCATATCTTTTACCTGTTCGAAAGAATTAAGCATAACTTCTGAATCCTCATAAAGATGAAACATATCTTTATTAAAGATGAAGTCCTTCAAGTATCCCTTTACACTTGAAACACTAGTAAGATTCAGGCATCTTTTTATCCCATAAAAAGTCTAAGCCTATCTTAATCTCTAATCCGGCTTCTGCCAGAAGCCCTCATAGATCGCCGTCTTGAAGGCCGTGATACCCTATTGTATCAATCAATTGTTTGGCAAATTATCGCGAATCGCAAATCCGTTAATATAACCACCCGAAGGTACAACCGCCGGGTTTTATATGCAATGTCAAACCACTTATACCTGTCCCAGACCTCTTTGTAAAAAGGTCGCCGGGAGGGAAAGACCAAACAAAATAACTGTGTGGAGCCCCCCTCGCCGGGAATAACACAGGAAGCCTGATCCCAGGCTTGACCACAGAAAACGCAGTTTCTGATGAGCCCTCAAGCGACCAAACTCGTCGGGGTAACTTACCTATTTTAGCCATCCTGACTAAAACTCGGTAAACAAAAACGGTGTTCTCGGAGCAACGAGAAAAAACGCCGGAAAGGTAACCCACACCAAACGAGACATAACAGGAGGGCGTAATGCATAAAGCAATGAATAACACAGGAAGCCTGATCCCAGGCTCGACCACAGAAAACGCAGTTTCTGATGAGCCCTCAAGCGACCAAACTCGTCGGGGTAACTTACCTATTTTAGCCATCCTGACTAAAACTCGGTAAACAAAAACGGTGTTCTCGGAGCAACGAGAAAAACGCCGGAAAGGTAACCCCCACCAAACGAGACATTTTAACACATTTTATACAAAGGGTGTGCGCAAAATTAGGGATACCTGAACAGGAGGGCGTAATGCATAAAGCAAAAACCGGGGCAAAGGTAGCCATGACAGAGACTGGAGGGAAACTTACTCCAGGTTCTGCATAGACCCGCCGGGACCCAGCTCTGGAAAAATAAAATTTCCAGGAATTAATGCTCATAAGGTTAACCCACTCATGTTCGCACACAGGTGTTAAATAACCCGCCGGGTAACGAGACGTAATACTCAACGACCACAGCTCGCTACGCGGTGGGGTTTCCTAAGTAAAGGATTTCAGAATATCTTAATTTGTCCAAAAGATTTATGAATACCCTCTGACATAATATATAAAGACCATCATGGCGTTTATAAGTGATTAAGTCTTTCCGGTGGTGTTTGTTTCCAGATTAAATTTTGGAAAAAAAAACCCTAAAAAAGACGCCGGCCCCCGAATTATCTCGTAGATAAAAAACTGGGAAGCCTGACAAATATACGAGATCTAACTTCTGCCGAAGTATCTTTTTAGATCGCCGTATGTTGAAGGCGGCGATACAAAACGTATCCCTCAAATGTCTGGTTAACTAACTGAATTGTAAGTTTGTTATTCTCATCCGTGCAAGAAACACCCGCCGGGTGTGAATAATAGTTTAAAAAACGTTAACCCCAATTGTGCCCTAAAGCGCCGTATGTTGAAGGAGGCGATACACAAAGCATCCCTCAATTGTCTGGTCAACTAAACTGAATTTTGCAAATTCGGTCATCCCACCCTTCCAGGTTGCACCCACCGGGTGAATTAAAGTTTAAAAGTTAACCCCAATTGTTCCTATCCCCACTCCTTTGAAACAGATCGCCGGGGAGGAAATACAACTACAGCATAGTTTTATATTGGCTTTGCAAAACCGAAAAAACTACAAACAACACGTGTCCGTATGAACACTGTTAGATGGGTACAGCCAACCCGCCGGGAATCAGAAGGAGCCTGAAACAGGCACCCCAGAGACGCAGACCTGGGGAGCCACAGACACCCACTCGCCGGGAAAACAAGCCTGTTTTAAACCACGTGTGGCCAAAACTTGGCAACCAGCCGGGGTTATCAAGGTGAAACCGAGAAAAACCCGCCGGAAAAAACCCACCCCGTCCAGATACCATCTGAACGCAACACCGGACCGAGGCGTAGCTAAAACACAACTAACGCCGGGCCCAACATAGTCCGTGGAATTAGCCAAAACACAACTAACCCAGGACACATAAATAGTCCGTGGAATTAGCCAATACACAACTAAACCAGGATACACATGACACAGTAGTACATATTTAGAAAATAAATCAATAACACTTGTATATGTGATAAAGCTACGAGAGGCTGGCTAGGCCTAGGCAGACGGATAACAGTAACATGTCGGAATATAAACAAAAAGCACTGAATTATATCACAACAGGAACCACCGCCAACACACCACTGTAGCAAACACTTCCGGCAAAGGGAAGAACTGACTCGGGACCCAGAAGAAACTTCACTAAGTGAAGAAAAATACGCTGGGAACGACAGCAAAAATACGCTACCTCATCAGAAAGATAAAAGGAAGCAATAACGTGTAATGAAAGCCGCCTGCATCACAAAGCTAGCTAACTGTGAAAAAGTTCACCTGTCCACAACAGGACCACGAGGGTACATCCGAAATAGATGCCCCAAACATACGACCCAAAATACACTGCACTGCGGGCAACCAGCCCAGGACACTCCTGCTACGCATATCCTAACCTTACTCGATACATCCCGGAGTAAACAAATGAGAAAAAACTCACTAGGGACGCAACAAATGCGGAACCCGCGGAGCGTGGGGAGACAGGTCCGGGCAGGCTGAGCGCAGAGCAGAGAAGGAAGAATGACGCCTGCAGTAGCGTCTGGTCAAAGATCCACACAAGTACATCCACGATATGATGGAAAGCTTATTAGATAGTTATTCTTATTTTCTTTTTCTTTTTATTTTTTACGAAGTTTTTTCGTAGTGAGAACCCAATTCATAATGACTGAAGCCATGAGTGAGGTCGCGTGCGCTCATGATGAAGGCTCCTCAGTTTTTAAATGCTCTGCGCGGTAGATTCAAACTACGGCGGATTAGTGTTTGAAGAGGATGCCTTATGTAATAGGCATGTTCGTCAATGATGGAGGGGCCACTAATAAATAGGGGTTTTATGGAAGAGTTCAGGCAGTTTCTCGAGGAATTTTCTGCTAAAACCGGAAGACTTTTGATATGTGAAGATTTTAATTACTGGGTTGACAGCCCTAATCTGAAGCCATTCTCTCCTGAGTTCCTTGAGTTGACTGATCAGAACAATTTTGTAAACCATGTGTCCCACCCAACTCATATCTTGGGACACACCCTTGACTTGGTTCTCTCTCCTGTGGGTTGTGGTGGTGTTCTGGATGTTGATGTTGAGAATGCCGACCCTAATACCTCTGATTATGCTTTGATTACTTTCAGCTTTGATTTCCCTAAGCCATTCACACATGAAAAAGTAATCAGATTTAGAAATTATAAAAATACAGACCAAAATTTGGCTAGCAGTGAAGTAAAACAGTACTTGGGAAGTATTGATATTTCCAACCTTACTTCAGATGAGCTGGTGGAGGTACATAGAAATGCACTTAAATTAGTGTTCGATCATCACTGTCCAGAAGTAGAGAAGAAAATCATAGTACAAGATGATTCACCCTGGTATAGCACTCGAGTTAAATTTCTTAGAAGAGCGCGTAGAAGAGCTGAACGTGAATGGCGGAAAAATAAAACAGACTCTACATGGTTGCAATATCTGTCAGCCAGAAGAGCCGTGGTCCACACAATCAAAGATGAAAAGAAAGTGTATTATCAGGGAAAAGTTGACTCATGTGGTAACGACCAGAGGAGGTTGGCTTCAATTGTAAACAGTTTACTTGGAAAAACAAGAGTCAGCTTAAGACCTTCTGTACCTGATGCAGAGTTGGCTGCCAACTTTGTGTAATTTTTTGCTGGCAAAATAACTCGCATAAGACAGGAACTGGATGATGCTTCTGTTGGTGAAGAACTTTCAGTTGTACTCCAACCCCGACACATTCCTAATAATGTCCTCTCATCCTTTCACTCAGTAGAGGTGGACATGATCTCGTCCTACATAAGAAACCTCAATAAAACATTTTGCCCGTTGGATCCCATAAATGTTTCCAAGCTACCAAGAGTCTTTGATCACACAGTTGAGTTTATTTCCAAAATAATTAATAAGTGCTTCTCTGAAGGTAACTTCCCACATTCTGAAAAGCATGCACTACTCCGACCTAGTCTAAAGAAACCTGGACTTGATGTTGAGAACATGTTGAACTATCGTCCTGTCTCCAACCTGTCCTTCATATCAAAGATATTAGAGCGTGCAATACTTGACCAATTACAACCACTACTTCAGCAGAATGAAACTATCCCAATTTTTCAGTCTGCTTACTGACAGCATCATTCAACTGAAACAGCATTGATTAGAGTACATAATGATCTAGTTGAGAACATTTGCAATGGTGTGGCCTCACTATTGGTCTTGCTTGATCTCTCTGCGGCCTTTGACACAGTGGATCACGAGTTGATATCGAGTGATCTTTATGATTGTGGTGTGTGTGACTCCGCTCTCTTGCTTCTTGGGTCGTACTTGTCAGGTAGATCCCAGAGTGTGATGGTAACTCAAATGGTCTCGGACTCGACACCCCTGCAGTATGGTGTTCCGCAGGGATCAGTTTTAGGTCCTATCCTATTCATAATTTATATCAGTAGTTTGTCTCTTCTGCTTCGTGCACAATAGTCACCTTTCACTTTTATGCAGATGACACCCAGATTTATGTGAGAATCACAAATATAGTTGATATACGGAATAAGATGGAATTGTTGATGTCTGATATCAAGAAGTGGATGAGAGCGAGAAAACTTAAACTAAATGATGGTAAAACTGATATTCTCATCATCTGAGGAAATAGAAGAGCTGATGATATAGTAGGTGCCCTCTCCATCAATGTGGGTGGATCTCAGCTGCGACCGGCCAACTCTGTTCGAAATCTGGGTGTATATGTGAACTCCCGATTAGATTTCAAAGAGCATGTAAACCAGATATATAGTTAAAAGTTGTTACTTGCACATCAGAAATCTCTATTTGGTGAAGCCGTTTATAACCAGACGTTGCCTCCTGACGTTGGTTCACTCATTGGTCTTCTCTCGTGATTATTATTGCAATGCCCTGTTGGTGGTTCTTCCAAATTATATTTTAAAGAAAGTTCAGTCTGTTTTTAACAGGGCCGCAAGACTCATTTTTGGTGTTCCACCTAGAACTCCTACTACATCTCTTCACATAGAACTGCACTGGTTGCCAGTAAGAGCAAGAATAGAATTTAAGTTGTGTTTAGTGACTTTTAAGGTTTTCAAATTTGGTGAGCCTAGGTACCTTGCGGAGCTGCTCAGGCGCCCACCGGCACACCATGGTGTAGTTGTGCGTCATGACAATGACCCTTTTCGTCTTGATGAACCAAGGGCTTTCCAGCAGTCTTCTTTCTTTGAGAGGTCATTCTCCTACATGGCTCCGAGGTTGTATAACAGGTTGCCGCTGTCCAAGAGACAACCGAGTTCTGTTGAATGCTTCAAGAGACAACTTAAGACTTTTCTCTTTGAGAGAAGCTATGATCTTGAGAGTGGTGTCATGACAGATGGCTATAGAGTTTAGGCTATTTTGCCACTGCTAGTGATTGTTAAATGTGTGTTGTATATAAGCTTTCTTTTGATGCATTGATTTTGTTCTTTTTTCTTTCTCTTTCCGAGCGCTAGTGAATTCTTCGGAAAAATTGGCGCTTATGAGAAATAAGTAACATGCTTATTATTATTATTAATATTAGACTTGACAGAGACACTTCAGGGGATCGTGCAGTACGGAAATAAACTCAGCAATATGGGATAAGGCAGATAGAAACGGAGAGACATACATGTGTACTACATGGATCTCCCCTATAAAATGCTACTAATTCAACCCATGTGAATTCCTTATCACTTACTCTTCTATGATTGCAGGTTTCTACCACCGCCCACCAGTGGGCCTACAAGGTGTTGGCACCGTCAACGGGAGACTACCAGAGCCGGGTGGAGCACCGCCAAGAGGATGGTGTGGTCCGGGGAAGATACTCCCTCATCCAGCCCGACGGTTCCCTCCGTGTTGTCAACTACATCGCTCACCCCGAGGACGGCTTCCAGGCCACCGTCCAAAACCAGCCCATCAGCACCTCCAGTACTTTCACTCAGCACCAATATAACCAGGCTCAAAGACAGAACACTGAACAGCTTACTACCCAGATTAACCAAGAGCAGAAGCAGCGTCTGCAATACCAGGACTTTCAGCGACAGCAGCAGTTTGATCAGCGACAGCAACAGTTTAATCAGCAACAGCAGCGGTTTGATCAGCAACATCAGCAATTTGATCATCAACAGCAACAGTTTAATCAGCGTCAGGAACAGTTTGACCAACGCCAGCAGAACTCTGAATATTATCAACAGAACCTACAGCGCCAACAGCATTTCACCCAACGTCAACAACAGTTTGATCAGAGGCAGCAACAGTTCACTACCAACCAGGACCGCATCGCTATCAACACACCAACGCGCTCCAACTTCAATCAAGGCCAACAGTTCTGGATGAAGCACCCACTGTATGCTCGGGTCAACACTCCCAGGCTCACCACTCAATATACCCCTTCCTCCCGGCATCAGCTGACCCCTTCAGCCCAGATCATCCCCTCACACTTCCAACCTGCTCAGCACAAATTTAGGTCCATTCTTCTTCGCCCGACCACCAGTGTAACAAATTATTTAGTCTAATGCAACTCAAGACACCAACAGTCGAGAGCACTTATTTCCTGACGACCCTAGAATGTAAAATTATATTGCAAAATCACGCTCAAAAGTAAAGATACGTATTACCACTACAATCTGCCATTGTACACATTGCCATCTTACAAGAAACAAAACTCCGCACAACACAAAAAACACCCACATTTCATAATTTCACCACCATCAGACAAGACCGGGCTGTCGGCGGGGGCGGTGGACTCATCACCCTGGTACACAAAGAAATATCATACATAGTAACCAGTGTACAAACCAAATCCCTCCTCTCCCCAAATGATAACACAACAGAAATACAATCAATTAAAATACGCACTGGCAACACCTCCAACATAACCATCATAAACACATACATCCCTCCCCAAACATCCCCTACAGTACCAAATGAATACAGACCACACTTACAACACATCACAAACACCCCACACCTCATCCTGGGTGGTGACTTCAACGCCAAGACGTCGGCCTGGTTTGTCGACAACCCCGACACAGACAGAGGGCTGGTACTACAAAACCAAACAGATAACCTCATCATCCTTAATGACATCCATCAACATACCCTATTCCTCACCAAGCCCTCTATAACCCATCATCTCCAGACATCACCTTTTGCTCCCCAGAACTCGCCCCCACAACATCCTGGAGGGTGGTCAGAACCTTAGGCTCGGACCACCTCCCGATCATTATCACCACCAAAACCAGACTCACCCCAGCTAGCCACAAACACACATACACCAATTATAAAAGAGCTAACTGGGAAGCATTCACAAATGAGACAGAACAACACTTCACAACTCTAAACAGTACACCCATCACTAACATCAACAATGCTGTACACATACTCAATAAAACTATCCAAAACGCTGACAAGACACACATTCCAAGAGGTAACAGAAAAAGACACAACCCCAACTTCACACCAGAAATTCAAAACCTCATCAGACAACGCGACATACTGAAACACTCCCCAGCACCCCACACACAAGACATCACACAACAAATTCAAGCACTCAACACCCAAACTAACAACAAAATACAAGAACAACAAAAACTAAATTGGAATAACTTCCTACAAACACTTGATCACAAAACAAACCCCAAAAAACTCTACAAAACACTAAACAGCATCACACTTTCCAACAGAACACAACACAATCACATGCTGCAATCACAACAACAGACTCTACTCCTTCATGTAAACAACAAGCAAACACTCTCATCAATCATTTCTCACATGTCAGCCACCTAAAACCTCACAAAGATGACCGACGTGTCATCCGACGTAAGAGACAATTCCCCACAGACCCTGACTATACACCCTTCACCAATCACCAGACAAAGCATATCATCAACAATCTCAAGCACTCACCCACCTGTGGCCTAGACAACATAAGCAACATACACCTCAGACACCTGGGACCACAAGGCATACAAGCACTCACTAACATATCAAACTACAGCTATTCACACAACACAATACCAGACATGTGGAAGCATGGTATCATCATCACATTCCCCAAACCCAACAAAGACCCCACGCTACCCTCCTCGCACCGCCCCATCACACTCCTTTGCTCCCCCTCCAAAGTCATGGAACGCCTAGTATTACAACTAATTACACCCGACCTACCCATAGCTCCAACACAACATGGCTTTAGGCCACTGCACTCCACAAAAACTCTTCTCACAGACCTTACACAAAGAGCTTTTGACGGCATCAACTCAGCTAGACCACCACACAGATCACTATTAGCCACACTCGACATTAGTAAAGCCTTCGATGCCATCCCCCGCCACAACCTAACAAACAAAATCTACAACACAAACATGCATAACAACACAAAAATGTGGCTGGCCAACTTCCTAGCAGGCAGATGTGCACACGTATCTTTTGCCGGTCAGTCATCTAAAATCAGAAACTTTCCAAACGGAGTCCCACAAGGATCCGTCCTATCGCCCGCATTCTTCAATCTGTACATGCACGATATAACTACACCCAATACGCCCCAAATAAACTTAGCTTCCTATGCAGATGACATACCACTCACATGCACACACCATGACCCAAAAAGAGCAACAGATCTCCTTCAACCCTATCTCAACACACTACATGACTGGTGCACTACAAACAGACTTAATCTAGCCCCAGCCAAATCCACCGCAACCCTGCTCACAAGCTGGAAGGAGAACACGAATACATCCCTCAACTCACCATAAACAACACACCCCTAACACATACACACACACCCAAAATCCTAGGAGTAACATATGATACTCATATGACATTCAAACAGCACACCACAAACATTAAAAAGAAACTGACACCCAGACTTAACGCCCTCAGGTCACTTGCTCACACAAAATTTGGACACAACAAAGAAACTACCACCACAGTATATAAACAATACATAAGATCAGTGATGGAATCACTGATCACCTACATCAAGAAACCAAAATCCTCAAAGTCAAAGACCATCTGGACATGAGAGGCACTCAATTCCTGGCAGCAGCCTCCACGAACCAAGACCACCCACTAAACTACATGGCAACACACCCACAGACACCAAGAAATATCAAAACAATACCCAGTACACGGTATCACACACAATTATTGTCCTCTCTCCCTCCCTGCCCACCCCGAACCAACTTCCAGAAGCACATCCATACTCATATCTCTCGCCGATCCATCCACTCACTCACAGACAACACGCAGCTGCATGCACGACCTCCCGAAATCCATCCTTCCGAATCCTCCCTTCCTCGCGAGGACAGAGTCCACCTGGCCAGGCTGAGATGCGGACACCATCCAGCTCTCCTGAGCTATCAGAAGAGACTGGATGACTCCGTTGTCGACGCCTGCCCGGGATGTAACACAGCACCCCATACCATTAAACACATCATAGAAGACTGCATTTCACACAACCACTTTTTTTCTTTTTTTTTTTTCTATGTGATTGAGGGAGGCAAAAGGCATAACTGCCTATAGCGAGTGCCTTCCCCATAGTTGAAAGAGTGACAAGGCCAAAATCAAGGGACGTTCGAGCCAAAATGCCTGGACACACGGAGTTTGAAGCAATTTAAGTCATAGGAAGAGGGAAAGACTGATTCTGGGAGAGAGTTCCAGAGCTCAGATGTTGAGTAGAAGAAAGTTTGAGAGTAACGTTTCACTCTTGGGTTGGAGAGTTGCACAGAGTAGGGGTGGGATTGAGTTGCAAGACGGGTACCACGTGCCCTACGTAAAGGAGGTGGTATGCACTGGGATAGCTCTGAGGAACACTGATTATTATAGTAGCGATAGAATAGCGAGAGAGATGCAACATTGCGGCGGAGAGAGAGAGATTGCAGAGAGTTGGTGAGTGGACGGGAGTTAATGATACGAAAGGCCTTCCTTTCAACTTTGTCTAGGAGAGCGGTGTGAGAGGAACCTCCCCACACATGTGAACAATACTCAATACAAGGGCGCACTATGCCCCTGTACAGAGCAAGAAGCTGTGCAGGGGAAAAGAACCCCCTAAGGCGGTTGAGCACACCCAGCTTCTGGGAGGCTGCCTTAGCAAGACTGGTAATATGGTCCTTCCAAATGAGAGCAGAAGAAAAAGAGACACCAAGAATATTGGAGAAGATGAAGGGTTGATTTTTGTATTGTTGAAGAATAAGGGATAGTCCCCTGGGAGATCCTGACAGGTAGATAGATGGAGAAATTGGGTTTTGGAAGCATTAAAGTTAACAAGGTTTTCTCTGCCCCAATTGGAAATAGTATTTAGATCAGAATTTAAGAGTTCTATGGCTTCATTACGTTTGTCGTTGAGGGATTGCTGGCTGGGGTGTACTGAAAAACTAATGGAGTAGTGTAAGGTTGAGTTGTCTGCGTATGAATGGATGGGAATTAAGGTACAGTTAAGGAGATCATTTATAAAAATTAGAAAGAGAATAGGGGATAGGACAGAGCCCTGAGGAACACCAGAGTTTATAGGGTGAGGAAGTGAACAATGGCCGTCCACAACCACAGCTATGGAACGGCCGGAAAGGAAATTAGAGACAAAGGCACAGATGGAGGGATAGAAACCGAAGGAGGGTAGTTTAGAAATTAAAGATTTATGCCAGACTCTATCGAAGGCTTTCGATATGTCTAGTGCAATAGAAAAAGTCTCACTGAAGTCCCGAAAGGAGGATGACCAAGAGTTAGTAAGATATGAAAGAAGATCGCCAGTAGAGCGACCCTTAAGGAAGCCATACTGGCGATCTGAGAGCAGATTATGAGAAGAGAAATGCTTAAGAAATTTGGAAGCAAGAATAGTTTCAAAAACTTTAGAAAGACAAGAGATAAGAGCAATTGGACGATAGTTGGAGGGTTGAGAACGGTCACCCTTCTTTGGGAAAGGTTGAATGTGAGCAAACTTCCAGCATGAAGGGAAGACGTTAGAGGATAGACAGAGACGAAAGAGTTTGCCTAGGCAGGGAGTCAGCACGGAAGCACAGTTTTTGAGAACAACAGGAGGAACACCGTCCGGACCGTACGCCTTATTAGTGTTAAGCCCAGAGAGGGTAGAAAGTACATCTTTAGAAGAGATTAGGATATTAGGCATAAGTAAGAGAGAGGAGGGCGGAGAGGGAGGAATAGCACCGGAATCATCCAAGGTGGAGTTTCTAGAAAAAGTTTGAGCGAAGAGTTTAGCTTTGTCAGAAGAAGAAGTGATGGTTGTGCCATCAGAGTGGGAAAGGGGAGGGAAAGACGAGGAAGATAAATTATTGGAGAGGTTTTTGGCTAGATGCCAGAAAGCTTGGGAAGAGCTAGAGTTGGATAGTTCAGTGCATTTATTATTGATGAAAGAGTGTTTGGCAAGTCGAAGAACAGATTTGGCTTGATTCCGGGCAGAAACATATGAAGAATGAGAGTCTTGAGTTTTAAGGCGTCGGTACCGTTTGAATGCTTCCTCCTTATTGCGGACAGCAGTAGAACAGGCATGAGTAAACCAAGATTTTTTAGCATTAGTCTGAGAGAAAGAGAATGGAATGTATGCTTCCATGCCCGATAGGATTACCTCGGTAATGCGTTCAGCACTCTCCTCGGGTCCTCGGCCATGGAAGCAGAAATCATTCCATGGGAAATCAAAGAAGTACTGCCGAAGAGCCTCCCAGTCGGCAGCGCCAAAGTGCCACAAGCGCTGCCAGCTAGGAGGATCGGGTGGCTGTACTGGAGAGATAGGACAGGTGACAGAGATAAGTTTATGGTCGGAGGAGCCCAAAGGAGAGAAAAGATCGACAGTATAAGAAGAAGGGTTAGAAGTTAGAAACAGGTCAAGAATGTTGGGCCGATCTCCGATGTGATCCGGGATACGGGTGGGTTGCTGAACTAACTGCTCTAGGCCATTTAGGATAGAAAAGACGTAGGCTTGTTCACCAGGTGGATCAGTAGTGTGAGAGGAGAGCCATTGGCGGTGGTGAACGTTGAAATATCCTAAGATGGAGATTTCTGAGAAAGGAGAAATGGATAGAATGTGTTCCACTGTAGAGTTTAGATAGTCAAAGAATTTGGGAAAGTTGGTAGAGTTAGGGGAAAGATAGACAGCACAGAAATATTTAGTAAGAGAATGACAGGAAAGTTTGAGCCATAAAGTTGAGAATTCAGAGGAGTCGAAATCGGGAACACGAGAGCAAGTGAGTTTGTTGTGCACATATGCACAACATCCGCCTTTGACTTTGAAACTAGGATAGAGAAAGTAGGAGGATACAGAGAAGGGGTTGCTGGATGTTGCTACAGACACCTGGGTTTCGGTGAGGAAGAGAAGATGAGGTTTGTAGGAGGAGAGATGGTGCTCAACAGAGTGAAAGTTAGAGGAAAGTCCGCGAATGTTGCAGAAATGAATAGAAAGAGTAACAGGCCGAGGTCCAGGTAATTGTGTGGGGTCGTCAGGGGATGGTCGGTCGGGTGAGGGGGCATTTATGGTCCCCCCCCCCCCCCTGGGGACTCCGAGGCTGGGCTACAATTCATCATTTTGTGTTTTTTTTAATTTTGGTGTGAAGGAATGAAGTGTGGTGTGCATGTTTAGTGTAGTGAAGTGGATAGGAGGAGGAGGTGTTTGTGAGAGCTAGCTGGATTGCTCTCAGTGTAAATGAGGCACAAAGAAAATCAGTAAGAGAGGCCAAGCAAATGAAACAGGAGTTCCAGCGACTCTTTATCACATGCCTATAACCTCACCTGGATCTAGCCCTGATCGATTGGTGCCTACAATCTCCCCACAATAACTTAATAACAACTTACGCCAACAACACAATCTACACTCAATGAGAGCTCTGTGGGAAAGCCCGATCGTGGCCATGGCCTTCCTCAGGGACTCGGGGCTGTTCGGCCAGGCAGCTTAGGGAACAACAACAACAACAACAACAACCACTACAATCTCAACTTTTATTATCTCTTTAGTAAAACGAAAAGACCTTCAAACAAATTAATGCAACTTTTATATTCAAGTCATGTGCAGCGTAGTTGAGGAGTATTTTTCATACATCAAGAGAGGATTATAAAGCTGTGATAGTGGTACAAACGTGGGCAAAAATATCTGTACAATATTTGAAGGAACCATTAGGACACACTGGTGATGTTTATTGAAAATGTAATTAGCCCTTTCGGGATACGAAGACGCATTAAAAAAAAACACATTTTCTGGCTATTATAAAACAGTTTACTTAACTTAGGAATGGCATATGTGAGTCAGAAGGTTATTTGAAAGTCTTTACTCGTTTAATTCCTACAAATCCTTCCTAAGCTGTATAAAATCGTCGAATGACAGCCAGAGTGAACTATCAAACTATCATAATCCTCAAGGGGCTACTCTAATATAACCGGTCCGTATGTCTCCTTAGAGGCTTAGACAATGCTCGCTGTCATTTATATCATGAGAAGGTATTAAAATATTTCCCTCCACGATTATACAAGACTAGAGCGGGAATGTGCACTAATTCACGGCCCAATAGACATACCAGAGGCAGGTTCAATAGACATACCAGAGGCAGGTTCAATAGACATACCAGAGGCAGGTTCAATAGACATACCAGAGGCAGGTTCAATAGACATACCAGAGGCAGGTTCAATAGACATACCAGAGGCAGGTTCAATAGAATCAAGACGGTTTCATAAACAGATGCAGTAACTCCTGATACTAATACTAATTCACAATTTTCGTT
The DNA here is from genome assembly GCA_032716605.1 of Paralithodes platypus. NCBI lineage: Eukaryota > Metazoa > Arthropoda > Malacostraca > Decapoda > Lithodidae > Paralithodes > Paralithodes platypus. The sequence continues at coordinate 91,873,581 of CM064487.1, read as the reverse complement.
GCAGGACATAAATAAATATTAAAAATAAAATAAATGTACTTTACATTTCATTATTATGTTTATTTTAATAACAAATATGTGCATGGTAGTAAATTTAATAGTATAAGCTGTGACATTGTACAGTTGGCCAAATAAGTGATGTCGCGGCACCAAGTATATTTCGATCAATAATTGGTATCAGCAGTATGTAATTTATCGTTTCGAGTGAGATATACAAACATGTCCCTATCTATACACATCCTATTCAACATCTGACATACATTAATACAACACACAGAGAGCAAAACATAATGAATTAAAGCGGCGACACGACTTATTTGGCCAACTGAGAGAGAGAGAGAGAGAGAGAGAGAGAGAGAACTACAATGAGTGCAGTCAACTGAACATGTAAGTGGCAAGAGAGAGGTTGGTTAAAGTAAAGTGTTACGACCGGGACTCGTATAAACAAGGGCTCTTAATCATTGGACTAGAAAGGCACACAGCCACAACGGTAACACTAGATCCAACCCTCGAACTTATAATGCCGGCGCACAAAAACACCTATACCCTCCAGAGTTAAATCTGCGATAGCGGGGTATCCTCTAACTCGGTATAAATGCACTACTACTACAGGCTGATGATCTCTGATACAGCCTGGTCACAACAACATACAATTACGTTAATAATGTATACAAGGAAAAAGATAGAGAGCTTAATTAAATCACTGGAATGATTTAATGCAAACAAGAAGAAGGTATAATTAAAGTTACTCTAAACAATAATAAACTGTCACTCCTATATTAAAGAAAGTGAATGAAAGTCCTAAAGCATCGAACCGGAATCTTCTGAAGAAAGTCTGATGCAGCTTAAGATGATCGAATCGGAATTTGAACTGTTATATAAAGCAGGAACAAGATATGACAAGTGTAGGGACATACAGTGTTAACTGGCACGGGAATAACGATAAATGCGCAATAGTATTATCTCCAACAACAAAAGAAGTACTTCCTCAGGCAATGCAAAAGCCTGCTCGGGTTGTGCAACTCAACAACAACCAAGGCTTACAATCAATGTGAATAAAAATGCTGCATACATAACATAAGAGCTTATAATCCTAATCGGGTGTCTGCTAGGCGAATAAAGTCTAGCTGGGATGTCGTAGGCTAGGAAACAATGGCTGAGCAAGCGGCTCATAGCCTAGCGAGGTCCTTAAGACTGTACGACCAAATTACGTTAAATGACGGGGTGCTCTCTTGAGAGATCCAGATCGCTAGTATCTGGTTCTCTCTTGCCGACCCTCTTCAAGTCAAAGCAAAACGAGTTAGCACAGTGTAGGGTGGCAGAGGCAAAAGCCCTCACTCGCAACACAGTGCTAAACTCACAAGGTACACAGTCAGGAAGACCACCTAGGCTTCCCACGTATCCGTTACGATTGTACAAGTTCAACAAAACCTGGTACACATCGGAAATCACAACATCAATATATATACAGTATATATATATATTTTTATTTTGTTTTGTTTTTTTGTTTTTTTTACCCATAGGTGGGTCTAAGGGGGGGAAAGGAGAGGGGGGGGGGGGGAGGGGGGGGGGGGGAGGGAAGAGAAAGGAGGAATGTATGAAGGAAAGTAGGAGAGTAACAGTTGGTGGGCAGACCACCTTGCTATGTTGTGTGTTTGAAACATATGTTTTTGTGTTGGGGCAAGTGGTGTATTTTCTTTATGTTTGTTGTTTGGTAGCTAGCTAAGGACGAAGGTGTGATTGTTATTATTATCATTATTTTTATTATTATTACTGTTTGTGTATAGTTGAGTTCACTATTTTTCTTTTTGGTTTGAATTTTATTTAGTATTTGTTTTTATTAATATATTGGATCTGGTTCCTCTATTTCATTTATTATCTTTAGACTACTTTTGAACCAGGAGTGTTGTCTGAGGTCTTGTTGTAATTCATGGTTATTTTTTATAGTTACGAATATCGGGTTTTGTAGGTGTTCTAGTCTGCTCCATATTTTCGTTGCCTGTTTGTGGATGCGTATATTAAGGGGTAGAGTGTTTGTGTGTTCGTGTATCTGGATAGTTGTCATCGTATATGGGTAACGTTGGTTAGTGGCAAATCTTAGTGCTTTATTTTGTATTATTTGTAGTTTTCTGAGTTGTGTTTTACTCAATGTATGTGTAGGTACGGGGGGATAGTCTAGGATTGGTAATATGAGTGTTTTTACTAGGTGTGTTTTTATTTTGGTGTTAAGAGCTGAGAAGCGGTATAGTTTGTTCAAGGTTATTTGTGCTAGGTTTTTCCTCTCTGTTACATTTTTGGTGTAGCCATTTGTGCTAATTGTTAGGCCAAGGAGTCTTCCATTATTTGTGCTAATTGTTAGGCCAAGGAGTCTTCCATTATTTGTGCTAATTGTTAGGCCAAGGAGTCTTCCATTATTTTTTTCTTCTATTTGGTTATTATTTATATGTATTTGGGTTTTCTTTTTTACTCCTAGTTGGATGACTGTGAATTTATTGACGTTTGTTTTAATTTTCCAGTTTTCCTCATAGTTGTTTATTATCTCTGCTTCTCTTTGGCTCTTTCTAGCCATGATGACTCTGGATGGCCCTCCATATCCTACGATCTGTGTTATATCGTCTGCATATGCAATGTTTGTGCCTGTTTGTGAGGGAGGGGTGTCGCTTGTGTAGATGGTGAATAGTGTTGGTGATAGTACTGATCCCTGAGGGACACCACAGCTTATGCTGATTTTGTCACTTAGGGTTGTTTTTATTTTAATTCGGGCTGAGCGGTTTACTAGGAAATTATTCAGTAGCTTTTCTATTATTATTGGGAGATTTAAGTTTAGTATCTTATATTGCAACCCTAAGTGCCATACCTTGTCAAATGCTTTTGATATGTCTCTCAGGATGACATGGCATTGTCCTTTGTTGCTCATGTTGTGTGCTATTGTTTCTGTTGCCAGAGCTAGGGCGTGTGTGGTGCCTCTTTTTTCCCTGAAACCATATTGTGCGGTGTTGTATAGGTTATGTGTAGTTAGATATGTTCTTAGTCTTTTGTTTATGATTCTCTCGAATATTTTCCCTGGCACTTCTAGTAGTGATATTGGTCTTTGGTTTTCTTTGTGGTGTGGGTTTTTATTTTGTTTGGGGATGAGTTTTATTGTTGCTTCTTTCCATTTGTCGGGGAAATATCCTATGGAAAGTGCTGCATTTAGGAAACTTTTGAATGTGTTTAGGGCTGAGTCAGGTAGGTTTTTAAGGATTGTTTTGTTTATTCCACTTTGTCCTGGGCATGTCTTTTTGAGTTTTTTTATGATTGGTTTTATGTTTTCTGTGTTTATTGGTCTGGTCAGTGGGTTGTTAATGTCAAGTCTGTTAATGTCTATGTCCTCATATGGGATGGTTCTGTGTCTGTTTATCTGAATGAAGTCTTTAATGTAGTCATGTCTTGGTAGATCGTTGCCCCCATCATTGAGTATACTTTCCCAATATTCTTTATGTATCTTTGTCTGTTCTTTGATGTCATATATTTTGTTCCCCTGAGGGTCTATTGTGTAGTTTGTTGTAGGTGTGTCGTGTCCTTGCATCATTCGTATTTTTTTCCAGAACGTTTCTGGGTCAGTGTATGAGTTGGCTGTTTCTGTTAACTGTTGTCTCCACATTTCGTTGTATTCTTTTATCATATTTGTCTTGAGGCTGTCTTGCATCTGTTTGTATTGTCTGTAGTGGTTATATGTCCATCCATGATTGTGTGCATGTTGTCTAATTCTGTTGTATTGGTTCAGTATCATTTTAGTTTGTTGGCTCATTTTAGGACTATTTAGAGTTTTATGGTGTGTTGTGGGGATATGTTTTTTCACATTATCTTCAATTATGGTGTGCCATTCATTTATTTTGGTGTCTATGTTTTCCTTTTTTCCGTTGTTTAGGTCAGTGTTTAGTTGTAGTTTTAGGTCAATGTCAGTTTTGAATAAGTCCCAGTTCGCTGCTTGGAATTTGGGTCTTGGAGGGGCAGGTATTATTATTGGTAGGGTGGATATTGTGGTTATGATGGGGATGTGATCGCTAGTGGTGAGTGGTCCGGGGGTGAAGTGTATGTTGTGGTAGGTTTTATTGTTGGATAGTGCTATGTCGGGGTTAGTTGATGAGTGTGGGCGTGGAAGGTTGGGAAGTGGGGGCCTATGTGTCTTATTAGACCGTTAGTGATTAATGTGCCTAATTGTCTTCCCACAGTGTTTTGGGTCCTATTATTCAGTGTGTGGTGTTTCGCGTTTAGGTCACCTATTAGGTATACTGGTATGTTGTTTCTGAATAGTCTGTAGAAGTCTGGGGTGGGTAAGTATGGTCTTCTGGGAGGTAAATAGACTGTGGCTATTATTATTGGGCCAGTGTCAGTCATTATTTCTATAGCTAGGAGGTCAGATATAAAATCATCATGTATTTTATGTGTGATAGTTTCTAGTACTGCTATAGCTGTACCATCCATGGGACTGTCAGTTATGTTTTTTTGTTTTTTTTTGTAGCCTTGTATTTTTAGTGATTCGCTGTTAGGGACGCCGTGGCTGTTAATGAGTATTATGTGTGGTTTTATAGTGCTATATATGTTGCTTAAAGTGTGTCTTCTATTACTCCAGTGTAGGACGTTGTGTTGTAGTATTTTTAGTGTGTTCATGAATTTTGTTTGATAGATGATCTTGTTTGTGTTTTGGTTTGGGGTCGGTTGGAGTTAACGATTAGTTTTCCTTTCGTGTAGAATGCTTCATTTAGGGTGTTATCTGTGTAGCATTTGTGAAAATAGTTAATAGCTTCATTTGGTTGCCATTGGGTACCGTCTATGTCCTCAACTATAACCTTTTTGAGGGGGAGAGTTTTCCTTAGTTTATCCCATAGTTGGCTGTTCTTTAGGTTTTTGAATTGTTCATCAGTGTGTATCATTATTTTGTAAGAGTGTCCTGTTACATGTTCCTCAAGACTGGGTAGTTCTACATCGAGTGTTTCTTCATCACTGCTTGATTCTGTGTCTGTCTCTTCCTCATTGTCTTGCTGGTCGGGAGTGTTTTCTTCCTCTTTTGTTGTGTTATGGGGGAGTTGGCTAGTTTCTGGGTTCATTGTTGTGGTTTGTGTGTTGAGGTTTGGGGGTGTCCAGATTGTGAATAGTTGGAGTATTTTTCTATATTCTTCTTTGGTATATTCTAGGGGTTGGTATGGGGGCAAGTTGTTCTGTTGCAGACTCTTTGCCATTGCTTCTTGCATGGTTGACTTTTCGGTTACATTGCACATGTGGGCTTCCATTAGACTAGTGAAGTACTGTGCATTGTTTATGTGGTTTGTATTTGTGGCAGGCATTTGTGGCTGCCTGTTTGGGGTGTTGTTGCTTGTAATGTTTGCGTAGGTTTGGGATTTCTTTTCTTGTCTTTCTGTTTGTTTTGTTTTGAGAATGTTTTTTCTCTTTACACATTTCATTGCGAGGGTTCTATGTTCCTCTCCGCAGTTTATGCATTTTTGTGTTTGTCCTGGGGGGCAGTTCTTCCAGTCATGTCCGGTTTGACCGCACTCAGAGCAGATTTTGTACTCTGAGTTTTGTGGGCATTTGTAAGTGGGGTGTTCATCTAAGGCATAACATTTCATACAAGTTTCTATGTGAATGTATTCGTCCTGTCTGATGTCCCATTTGGGAATAGTCAGGTGGAACATCTTTAGGCCGTCCAGGGCCTTCTCTGCCATCTTTACATCTTCGAATTCTATTTTGACATAATGTGCACCGAATTTGGTAACATTTGTTATTTTGGCGAATGCATTTTTCTCTTCTGCTTCTTGTTTTATGTCTTCGGCTGCATTGTCAAAGATCATTTTGTCCACCTTTGAACATATGACACTTCTCTTGGCCTTGATGTGCATAGGTAGTATGGGGGAGAAGCCGTCATTTTCTAGTGTGTTGGTTGCTTCCTTGGTGAATAATTTCTCAATGTCTTGGTCTGTTGGGGTGATGACAATTAAGTGGTCATTATTGTGTTTTACTCTTATTTGGATATCTAGCGGGGATGTTGTGTGCAGAAAATTGTTGGGAGCCTGTTTATCATTGTGATGTTTTAGTTTAATTTTGACCCTAGCCATTTTTCATTTTTTTTTTTTTTTTTTTTTTTTGGCCCTCTACCTGCCTAAAATACGTGGGATGTAATGCTAGTGTCTCAGGGTACCTTTTTTCCGGCTAAGTGGTTAAAGAGGTTCCTGGACTTCCCTTCGTATTTCCTATTCCTATCAGAGTTTTTGCCACCCTTACCTTATTCCTCTCCACCCTTCTGAAGGGCCCCCTTGTGCGTATAGCCGCAGGGTTCGGTTTGGACAGATAGGCAGGGACTCTAGGCGAGCCAGCAGTGTTTGATTTATTTGTCAGGTGTAAAGGTTTTCCTTTATTTTAGCAGTCAATCATCATTTTCATGAGCCAGTTTTTTTTTTTTCCTTGTTTAACAGTCAATCATAAGTGTCCAGCTATATTACTAGAGTAATATTTCTGATGCTCTGTTTTTTTTTTTTTTTTTTTTTTTTTTTATTTTATGCTCTTTCCTCTTTGTGTTCAATATTTTCAGAGCTTATTCTAGCGTCCTTCTATGATTCAGAGCGCTTTTTTAGGAGCTGCCTGGCACAGTGGACTTGAGTAAGATGTTGAACTCGTATACGTTCGCCCTTCTGATAAGAGAAGCCGCGTTTTTAAGAACAGTCTCTTCCAGTGGTCGTGTATACGGATTTGGGTTATTTATCAGAGCTTATTCTAACGGCCTTCTGTTAATCAGAGCAACTGTTTTATGAGTGCCTGACACAGTGGACATGGATAAGATGGAGCAGCTGAGAGCAGATGTTTGGAGCAATTTGGAGCAATTTGTGTCGTCAGTGTGACAGTCCAAAGGAATCCAGTGGTGAGTGGTCTAGCATTAAATAGCCCAGCAGACAACCAAGAAATAGGTAGGGAGACACCGCGAGTGTGTCGAACCTCTACAGACAAAATGTTAACCCCTCCAAAATGTCTAACTAAACATGGAATATCTGAGAGCTTCAGCATATAATACGATGGCCGATATATGAAATCGTGCAGAACCAAAGGGGAGTTATGATATTAAATAGATTGGAAGAATGAGAGGTAAGAAGTTGAGAGAGAGAGAAAGTGTTCTATAGGTAGAAGTCGGGGACAGGTGGCAAGGGAGGTGTGAAGGGTATGCTGGTCAGGCAAGCTCTGAGCAAGGAAGGCACAAAGGCAGCAGGGAGTGCGGGGGGGGTCTACTTCCTGCCACGGCAGGAGGGCTGCAAGGCGGCCAGCCACTCAGAGGGCCCGGCCGTGGCATGACGTCACCGAGACAACACGTAACACTGCGCGGACTACCCTCTGCCTCCTGCACTTACTCACTCACACTCTCTAGCTGTATCATTCAGTCTTATACATTAAACTTATAACTAATGATATAAAATATAATGCATTGTCACAGGCAAAAATAAAGACCACTTCTATACTGCCTGTGACATGACGATTCACAAGAAAGAAAGTACAACATTGTAGATAGACTGTAGCCAAATTCATTGCCCTGGCGAGTGTTAGCGAGCGGCTGAGCCCACGTGGCGTTCTGCTAAGCTGCAGGCGTCACAAAAGTTGCTGATCACACGCTAGGCTGTGCTTGGCCGCAGTGCTCAGCTCATTTTAAGGGGGTGACCTGCTTGTTTTCTTTCCTTTTCTCTCTTTCTCTGGCTTGTATCCATTCGGCCCCATTCAGACTACTGTTTTAAAACGTTTATCCTCATACAGGTGCCAATCTCTTCCTGGCGAGCGATAGCGAGCCAGCATATATTGTATGGAGAAATCCGGCTTCGCCGGAGACATTTTTCTATAGAAATATGTACAAATTTAGCTTGCTGTCAATTTATGTTTTTAAATATGCTTGGAAAAATCGACACTTGGATGGGGATAAATGTTTTAAAACAGTAGGCTGAATGGGGCCGAAGAGATACAACCCAGAGAGAGAGGGAGAGAGGGAGAAAACAAATATAAAAATGAAACTAAGTGGGCCCCCTTAAGGCTGAAATATAATGTTGGATTAGTTGAAGAGTGTACGAGACTATATTTCATACACCCACACACACGCTAGTAATTATCATATGACGATCGGTAGGGAGAGTATAAAAGTAGGGAGTCAATATAGAAGTAGGGAGTCAATATCAGTACCTTGGTATATCGGTCAATTATAACGGTCGATTTCGTAAAGGAGAATTGGAAATAAAAGAAAAATTCGTAAACTTGATTTAACAGTTGATGTATGTATGTATGTATATACTCAGACACATACCCCATTGCTGGAGGTGGCCAACTCGAGACAGAACCCGAACAGAAACCTTTAAAGTTCCAATTCTTAGGGTTCAGGACCACTTTCGCGTTCCCTCACCCCTTTCTCTGTCTCGTTGAATAGGATAAATACTAAATAAGGGATTTAAATTATTAACATAAGGTGTTACCAGTTATGACCTAAGCATTAGAAATATGGGGCCACTACATTGTAAGATATATAGAACCAATACTAATGAAATTATTTAGACTTGTGTGTACAAATAACATACGAAAACAAGTAACTATCCATTGGAGATGCATATTAAGGGGGAAGTAGTCGCTTTTTCTGGACCTCCTTCTCCCTCATGTTTAGCATATATGCTTTGAAATTTTAAGACGTTCGTTCCATTAGTTTGTCGATTTTAAGATCTTTCGCCCCGTTTCTTTGTCAATATTATGACCTTTCGTACCATTAAGGTGTCGATTTTTTACCTGGCGAGCGTTAGCGAGCCTGTAATTTAGAAGGAACCGACCGGGACATTTTTCTACCGAAAAATGTACAAATTTATCTTGATCTAGGGGGGTGTTATTTTAAGCTTAATGGAGGTCTAGCGAGGATACTCAAAAAATAAATGAATATATAAATACATAGACCAAAAAGCAAGCACTACCCCTTTAAATGTCGACTGATTTGTTATTGGGTGGGAATAGTGTTAGGTAAACATGCTAAACTTATCTATTTCATGTATAAGTGGCTGGTATTTAAACTATACCATGGATAACATATATTTTACCCCTTCACCACCATTACGTAACTTTTATCATATTCTGGTTACCATTAGACGATTTTCTTTAGTTTATAATCTACCTAAACGATTCAAAGGGGTAAATACGGTCTCAATAAACCCTCTTAGTAACGTAGGTCCTTCTTAAACTGCATAAAATCATCTAATTTTAATCAGAATCTCAGGTATAAAGACGTGATGGAGCTGAAGGGGTTAAAGTATAAGTAATGACTGCGGTATGTCAGGTGTGTGGTTATCACAAAATATTACTAACCCAGTATGGTTAAAAATGACAGTTGAATTAAGATAGATAGATCCGTGGATTACTTCTTGGAACAGTACTTTGTCAGCTCAATCTATATGCAGTAGTTATTGAGTGCATAAAGAAGTGTACGGCAGGGAGGAATATCTTTAAAAGCTATTGCGTAGGGATGTGGCGACCTCACCGCCCGTCACTTTGTGGCGCAGATAGCCTCTGGAGGTTGGGACTGGGAATCCCACCTCCAAAATTGTTAGGAGGAGGCTGTAGACACCAGCCGAACAGGGCGGTACTCCCGGGGAGTGCTAGGTGACTGATAAGGACCGCTGGCAATCCTGTTTTACCACCTGGCCTCCCTAGCTGATTCTTTCAGTGTCTTATCAATATTGAGGGCAACCCTAGCCTGCCCTTCAAAACACCTTCTCCTTCTATCAATACATTATACTACAAACACCTTACATACTACACTAACGTTTCCAAAGAAAACAACCAATGACGAAACCTCAAATCGCCTCGGAGTCCACGGGGGGGGGGGGGGGAATGCCCCCATCAGTCTGTCCCCTGGTAACGACTCGCCACAATGCTCTGGACCACCACCTTCTATTCTTACTATTAATTACTATAACATTCGTAGCCTTTCTTCTAACTTCCACTCTGTGGAACACCACCTCTCCTCTGCCAACCCTGATCTTCTCTTTCTCACCGAGACACAGTTGTCTGGGACTACTGACAGTAAACCTTCTCTGTATCCTCCTACTATCTCTATCCTCAGTTTCGAGCCAAAGGTGAATTTTAAGTCTATGTACGCAACAATCTTGCTTCTCTCGTGTTCCCAACTTAGATTCTTTTGAATTCTCAACTCTCTGGCTAAACCTTTCTTGTCACTCTCAAACTAAATATTTCTGCGCTGTTTATTTCTCCCCTAATTCTACTGACTATCCAAAATTCTTTGGCTATCTAACTTCTAAAGTGGAACACATTCTATCCATCTCTCCTTTTGCAGAAAATCTCCATCTTAGGAGATTTCAATGTTCACCACCCGCAATGGATCTCCTCTGTTTCCACTGACCAACCTGGTGAACAAGCCTACATCTTTTCTATCTTAAACGACCTAGAGCAATTACTCCAGCAACCCACCCGTATCCCGGATGCTTCGGAGATCAGCCCAACATTCTTGACTTATTTCTAACTTCTAACCCTTCTGCTTATACTGTAAATCTTTTCTCTCCTTTGGGCTCCTCCGACCATAAACTAATATCAGTCACCTGTCATATCTCTCCAGTACGGCCACTCGATCCTCCCAACCAGCGGAGCTTGTGGCACTTTGGTGCTGCCAACTGGGAGGCTCTCCGGCAGTACTTATTTGATATCCCATGGAATGACTTTTGCTTCCGTGGCCGGGCACCCTCGGAGAGTGCTGAACGCATTACCGAGGTAATCCTCTCGGGCATGGAAGCATACATTCCATTTTCTTTCTCTCAGTCTAATGCAAAAAAATCTTGGTTTACTCACGCTTATTCTACTACTGTCCGCAACAAGGAGGACATTCAAACGGTACCGACGCCTTAAGACTTAAGAATCTCATTCTTCCTATGTTTCTGCCCGGAATCAAGCCAAATCCGTTCTTCGACTTGCCAAACACTCTTTCATCAGTAATAAATGCACTGAACTATCCAACTCCAGCTCTTCCCAAGCTTTCTGGCATCTAGCCAAAAACCTCTCCAAATATTTTTCTTCCTCGTCTTTCCCTCCCCTTTTCCACTCTGATGGCACAACCATCACTTCTTCCTCTGACAAAGCTGAACTCTTCACTCAAACTTAGAAACTCCACCTTGGATGATTCCGGTGCTATTTCTCCGTCTCCACCCCCCTCTCTCCTACTGATGCCTAATATCCTAATCTCTTCTAAAAATGTATTTCTACCCTCTCTTTGCTTAATACTAAGAAGGCGTATGGTCCAGACGGTGTTCCTCCTGTTGTACTCAAAAACTGTGCTTCCGTGCTGACTCCCTGCCTAGGCAAACTCTTTCGTCTCTATCTCTCCTCTAATGTCTTCCCTTCTTGCTGGAAGTTTGCTCTCATTCAACCTGTCCCAAAGAAGGGTGACCGCTCTCAATCCTCCAACTATCGTCCAATTGCTCTTATCTCTTGTATCTCTAAAGTTTTTGAAACTATTCTTGCTTCCAAATTTCTAAAGCATTTCTCTTCTCATAATCTACTCTCAGATCGCCAGTATGGCTTAAAGGTCGGTCTACTGGTGATCTTTTTTCATATCTTACTAACTCTTGGTCATCCTCCTTTCGGGACTTAGGCGAGACATTTACTGTTGCACTAGACATATCGAAGGCCTTCGATAGAGTCTGGCACAAATCTCTAATTTCTAAACTACCCTCCTTTGGTTTCTATCCCTCCATCTGTGCCTTTGTCTCTAATTTCCTTTCCGGCCGTTCCATAGCTGCGGTTGTGGACGGCCATCACTCACTTCCTCATCCTATCAACTCCAGTGTTCCTTAGGGCTCTGTCCTATCTCCCATTCTCTTTATAATTTTCATAAATGATCTTTTCAACTGTACCTCCAGTTCCATCCATTCATACGCAGACGACTCTACCTTACACTACACAATTAGTTTTCCTGAACGCCCCAGCCAGCAATCCCTAAAAACCAAACGTAATGAAGCCATGCAACACTTATCCGCTATTCTAACTACTATTTCCAATTGGGGCAGAGAAAACCTTGTAGCTTTTAATGCTTTCAAAAGCCAATTTCTTCATCTTACTACCCGTTCAAAACTCCCAGAGGACTATCCCTTACACTTCAACAATACAAAAATCAATCCTTCATCTTCTCTCAATATTATCTTTTTCTTCTGCTTTCACTTGGAAGGACCATATTACCAGTCTTGATAAGGCAGCCTCCCAGAAGCTGGGTGTGCTCAACCACCTCAAGGGGTTCTTTACCCCTGCACAGCTTCTTGCTCTGTACTGTACAGGGGCACAGTGCGTCGTGGTGTCAATGAGCCTCCTATTTGGCAGTGCCAAAGTGCCACAAGCGACGCCGGCTGGGAGGATTGGATGGTCGTACTTGAGAGATAGGACAGGTATCATAGATAAGGTTGTGTTGTGATCAGAAGAGCCCAATGGAGAAAAAAGGTTTACAGCGTAAGCAGAAGGATTAGAAGTTAGAAAAAGTTAAGAATATTGGACTGATCTCCAAAGCAGTCAGGAATACGAGTAGGGTTCTGGATTAACTGCTCTAGGTCATTTAGGATACAAAAGATGTAGGCTTGATCACCAGGTTAGTCAGTGAAATGAGAGAAGAGCCATTAGCACACAGGCTGTCCCTGAGACTAAAACCCTCGACCTCACAATTTGCAGGCGAGTGCTCTACCAACCGCGTTACAGCCTGTATTGCCGGCTCATCTGTCTCATCTGTCTAGCTAACTCACATGGCATTTTTATTTACCCTATCTGAGAGAAGGTTTAGTATAGCTTTCCTGGCTCCATGAACCTACCTACTAGCCATGTGCCTCCCAGCTAAGTACTCCTCCCTACTCCCTTCCTTCTGGAGGGTGCCCAACCCCGAAAGGAGTTGAAATAGGGGAGCTATCCCCCTGCCAAAGGCGGCTTTCTAGGGCCTTTCCTAGCTGATGCTGAGAGGATTGGGTTCTAGTCATGTGGTGATGGGCTGGTCTATCAGAGTGAGCTGAGCGTTCTCTGCCATAACCATAGCTTACTCCGACTGTTTCTTTTACTTATGTTTTCTAGAACTCAAGTGACTGCGTCTCTTCCGTGGATTGACCTCCCTACTGCCAACCTAGAGGTTGGCAGATTGGGAGCCAAAGCGTCACATTTTTCCTTTGCCCCTCAACTTTCCCTTCATAATTGCTGAGGGGCACAGGGCCCTGGGTGGGGCTTTGGTTTCCCGGGCGTTTCAGCACCCTCCTCAGCTCCCCGCCTAGGAGTGGCTTCGGTCACATGGGCTTTATTAGTGGTAAGCAGGGAGGGGGCACTCAGGGCACTCGGTTATGGCCTTGGCCTTGCTCGGGACCTTGGGGCTGCTCGGCCAGATAGCCTGGGGAACAACAACAACAACTCCCTCCCTTCTTCCCGTGCCTTAAAAATATATCAGGGCACCCATCCTAGCTCTGCTCATGAGCAGGGAGTGCATGGTGGTAAAACAAAATAAAAATATATATCAAAAGAAAGAAAGATATATAGATATTATATTGTTGTTGTTGCAGTAATCCAGAGATGCCCTTCATGGGAATCTTGCGGCATCCAGGTAGTCCCAAGACCCGCACCTCCCTGAGGGTCCTAGAGAGATCCGTTTGTGAGAGGGCAGCGGGGGAGGAGGTCAGTTTCCTCTATCTGCCGTTCTCCCTGCAACGTCATCGTTGCAGGCGGATCTCATTGGCGCGTTATTGCCCCATTTAGTCGCCTTGTGAGACACGCAGTAGGATACATGGGGCATATTATTTTCCTCCACTAAATATATAGGACCCCCTTACCCCCAGGGGGTATATATATTAATTATATATATTCAAAATTGAATCCCATGTGGAAGGGACACGTTAGCCTTGGTCGGCAAATCATCTAGGAGAGACAACCTTATAAAAATTTGGGTGGATGGGACTCGTCAGCCTTGGTCGGCAACCTGCTTAGGGGAGTAACCCTGATACAAATCGTTACTGCTTACATAAGGGTGAAGCAGGTTAGTGGATGGACTTGCCGAACACCACTGTAGAGAAATAGAGCTAAAATGATACATAGAGGGCCTTGGGATCAGACGGGTCCTAAATTGAGTGGTCAGTCCTATAAGTCCTTCAGTAAACTGGCATGGGTTGTCCCTCTTACAGGGGATAGGTCCACTTGGAGGCCTTCTGTGTATGTTTAGTTATTTTTTAGGTTATAAACATATCGTAATGCAGTTACACATTCTAATTGCCTGTATGTGTATATATTTATGAATACCAAAAATATTTGTGCTTAGCTTAATTAATACAATTACAGTATATGTGATGCTAAGCATGGATTTAATTATGTTGTGGTGTTACAACTTAACGCAACACAGTGTAAGGACTGATTGGCCTAAATGTATACTCTTCCAACATTATTTTCTAGTAACACCTATCAATTAACAATGGCTTAATTTTCTGAAATGTAACCTTTAACATGCAAATAACTTATTCCAATGCATATTAGATCAGTTAAATACCAGAAATCTTTCAGTAATGCCCTTAAACTAGTGGATATTATTATATATAATTAAAACACGGTGTTCATTAAGATATTACAAATTACCATTTAATCCTTAAAATAACATTTAAAATGGATTGAGTCACAATAAGCAGGTACATTTTCCCTCACTCCGCTAAACAAATAACCTTATCAAAGTCTGATAATTTATAATAATATATTACAAGTGCAAGACTGTTGTTTGATAATTAAATGTTATCCTGTAATACACTATGCATGGACCTTAGCTGAGCATTTAAAATTGTTAATGCAGTACGAAAATTATTAATTAAATTTGTATTGAATGTGTATTTGATGTTTGATGACAAATACTGTAATTATATAATTGCAATGAGAATACAACTTAATACTAAGGAATAACAGTAAGTTAGTTAAAGAATAATATCACTACGCATCGTCCAATTAAATTATATCTAACTAGGATGCAGAAAAGCCTTTCGTTCACCCACGTCCTACCTATTACATAAACAATTTCCTGCACAAATCTAATCTACTCTACGGTACATTCCCTAACACTTTTACAGTAAAACATTAGTAAACTAATGTTCTGACACAAACTACAACTAAATACCAATCCTTCATAAAGAGTATTTCACCTGGGAAGTATAGAAGTTAATTTCTTTATATAAATTGTATTTTTGTTAGCCTAAATGAGACCGTATGAACCACGCACCACAGTACACTTATGAATGTGTGTGATTTACGTACAGTTGGGGTCATAATTCCTTTTCCACCCCTCGATCCCTAAACCATAGATCTGGCAGCGCTGGGTTGGGTGAGCGACCAACTTTCTCACACAGATAATCAGACTTGAGCTGACCACCTGAGTCGGATTGTCTGTGTGAGAAAGTCGGTCGCTCACCCAGCGCTGCCAGATCTATGGTTTAGGGATCGAGGGGTGGAAAAGGAATTATGACCCCAACTGTACATGTCCACGGTGTATGGTAAATGTATGCATGTGGTGTGTGTGTGTGTGTGTGTGTGTGTGTGTGTGTGTGTGTGTGTGTGTGTGTGTGCGTGTGTGCGTGTGTGTATATATATATGTATGTATGTTACAGTGTGTATGGATATGTATGTGACTGAGTGAGAGATAATAATGTGTAATTGGTGTGTGTGTATAGGTGTGCGTCGGACTAATCATATGCGTTTAAGGGGACACTGACTGCTTTTTTGGCTAGACATCTCTCAAACTTAGATAAACATCCCCTAGACCCCCTAGACCCCCAAGATAAATGTTTACATTTTTCGGTAGAAAAATGTCCCGGCCGGCCGGTTCCTCTTACAATTACAGGCTCGCTATCGCTCGCCAGGAAAAAACCGACACCTAAATGGCACGATAGGTCTTAAAATTTATAACGAAATGGGACGAAAGGTCTTAAAATCTCCAAGCAAATGGGCCGAGCTTCTAAAAATCTAAAAAATAATGGGACTAAACAAGAGGGAGAAAGGGCACCAGAAAAACGACCGTCTCTCCTTAATATGTTTCAACCTAAATAATAACGGTCTGCCAATATGCCCACACACCTATATGGCAGCCTGTGAAAGACAAATGGATAATGGTTGAAAAATACGGTTATTTTTATATAAACACCATCTTCAACTTATCACTCATTTAGCAAACTTTCCCAAAGAGTATAAAACACGGATTCAAATATAGTTGGCAACTGGCATTTGTTAAGGGCTATAGATACTTAAGACTAGAGTCAGCTACCTTCGAAAACCATAATCATGGTTTTAACTAAAACACACTGTATGTATGTTTGCTGAATTTGTCTGCTAAACGGAATGGCAGTCTACAGCTTGAATGTTTATTCTCTTATATTTAATAAATGCCTATCTTGATCCAAAATGTGTTGGACTGAACCTGAGAAAGTTTTTGGAGTTGTAACTATAGGCCTACTGCATGAGAGATCAAAAAGTGTATATAATCCACTTACGCTGAAAAAATATAAATGCATGAATATCTACAGGTGTAATTTCTATAATCAGTAAATTTTGCGGAATTTTTGCTTGGTAACCAACTTCAATGGATCTGAAAAAGCTAGTATGTGAGGCACATAGGAAATTGGGTTACAGTAAATCATAGTATAAATAATATGGTGCACAAATTAGGATTGTAAGACAGGTTTGGAGAAACTTTATACCTATGGGACTATGGAATACTGCAGGCCTGTAGAGATCACCTTAGAGTCAGAGGGGCACCTTAGATTTATGGGGGCGCCTTAGACTTGCACCTTAAATGTATATAAATTAATGGGTACCTTACAACTTAACCCTTTCACGCACATATGACGTAGAAGTTGCCAGATTAGCAATAAGAAATAGAGTTCTCTCACTCTTATAATTACCTCTCCAAAATTAGTTTTCTGGCCACAGCTAACTCAAAGACATCTGCAGAGGTTGAAGTAACTAAACTAAAGGTTTCTAAATACCCCTGATGGTAACAAAGGCTTTAAAGTATCCCCAATAGGCTCAAAATCGCGTCATATGTCTGAGAGGGTTAAGGGCACCGAAATTCTATGGAGGGAACCTTAAAACTAATGGCAACCATTTGTTATCACCGTACAACTTATAGGGAACTCTTGGCTTATATGGGAACATTAGATTAACTTACTTAACCACTACGGCCAGCAGTTTTATTCTTTTTAAACTTCCTAAGGACCAGCTCGATCCAGAAGCGGTGAGGCTGGATGTGAGTGTAGGCGATAGGGTTGGTCTTGCCCGCGTTGGCCACCCCGCCCACACCAATCACCTTCACTCGCCCAGTTACCTCGTCCTCCTTCACCACCACAGACTTGCCCACCTGCAAATTGACCACACAAATTGAAATATTTATGTATAGGGTTAAAACATGGTCGAAGTCGCTCTGCTAAAGCAAATACAAAGTATTAACCAGTTTTGAATATTTCGTTGAATGAAAAACAAAAAAACACATCCACCAACAGTACCACCATACTCGGCCATCAGCCATCCACACATTTCCACTTATACATATACAGAAGGTGCATCCATCCGTATTTCACATCCTGATCCTTTGGAACAGTTCTAGGAGTATAATTTCAGACTCAGTAGTCTCGTTAAATTATTTCATTATTACTAGTACTCATACATTGGTACGTTACCACCTATCGCATTGCACCCAATCACCAACTCACATATTTGCACTTATCTCTACTCCCCTGTCTACCCACCCGAATATTTGCACCCACTAATCCACACACTTCAACCACCCAATCACTCATTCACACACTTAGCTATTATAACACATACCTTCCTATCTACTACTTACCATTTCAAAATTTCGGTCAACGCAGATGTGAGTCTTTGTGAGTATGGAGTCTAGCGTAGTCCGCTCCTCTTTCGGGAACCTTTGGCGCAAGCTCCGGATGCTGGCATAACACAGGGCCGGCCCCAGAGTCCGGGAGCTGGACCACCGGTACAAGCCAGCCTCACGACCACTGGGAACTTGAAGAGAAAATAAATTAGTCTTTCGATATGAAGACATAATTTCTTTGTCAAATTCTCACTATTAGTATACTATTTATTTCAGGTAAGACAAGACCCCCATGTAGCTAAGAGGCTGCACACATTCATAAGTAGCTTAGTGCATTGCTATTGGTTAACAGTAGGCTAATTAACTTACACAAGGAAAGAGCTCGCAGTAAAAGGATTGTACTGGATTTTGAACAAATATATATGAAAATATTGCTTGCATGGTGGTGTTGCTATACATTGTTTTCACTAATTGCCTACTTTAATCAGTAAAGGAAAGACATCTTTTAATAAAGAGGCTGCACGAACTTTCACTAACTTGAATAAATTGAATTTTTACCTAATATTCTGGACAGAACTATATCAATTTTGAAACTCAGAAACTACCATTTCTCTTGCTCAAGGGGTTAAAATTATGTCATTAAAGAACCTCTAGCAGGTTCCGCCTTTAATAATAACCAATAGACATTGATAAACACTCACGATCATTGATATGAAAGCCGATGATGGTAGACAAAGATAACTCCTCTGAATCCAGCTCCTCAAACTGTCCAGGAAGGCACACTGGCTGCACGTATTCTGTCGGCAGCACGGAAACACTTATAACCTACAGT
The DNA here is from genome assembly GCA_032716605.1 of Paralithodes platypus. Taxonomy (NCBI): domain Eukaryota; kingdom Metazoa; phylum Arthropoda; class Malacostraca; order Decapoda; family Lithodidae; genus Paralithodes; species Paralithodes platypus. Next base: position 91,854,886 of record CM064487.1, on the reverse strand, counting down.
TTAGTCAATATGGGTATGTTTAGTATTTGTGCAGTTATAATAATACTTATATCACAACAAAACAACATAATTTTTGTATAGACATATTTTACAAGAATTTGTGACATACAAACGGCTCAATATGCTTCAAACTTTCTTAAAATAAAGACACCATATATGAAGTACTTCACTGACATACATTGACATCGTTTCTCTAATAGCATTTTCAGATCGCCTTTACATTTACTCAGTGACATATAGAACCAATAAGTGAAACTTTGTCAAGAAAGTGCTTCTCTTTAATGTTGTGTCTGGGAAGAAATCATGTTTTCTCCAGATGGTTGGCTGGATACCCCAATGTGATATTCTTGCCAAATTGCCTGACGTTATAGGTAGCCCAGACCCCAGCCAGTCACATCTCTCTCACCGTTAAACTCCAAGGGTATGGCCAGTTCCAGGAGTCCCAGGTTATGTCCAGAGAGCAGGTCAGCCTCACTCCCGATGGCTGGGTGGACCCGTCGCCCAGCCACATAGTTCACGATGGCATTGGAGCTAGGGGTCTCTGTCACGTTCAGCAGTACCACATTACTGGAATTGTACATACTATTAGAAACTATCTAAATCATCTTGCCTAGCAATTTCTAATTTTACTCAAATGGAATATTGATAAATGTCAAATAATAGGTATTCTCTACAATTAGCAAAAATCTCAAAATATTGTTGCTAAAGTTTCAGTTCATATTTGCTAATATTTGGATACAGAAAATTGCATGAGCATGGCTTCAACTAAATTCAAGCCTACTCCTGACCAAAGAAAAATACAATTAGTGAACATTGTATTTTGGTATAATATACCCAACATTTAAAAAGCAGGCAGCAATGGACAAACAAAAAGTAAACACTTTTAGTGGTGGTTAAGGTAAGTGTTTAAAAAGAATTACACTGAGTAACAAAGAGGTTTTCGTTCTTATTTGGCATTAATTAGAATGGAAAAATGGTTGGGATTATTTTACTGAGTGTACAGCTAGTGTGCATTAATGTATAAAGAGTTCCCTCATTAAAGGTATGATGTATTATAATACATCAACTTTTTTACAAATTTTATACAATTCCAGTCATAATTGTAATCCTCGCATGCTCTATTAGCAAACGGAAAGTATGAATATCAAGCTTGTAGGAACCACCAAAAACTTAAGATATTAAATGACTAAGAGAATCACTGTATGTGGGTATGATCCCTTGATGATATAGGTATATTAAACCAGTGTTAATGACTGTTGGTTACTCAAGGACTGCATACCAGTACAATATACTGTAGTATGGCAAGGGATATATTGTGTGGGAGAGGCGGGGGGTTTTCTTCAGAGATGGCATAAGAGTAACTTCTCTTGAACTCTAGAATTCTTTCACTAAATCAGAAAATTGACTCATTTCATGGAAATGTACAATTACCCCATTAGTTTGACTCTTCGCCTCATCCAGGTGTCATTATTATCTGGGCGAGCGAGAGCGATCCTGTACCTTATAAGAAATTGGCTTACAGCTTGAAGGAGGTTGTTGGTGGGCAATTTTTAGTTTGAAGGAAGTCTGGTTAAGCGCTTTTGTTAGCCTAGGGGACAAACTAAATTACATTGCTCGAAAATGGCAAAGAAATCAAAATCCTCAATAATAAACCAAATATCATAACCCCCAAAACGTCGGATCAGCTAGTCTAAAGAAGTGAGAGGAGGTCTGAACAGATCGAGGCACCCCACTCTGGTATATACTGTATACTAAAGTGATACAAGTGGCTTAAAGGGAGGTTATTCTATTTTATATTTTTATTTCTTCTTATTATATATTTTTTAGTTTGCTCTCTAGACCTCTATCAAGCTTAAAAAAACACCCCCAAGACCCCCTTTCAAGATAAATTTGTACATTTTGTGTAGATAAATGTCCCAACCTTCCTACTAAAACTTAGGCTCGCTATCGCTCGCCAGGAAAACAAACTCGACACCTAAATAGCACGAAAGGTCTTAATACTGACAACAAATGGAGCGAAAGGTCTTAAAATTGCCAAACCAATGAGATGAAAGTCTTAAAATCTCAAATAATGGGACTAAGCATTAGGGAGAAAGGGGTCCCGATATAACAAATAGCTCCCCTTAAGTGAGGATGTGGTAGGTGCAGAGTACCACCCCTGCTGTGCAGAGTACCACCCCTGCTGAGCAGCGTACTAACTATAGGACCCCTTTATTGTCTAAACACTTAGAAGGTATGATGCATAATAGAGATGATGCATAATAGAGATGATGCATAATAGAGATGATGCTTAATAGAGATGATGCATAATAGAGATGATGCATAATAGAGATGATGCATAATAGAGATGATGCTTAATAGAGATGATGCTTAATAGAGATGATGCATAATAGAGATGATGCATAATAGAGATGATGCATAATAGAGATGATGCATAATAGAGATGATGCATAATAGAGATGATGCATAATAGAGATGATGCATAATAGAGATGATGCATAATAGAGATGATGCATAATAGAGATGATGCATAATAGAGATGATGCATAATAGAGATGATGCTTAATAGAGATGATGCATAATAGAGATGATGCATAATAGAGATGATGCATAATAGAGATGATGCATAATAGAGATGATGCATAATAGAGATGATGCATAATAGAGATGATGCATAATAGAGATGATGCATAATAGAGATGATGCATAATAGAGATGATGCATAATAGAGATGATGCATAATAGAGATGATGCATAATAGAGATGATGCATAATAGAGATGATGCATAATAGAGATGATGCTTAATAGAGATGATGCATAATAGAGATGATGCATAATAGAGATGATGCATAATAGAGATGATGCATAATAGAGATGATGCTTAATAGAGATGATGCATAATAAAGATGACGATAATAAAGATGACGCATAATGACATAATAGGGATGGCACATACTAGAGATGACACATAATAGAGATAATGGATAATAAAGAAGAGCATGGATAATAAAGATAATGCATAATAGAGATGATGCATAATAAAGATGACGCATAATAAAGATGACACATAATAAAGAGGACACATAATAAAGATGACGCATAATAAAGATGACTCATAATAAAAGATATAGCAGTGTATGAATATTCCCATATTCAAAATATGCTATAGGGGTGCAATGCCTGGTGAGTTATCTGCTCAACAGGTGGCGTTGTGTGTGTGTAAGTGTGAGAGTCCGAGTGTAGGGGGTGAGACAGTGAAGCACGGGAACGAGATGGCTTCAGAGATGGGGTCGTTTCGGGCCATGAGTGAGCACCGTGCCTCATGTGAAGGCAAGATGGTAGGTGCTCGTTGTACTCTACGTGCTTCACATGTCTCACTCCCTAGATTGGAACAAGACCTCACGGGCTTCACTGTTCATTGTAAAGCGGTGAATGTTAAGGCTTTCAGCCTATGCCCGAGAGGAAGTAAGTTGGAATATATAAAAAAAAAAAAAATAAAAAAATAAAAATAAAAAAAATAAAGATGCATAATAAAGATGACACATAAGAGGACATATAATAAAGAGGACACATAATAAAGATGACGCATAATAAAGATGACGCATAATAAAGATGACGCATAATAAAGATGACGCATAATAAAGATGACGCATTTTAATAAAGATGACGCATAATAAAGACGCATAATAAAGATGACACATAATAAAGAGGACACATAATAAAGATGACGCATAATAAAAATTACGCATAATAAAGATGACGCATAATAAAGCTAACGATAACAGAGATGCTGGATAATAAAGAAGACTCCAGCCAACCTACATATTAGGGGAGGTGACACAATCAGCATCAGTGAGGATGTGGTAGGTGGAGATAACGACCCCGGTACAGCGGTAGTGGAACAACCCGTCCTCGTGGGAACCCAGGGCGGCGACCCAAGGGTAAGCGGCAGTGGGGAGGCCCAGGGGGTTCTCAGGATTTTTGGGGTTCTAGAAGAAAAATCACGAAACAAAATTAAAGGTAAAATGAATAAAGAATAACTAAAGCAAAATTACTAAAGGAAATGCAAGGTTCATATTTTGGAAAGGAAACTGCATGTGCATTACTTGTAACTATGATTTCTTATATTTTGACCATAACTCCATTTTAAATTGTCGGAAATATTCCTATAGCATTTCTATACGATACACAGCTAGATGATCACATATTTACTGAAATAATTATTTTAACTATGATCATGTATACTTGACAGATAGATAGTTGTTGTTGTTGTTGTTGTTGTTGTTGTTCCCCAAGCTGCCTGGCCGAACAGCCCCAAGGCCCCGAGCAAGGCCAAGGCCATAACCGAGCGCCCCCACAGAACCCTTCCTGCCTACCACAATAAAGCCTGGGTGACCGAAGCCACTCCATGGCGGGGAGCGGAGGGTGCGGAAACGCCCGGGAAACCAAAGCCCCACCCAGGGCCCTGTGCCCCTCAGCAATTATGAAGAGAAAGTTGAGGGGCAAAGGAAAAATGTGACACTTTGGCTTCCAATCTTGGTAGATTGGGAGGTCAATCCACGGAAAAGACGCCGTCACTTGAGATCTAGGAAAGACATAAGTAAAAGGAACAGTCGGAGTAAGCTATGGGTATGGCAGATATCGCTCAGTTCTCACTCTGATAGACCAGCCCATCACCATATGACTAGAACCCAATCCTCTCAGCATCAGCTAGGAAAGGCCCTAGAAAGCCGCCTTTGGCGGGGGGATAGCTCCCCTATTTCAACCCCTTTCGGGGTTGGGCACCCGCCCACAGATAGATAGTTATATATATACTATATGTATATATACAATTTGTGTTTTTTTACTGACTTTTGCATAGGTAAACAAAATACACCCAGTAAACAATGTAAGAATCAATCATTAAGCTTAGGATAAAAAGAGATAATAACAAATTTGCTCTGAATACCTTAACGTGTGGAATATTCCATAGTAAAGTTGGTTAATAAATGTCTATGTATAATCCTGGGCATGCTAGCACAGAGAGTTGGGATAAATCTAGTATAATATCCACATACTGCCATCTGCACGTGTACAGTTGCAGTCAGGTGAAATGGTAAGCAAATTAAGTACACCAGCTCTTCCATTGTGTGCCTAATAAATCAGATCAACATATATAATGGATGGATAAAAAACACCATCTGAGGAGGAGCACTTTATACTGCTCAACATATATATAATATCTGGTCTTAGCTGTTCAACATAATGCATATAATTATCTTCTAGCTACCAATTTACCATGAAACCAGAATATAGAAATATAATCATGAGTATCTCAACAAAACGCAGTTCAACATGCAAGATTCCAGTCTTGTTTACTTCATTAGGGAACCTACACAGGACTGTTTTCTAGTAGAATAAACACAACACAATATTACAGATGACAATACAATATTCACCAACGAAAGATTTGGATAGGATTATAATAAAGCATAGCTAAAGATGCCAACGATAATAATTATAATAATAAAGATAATAGGATCACAGCATAACATATGACAACACATAACATTAACATATCCAAAGGGGAAAGGATTAGGAGTTTAGGATAGGAACAAAACAACATAACTACAGATGTCAATATCCAAAAGGGAAAGGGTTGGGATTGGACAAAACACTGTACAGCCACCAAAAGAGTTAACCGTTACAGACCTATGTTTCCTTATGTTATTATAGCTATATATTCTGTATATTCTTAGACATACATACAATGTTAACGTCGTGTTCCATTACATGTGTTGTAACGGTTCACGCGGTTGCCTTTCCACAGTTGGAATACAATACAACAAAGTCCCGTCACAACACTGCCCCATCATGTCATGACTATGGATGATGTTGGCATAGTGTTAGCCGTGCCGCAGCAAGACTCAACCGAGTCTAACTGCAACACCTGCACCTGCACTGCAGTATCTGCAAACCACACCCAGCCTCAACAGTGCTACAACAAGACAGTACCGTAAAAAGACCTTACTGTACATTAGACAACTTGGACTTAGAATAACAATATCCTGCCGAACAAAGCAGGATTAAACCATCAAAAGAATAGTTTAAGACTGCATATTTTGTTTGCCATTATATACTCCAAAATATCTACAGTATATTAGCATTAATCCATTAGCCCTGTACCAGGTATCTCTGTTGGCAGGTGTACATCCTAAAAGAGTAAACAATAACAATAACTAACCGAGCCACAGTCCAAGGGAAGCTGTATGTCAATCCCGCTGATAGTGAGGAACTTGGACACTGTATCCTCCAAATCCTTCACGACCTGCTCATCGTTGGTGGTGGTGGTGGTGGTGGTGTTGTTGGCATCTACGGTGGCCTCAAAGGTTTTCATCAGCGACGCATCATCATCATCTTCCTCCTCCATCTTCATAGTCTTCTTCATGTCCTCGATAGTCTAGAAGTTGGATTCTTTGTACGGTCATGCTCGTAAGTTGCGTCCCACCATCACTTGTTTAACTTCAAGATTTGTAAATTTTGTTTTGACTTTAAGTTTAAAAAGGCGTGTGGGTAATACGATAAGATGGAAACTAAAGCAGTCTCTATTGAATTAAGAAGTCGAGTCATGAAGCAAAAGTGGTATGCTATAACACTGACACTGTCGACTGAAATTGAGAGTTTACATGTATATTCTCAAAGGATTTAAGCTAAAATGCAAAAACTGTTGAATTAATTCAAAGCAGCAAAAAATGCCATATGAAATGCTAACAATAGAATGAATTAGCAATTTCTTAGCAACACAAAATATTAAATACTAACATTATCTTTAATTTGTTTAGGCGTTGGGTTGGTGATGGTTTGCTCTAGTGGTGGTGAGCTGGGTAGACTCCTTAACCTCAGCTGGCGGTCCTCACTACACATCCCCACCATCATGGTCATCTGGCTCTCGTACCCTCGACCAATCTACACACAGACACTACATTATAGAGTCTATTCAATATAATTAAGATGGAAATATTTACCACTAACCTCTAGAACAAAAAAAAAGCTAGAGTAACCTAACTAACATTTCTACCATCTGGGGAGAGTCCGCCAGGGAGAAGGTGTAAAAAAATACACCTAAATGGCACGAAAGGTCTTAAAATTAACAACGAAATGGGGCGAAAGGTGTTCAAATCGACAAACTAATGGGCCGAACGTCTTCTATTCTCAAAACTAGTGGGGCTAAACATTAGGGAGAAGGGGGTCCAGAAAAACGGTCTGCCTCCCCTTAAATAGGAAGAAACTTGCATCCTGGAGCGCATTGACAGGTTTGTGGTAGATTAGATATTATATAATGCCGCAGTGGTGATCAGCCAAGAGTATACTGTTGAACTAGTAGTGTCTTGGTGTACTGCAGTGTGTGGTGTGTGTCGCTGAAATGGTGCGGACTGTTGAACGAGTAGTGTCTTGGTGTACTGCAGTGTGTGGTGTGTGTCGCTGAAATGGTGCGGACTGTTGAACGAGTAGTGTCTTGGTGTACTGCAGTGTGTGGTGTGTGTCGCTGAAATGGTGCGGACTGTTGAACGAGTAGTGTCTTGGTGTACTGCAGTGTGTGGTGTGTGTCGCTGAAATGGTGCGGACTGTTGAACGAGTAGTGTCTTGGTGTACTGCAGTGTGTGGTGTGTGTCGCTGAAATGGTGCGGGACTGTTGAACGAGTAGTGTCTTGGTGTACTGCAGTGTGTGGTGTGTGTCGCTGAAATGGTGCGGACTGTTGAACGAGTAGTGTCTTGGTGTACTGCAGTGTGTGGTGTGTGTCGCTGAAATGGTGCGGACTGTTGAACGAGTAGTGTCTTGGTGTACTGCAGTGTGTGGTGTGTGTCGCTGAAATGGTGCGGACTGTTGAACGAGTAGTGTCTTGGTGTACTGCAGTGTGTGGTGTGTGTCGCTGAAATGGTGCGGACTGTTGAACGAGTAGTGTCTTGGTGTACTGCAGTGTGTGGTGTGTGTCGCTGAAATGGTGCGGACTGTTGAACGAGTAGTGTCTTGGTGTACTGCAGTGTGTGGTGTGTGTCGCTGAAATGGTGCGGACTGTTGAACGAGTAGTGTCTTGGTGTACTGCAGTGTGTGGTGTGTGTCGCTGAAATGGTGCGGACTGTTGAACGAGTAGTGTCTTGGTGTACTGCAGTGTGTGGTGTGTGTCGCTGAAATGGTGCGGACTGTTGAACGAGTAGTGTCTTGGTGTACTGCAGTGTGTGGTGTGTGTCGCTGAAATGGTGCGGACTGTTGAACGAGTAGTGTCTTGGTGTACTGCAGTGTGTGGTGTGTGTCGCTGAAATGGTGCGGACTGTTGAACGAGTAGTGTCTTGGTGTACTGCAGTGTGTGGTGTGTGTCGCTGAAATGGTGCGGACTGTTGAACGAGTAGTGTCTTGGTGTACTGCAGTGTGTGGTGTGTGTCGCTGAAATGGTGCGGACTGTTGAACGAGTAGTGTCTTGGTGTACTGCAGTGTGTGGTGTGTGTCGCTGAAATGGTGCGGACTGTTGAACGAGTAGTGTCTTGGTGTACTGCAGTGTGTGGTGTGTGTCGCTGAAATGGTGCGGACTGTTGAACGAGTAGTGTCTTGGTGTACTGCAGTGTGTGGTGTGTGTCGCTGAAATGGTGCGGACTGTTGAACGAGTAGTGTCTTGGTGTACTGCAGTGTGTGGTGTGTGTCGCTGAAATGGTGCGGACTGGCACATGGTCATGAAGCTTAGTTAGGACTTATGGGGAGGCAGACCGTTTTTCTGGACCCCCTTCTCCCTAATGTTTAGCCCCACTAGTTTTGAGATTATAAGACGTTCGGCCCATTAGTTTGGCGATTTTAACACCTTTCGCCCCATTTCGTTGTACATTTTAAGACCTTTCGTGCCATTTAGGTGTCCCTTTTTTCCTGGCGAGCGATAGTGAGCCTGCAATTTTAAGAGGAACCGGCCTTTGGCCGGGACATTTTTCTACCGAAAAATTTACAAATTTATCTTGAAGGGGGGTCTAGGGGGTGTTTTTCTAAGCTTGATGGACGTCTATGGAGGAAACAAAAAATATGAATAAATGAATTAATAGACCAAACAAACGGCCAGTCTCCCCTTAAGCAGACAATGGTTCAGTAAGGCATGCTAAGTGGGAGGTAGTTGCTTTTTATGGACACCCTTCTCCCTCATCTTTAGCATACTAACTTTGAGATCTTAGGACGTTCTTTCAGTTAGTTTGGCGATTTTGAGACCTTTTGCCCCATTTCTCTGTCAATATTAAGACACTATGTGTCTATTTTTTCCTGGCGAGCGATAACGAGCCTGTACTTTTAGAAGGAGGCCGGAAAAAAATTCTACCAAAAAATGTATACATATATATATATATATATATATATATATATATATATATATATATATATATAAAGACAGATAAGTGTGTTATATTTTCTAGGCGAGCGATAGCGAGCCTGAAATTTATGAGAAAGCAGCCTTCGGTCTGTACATATTTAGCTTGAACGGGGTCTGGGGGGGGGGGGGGTCTCTTAAGCCGGTATCACACGAGAGCTTTTATATTCAACATTCGAGGATCAAAAAAAATTCTGGCAACATTTCTGGAATATTTTGCACCTGTGTCAGAAACTAGACTGATGATAGATGAATTTAGATGACAGAAATATAAATGTTTACCTCATAAGCTGCCGGATCAGGGTTGAGGGAAAAAGCGCTTGTGTGATACAGGCTTTAGTTTGAAGTTTGAAATGTGGGGGGAGGGGGGGGGGGGGTGCTTGCTATGCTGAATTAAACTGTAAATATAATGTGGGTATGAAAAGGGTAATTGCAATGTCCATAATAATCTGCCATTATATAGGAACAGTATAATATGATAGTAGTATATCCGTTTAATCTACGCCTGAATGGTAGATCACAATCAATATACCTAATGATCTAATACACTTTTTCCATGGCCGTTGTATAGCCTTGATATGTGACGGTGTAACGATAGCCAACATGCAATATAGAAATGATCGCATAATGAAAGGGTTAAGGGGGAGGGTTCTGGACACCTTTCTCCTTCATGCTTTGCCCCATTCATTTTGAGATTGTAAGAAATTTCTCCCCTTTAGTTTGGCGATTTTAAGACCTTTCGTGCCATTTAGGGGTCAATTTTATTTCCTGGTGAACGAACGATAGCGAACCTGCAATTCAGGAGGAACCGGCCTTCGGCCTTGGAATATCTTTACCGAAAGATGCACACATTTATCTTGGAGGTATTTAATAAGCTTGATGGAGGTCTAGGGAGGAAACTAAATAAAAACATAATATTAATTTGTAATAACTAAATAAATAAACAAATTAATGCAAATCTGCACTTAAACAGTATTCCAGCTTACCAAGGGAGAAGACATTGAGAAGGGCATAGGGTATCGACCCAGCTGATCCTTGTAGAAGAAAGGCTCGTTATCTGAAACACGCCAAATAATAAACACTCACACTTCAGAGTTAAATACAGTATATGTCTTTAGAATGATTTCAGTATGCTAAAATATTCAATATTATTATGATGCAGGTCATTTTAACTAAACTTTTGGTATTATTCAATAAAACCATTGTAACTATAAAGAACTGGGATAAAATACTGTGTAAGTGATGAGTGTAAATATTGTTTAGGTTATCAACTTCATAATCATTTCAACACATACTATTATATTGTTTCAGAATTTATAGACTAGGGAAAATAACGTATATGAGAACTAAATATTTACACTGAAGTCTCTTGTTATAGGCGCTTATATAACTCACTTCTTCTGATGTTGTGTCCCTCGGCAGTGTTACTCAGGAGCCCCACCAACGCCAGCAGAAGTGGCAGAAGCAGAGGTATATTGGGCACTTCAAGCTGGTACACCCATCCTTTCACTCCCTCAGGTCTCGTGCTGGATCGACTCATCTTGGTGGATCTCTGAGTGGGATCGTAGAAAGATGGCATTGTACACTCTAGCCCACTCATAAATATTCGTGAACTTCACCTATTTCTAACTATGAAGTATATCTCTGAAAACCAACTTATCAATATCATTTTCTATAAATCAACTACACACCTATATATACTATTTATTGAAAAGGAACTTTCATCCAAAAATCAATCCAGATAGTTATAATTGCATAAACAAAAACATATGTGGTCCCCGATTTCGTAAGAGTGGACTAGAGACTATGGTATCCGAGTGTACATATTATGTAAGCTACACTCTAAAACAAATCATGGCCCAATATGAACCCTTAAACATCAAAACGATCCTCAAATTCAAACTAAATATATTCATTAGTCTTAATAAATAAACATAATTGTAGTATACAGTATATACAAAGATAAACATAATTGTAGTATACAGTATATACAAAGATAAACATAATTGTAGTATACAGTATATACAAAGATAAACATAATTGTAGTATACAGTATATACAAAGATAAACATTGTAGTATACATTATATACAAAGATAAACATAATTGTAGTATACAGTATATACAAAGATAAACATAATTGTAGTATACATTATATACAAAGATAAACATAATTGTAGTATACAGTATATACAAAGATAAACATAATTGTAGTATACAGTATATACAAAGATAAACATAATTGTAGTATACAGTATATACAAAGATAAACATAATTGTAGTATACAGTATATACAAAGATAAACATAATTGTAGTATACAGTATATACAAAGATAAACATAATTGTAGTATACAGTATATACAAAGATAAACATAATTGTAGTATACAGTATATACAAAGATAAACATAATTGTAGTATACAGTATATACAAAGATAAACATAATTGTAGTATACAGTATATACAAAGATGATAGTTCCTACAAGGACGAGCCCATTAAATGCAACACATTTTTGACGGGCTCCTAGATATTATTTACATAATGTTAAGACACATTCATATAAAACATATACATTTATACATATAAAAGTATAAAGAGTATTGGCGAGGTGATGCGTACAAGTAGACTGGGATGGTATGGACATATGGAGAGAATGGATGAACAAAATTGGGTGAAAAAATGCAGGTCTGTGATTGTGGAGGAAGCTGCACCAAGGGGTGCACTGAGGAAGACCTGGGATCGGACTATACGTGCCGATCTCAAATCCAAAAACTTGACAAGTGAAGCAGCCCTTAACAGGGTTGCCTGGAAAGCCGCCATTAGGACAAGAGACTGAAACTACACTTATGTGTGGAGCACTCAGTCTTAAAATTGTATGTATGTATGTGTACCTATACATATCTATGCATATACATATTGTATTTACTGTTGAAACATACAATAACATTTGATATGCATTAATTACGAATATATTTTCTTTGCAATAATTTTGAATTAATCTATATTTGAAATTATTATGTTCCTTCCAACAACCAACTATACTCCTAAAATCGATTAATGAAATTTACAAACACATGTGGCAGTCCGTGGATTCGAATCCAGGATGCTCACACCGAAAATCAACACCTTATGCATCGCACCACAATAATAGATAAAGGATTAATAAGATTAAATTATTATCGGGAGAGCTTCGAAAATGTATGACCATGATACATCCAGGAGAGTACACAGAAGTAGCACGACACGAGTCCAGCAATACCAACAACACAAACCCAAGTGATATAATTATAATTGTTGTTTTACCCAGTACCTCCCGAGTCCTGTACATTTACCCAGTACCTCCCTAGTCCAGCAATACCAACAACACAAACCCAAGTGATATCATTATAATTGTTGTTTTACCCAGTACCTCCCGAGTCCTGTACATTTACCCAGTACCTCCCTAGTCCAGCAATACCAACAACACAAACCCAAGTGATATAATTATAATTGTTGTTTTACCCAGTACCTCCCGAGTCCTGTACATTTACCCAGTACCTCCCGAGTCCAGCAATACCAACAACACAAACCCAAGTGATATCATTATAATTGTTGTTTTACCCAGTACCTCCCGAGTCCTGTAGATTTACCCAGTACCTCCCAGGTCCTGTACATTTACCCAGTACCTCCCGAGTCCAGCGATACCAACAACACAAACCCAAGTGATATCATTATAATTGTTGTTTTACCCAGTACCTCCCGAGTCCTGTACATTTACCCAGTACCTCCCGAGTCCTGTACATTTACCCAGTACCTCCCGAGTCCAGCAATACCAACAACACAAACCCAAGTGATATCATTATAATTGTTGTTTTACCCAGTACCTCCCGAGTCCTGTACATTTACCCAGTACCTCCCGAGTCCAGCAATACCAACAACACAAACCCAAGTGATATCATTATAATTGTTGTTTTACCCAGTACCTCCCGAGTCCTGTACATTTACCCAGTACCTCCCGAGTCCTGTACATTTACCCAGTACCTCCCGAGTCCAGCAATACCAACAACACAAACCCAAGTGATATCATTATAATTGTTGTTTTACCCAGTACCTCCCGAGTCCTGTACATTTACCCAGTACCTCCCGAGTCCTGTACATTTACCCAGTACCTCCCGAGTCCAGCAATACCAACAACACAAACCCAAGTGATATCATTATAATTGTTGTTTTACCCAGTACCTCCCGAGTCCAGCAATACCAACAACACAAACCCAAGTGATATCATTATAATTGTGGTTTTACCCAGTACCTCCCGAGTCCTGTACATTTACCCAGTACCTCCCGAGTCCAGCAATACCAACAACACAAACCCAAGTGATATCATTATAATTGTTGTTTTACCCAGTACCTCCCGAGTCCTGTACATTTACCCAGTACCTCCCGAGTCCTGTACATTTGAGTTGGGTTATTTGTTAATCTTAATCAGTTTACATGACCGGTAGAAAAGCAAGTTATACTTTATAAGTATGTAAATTATACCTAATAAGGGAGCCCACCTCGCTTTTTTTTTTCGCTTTCTCTCCCTCTCTCTTTGGCTAGTATCCATTCGGCCCCATTCAACCTACTGTTTTAAGACATTTACCCCCATCCAGGTGTCAATGTTTTCCTGGCGAGCGGTAGCGAGCCAGCATATATATATTTTTTTTTATTTTGACAGCAAACTAAATTTGTACATTTTTCGATATAAAAATGTCTCCGGCGAAGCCGGATTTCTCCATACAATGCTGGCTCGCTATCGCTCGCCAGGAAGAAATCAACACCTGGATGGGGATAAATATCTTGAAACAGTTGGCTGAATGGGGCCGAATGGATACAAGCCAGAGAAAGAGAGAAAAGGAGAGAAAGAAAAAAAGCCGGTGACCCCCCTTAACGCCACCACCTTTACATTGATAATATGTAGAGATTGCGAGGAAAGACAAAGTGGGATCATATAAAGCTTCCTTCATAAATCAGCCCAAGAACCTTATACACTGTTCGGTATGGGATAAGCAACACCCTTCCCACCAAGGTCTATATATACACTGTTCAGTATGGGATAAGCAACACCCTTCCCACCAAGGTCTATATATACACTGTTCAGTATGGGATAAGCAACACCCTTCCCACCAAGGTCTATATACACTGTTCAGTATGGGATAAGCAACACCCTTCCCACCAAGGTCTATATATACACTGTTCAGTATGGGATAAGCAACACCCTTCCCACCAAGGTCTATATATACACTGTTCAGTATGGGATAAGCAACACCCTTCCCACCAAGGTCTATTATACACTGTTCAGTATGGGATAAGCAACACCCTTCCCACCAAGGTCTATATATACACTGTTCAGTATGGGATAAGCAACACCCTTCCCACCAAGGTCTATATATACACTGTTCAGTATGGGATAAGCAACACCCTTCCCACCAAGGTCTATATATACACTGTTCAGTATGGGATAAGCAACACCCTTCCCACCAAGGTCTATAATACACTGTTCAGTATGGGATAAGCAACACCCTTCCCACCAAGGTCTATTATACACTGTTCAGTATGGGATAAGCAACACCCTTCCCACCAAGGTCTATATATACACTGTTCAGTATGGGATAAGCAACACCCTTCCCACCAAGGTCTATATATACACTGTTCAGTATGGGATAAGCAACACCCTTCCCACCAAGGTCTATATATACACTGTTCAGTATGGGATAAGCAACACCCTTCTCACCAAGGTCTATATATACACTGTTCAGTATGGGATAAGCAACACCCTTCCCACCAAGGTCTATATATACACTGTTCAGTATGGGATAAAGCAACACCCTTCCCACCAAGGTCTATATATACACTGTTCAGTATGGGATAAGCAACACCCTTCCCACCAAGGTCTATTATACACTGTTCAGTATGGGATAAGCAACACCCTTCCCACCAAGGTCTATATATACACTGTTCAGTATGGGATAAGCAACACCCTTCCCACCAAGGTCTATATATACACTGTTCAGTATGGGATAAGCAACACCCTTCCCACCAAGGTCTATATATACACTGTTCAGTATGGGATAAGCAACACCCTTCTCACCAAGGTCTATATATACACTGTTCAGTATGGGATAAGCAACACCCTTCTCACCAAGGTCTATTATACACTATATATTTATAGACCTTGCTTCCCACCACCTTAAGGGAGCCCACCTAGCTTTTGTTTTATCTTTCTCTCCCGCTCTCTTTGGCTTGTATCCATTCGGCCCATTCAGCCTACTGTTTTAAGACGTTTAACCCCATCCAGGTGTCAATATTTTCCTGGCGAGCGGTAGCGAGCCAGCATATATATATTTTTGTTTTGACAGCAAGCTAAATTTGTAAATTTTTCGATAGAAAAATGTCTCCGGCGAAACCCGATTTCTCCATACAATGCTGCCTCGCTATCGCTCGCCAGGAAAATATCGACACCTGGATGGGGATAAACATCTTCAAACAGTTGGCTGAATGCGGCCGAATGGATACAAGCCAAAGAGAGCGGGAGAGAAAGAGAACAAAAGCGAGGTGGGCTCCCTTAACAATACGGCCCTTACTTCCTTGCTTTATGTATTAACGCTAACCTTCGGATGAGGTCTTTAAGTGGTCTCTGCTTTGTTATCAACGGACAGGGAAGTCAATAATCCTATCTATACAGGGGGTGGTCTTTTGGGGCCATACATGTTTCACCCCAGTAAATTATGATTTAAGACTTTTTTTCACCCCATTAGTATGGCGATTATACAAAGTTTCACACCATTCAGATGTCGATTGTTTTCTAGGGAAGCATTGGCGAGCAAGCAAAAAAAAAAGCTGAGACATTACTCTAACATTGCTTTTGTTTTTTTAATTTAGCTTGAAGGGGTGGCGTATTTCAGCTTTATTTACAAACTAAACAAAATATATACAAAAATGGCAAAAATAATATAAACCCTGGCTACTAATTCCTCACAAATATCATACTATCCCTCAAAACGCCGGCTGTGCTAGTGTTAAGTTGGTGGTGTGGGCTTTGTTGGTACGCCGAGGGGGAAGTCGTTACCAGGTTGACTTGCAACTTATGGGGCCTAGGGGTTATTTTTGGAGTCTATTTATTTATATATTATTATTTATCTATTTATCTATTTAGCTATATATTAATATTTGTTTTAGTTTCCTCGTTAGATCTTCGTCAAACTTAACAAAAAAGCACTTCCTAGACTCCCTTCAAAATAAATTTGTAAATTTTTCGTCCCGGCCGGAGGCCAGTTTCTCTTAAAATTACAGGCTCGCTATCGTTCGCCATGAAAAAATCGACACCTACAGTAAATGGCACGAAAGGTCATGGGACAAAAGGTAATAAAATCAACAAACTAATGGGGCGAACGTCTTAATAAATGAAAACTAATGGGGCTAAACATGAGGAAGAATGGAGACCACCAAAGAAACGCCCCATCTGCCCTTAAGGTGCTAGGTGTAATTTATGTGTATATTTACTTATTTCCTGCCATTTTAGTTTCCTCCCTAGGCCTCCATCAAGCTTAAACACAAATATTCTCCAGATCCCCCTTCGAGGTTAATTTGTACATTTTTCGGCAGAGAAAAGACCCGGCCAAAGGCAGATTCCTCCAAAATTACAGGCTCGCTATCGCTCTCCAGGAAAACTATCGACACTTTAATAGCACAAACGGTCTTAATACTGACAAAGAAATGGGGAAAAACTTCTTAAAATCGCCAAACTAATGGGGCGAACGTCTTAAAATTTCTAAACCAATGGGGCTAAACATGAGGGGAAGGGGGTCCATAAAAAACCGACATCCCTACAGCCGGAGTCACACGGGCACCTGTATCAGAGCTATTTTGAGTATCCTAGAATAGGTTCGAGTCCTTGGAGTGCCACATGTATTTGTTGATTTCACTAATTGAGTTTAGAAGTAAAGTTGGTTGGTGAAAAACATATGAATCTGTAGAAGCTGAAGGGGGGTGACCTGCTTTGTTCTCTCCTTTTCTCTATTTCTTTGGTTTGTATCCGTTTGGCCCCATTCAGCCTACTGTTTTAAGACATTTATCCCAATCCAGGTGTTAATTTGTTCCTGGCGAGCGATAGCGAGCCAACATTGTATGGAGAAATCCGGCTTCGCCGGAGACATTATTCTATCGAAAAATGTACACATTTAGGCTTCTGTCAAAAAAGTTATAACAAATATGCTGGCTCGCTACCGCTCGCCAGGAAAAAAATCGATACCTGGATGGGGACAAATGTCATAAAACAGTAGGCTGAATGGGGCCCAATAGATACAACTCAGAGAGAGAGAGAGAGGGAGAGAGAGGGAGAGAGAGGAAATAAAAACGAGGTGGGGCCCCTTAAGGGTAGCATCACTGAGTGGATATAACTTCCCGTGATCAATTATACATGCCCTCAGTATCAATTATACATGCCCTCAGTATCAATTATACATGCCCTCAGTATCAATTATACATGCCCTCAGTATCAATTATACATGCCCTCAGTATCAATTATACATGCCCTCAGTATCAATTATACATGCCCTCAGTATCAATTATACATGCCCTCAGTATCAATTATACATGCCCTCAGTATCAATTATACATGCCCTCAGTATCAACACTGTATAGAACACAGGTGCAAGAAAACAAAGAACTCGTGATCATCCACATTAAGGGGGCCTACCTCGCTTTTTGTTCTCTTTCTCTGCCTCTCTCTCTTTGACTTGTATCCCTTCGGCCCCATTCAGCCTACTGTTTTAAGACGTTTATCCCCATCCAGGTGTCAATATTTTCCTGGCGAGCGGTAGTGAGTCAGCATATATACGTATTTTTGTTTTGACATCAAGCTAAATTTGTAAATTTTACGATAAGCCGGATTTCTCCATACAATGCTGGCTCGCTATCGCTCGCCAGGAAGAAATCGACACCTGGATGGGGATACACGTCTTAAAACAGTTGGCTGAATGGGGACGAATGGATACAAGCCAGGGAAAAAGAGAAAAGGAGAGAAAGATGAAACAAAAAAAGCCGGTGCCCCCCCTTAACAGGCCACGGTGTTGATAAGAGACCCTATAGTAACAAAGATACACCAACAGCCTCTCTTTACACTCCAATAGGTCTACACCCATTGTAAACATTCGCTATCACCACCGGCACACACTATGTAGTTGGCCTTTGGATTTAAATTCTGTATGACCAAAACTAAAAGATCACTCGGTTATTTTCTGGACCCCCTTCTCCCTCATGTTTTGCGTATTAGCTTTGAGGATTTAAGACGTTCGTTCAGTTAGTTTGGCGATTTTCAGACCTTTCGCCTCGTTTTGTTGTCAATATAGAGCCCTTTCGTGCCCTTTAGGTGTCTATTTTTTTCCTGGCGAGCGATAGCGAACCTCTAATTTTAGAAAGATCGGCCTTCGGCCGGGACATTTTTTTATCGAAAAATGTACACATTTATCTTGTCTAGGGGATGTTTTTCTAAGCTTGATGGAGGTCTAGCGAGGAAACTCAAATATATTAGTAGATAAATATGTTGACCAAAAACAAGCACTACGCCTTTAAGTTGGTCTTTGGATCTAAATTCTGCATGATGAAAACTAACAGATCACTCGGTTATTGTGCATGATGAAAACTAACAGATCACTCGGTTATTGTGCATGATGAAAACTAACAGATCACTCGGTCATTGTGCATGATGAAAACTAACAGATCACTCGGTTATTGTGCATGATGAAAACTAACAGATCACTCGGTCATTGTGCATGATGAAAACTAACAGATCACTCGGTTATTGTGCATGATGAAAACTAACAGATCACTCGGTTATTGTGCATGATGAAAACTAAACAGATCACTCGGTTATTGTGCATGATGAAAACTAACAGATCACTCGGTTATTGTGCATGATGAAAACTAACAGATCACTCGGTCATTGTGCATGATGAAAACTAACAGATCACTCGGTCATTGTGCATGATGAAAACTAACAGATCACTCGGTCATTGTGCATGATGAAAACTAACAGATCACTCGGTCATTGTGCATGATGAAAACTAACAGATCACTCGGTCATTGTGCATGATGAAAACTAACAGATCACTCGGTCATTGTGCATGATGAAAACTAACAGATCACTCGGTCATTGTGCATGATGAAAACTAACAGATCACTCGGTCATTGTGCATGATGAAAACTAACAGATCACTCGGTTATTCTGCATGATGAAAACTAACAGATCACTTGGTTATTCTGCATGATGAAACCTAACAGATCACTCGGTTATTCTGCATGATGAAAACTAACAGATCACTCGGTTATTCTGCATGATGAAAACTAACAGATCACTCGGTTATTCTGCATGATGAAAACTAACAGATCACTCGGTTATTCTGCATGATGAAAACTAACAGATCACTCGGTTATTCTGCATGATGAAAACTAACAGATCACTCGGTTATTCTGCATGATGAAAACTAACAGATCACTCGGTTATTCTGCATGATGAAAACTAACAGATCACTCGGTTATTCTGCATGATGAAAACTAACAGATCACTCGGTTATTCTGCATGATGAAAACTAACAGATCACTCGGTTATTCTGCATGATGAAAACTAACAGATCACTCGGTTATTCTGCATGATGAAAACTAACAGATCACTCGGTTATTCTGCATGATGAAAACTAACAGATCACTCGGTTATTCTGCATGATGAAAACTAACAGATCACTCGGTTATTCTGCATGATGAAAACTAACAGATCACTCGGTTATTCTGCATGATGAAAACTAACAGATCACTCGGTTATTCTGCATGATGAAAACTAACAGATCACTCGGTTATTCTGCATGATGAAAACTAACAGATCACTTGGTTATTCTGCATGATGAAAACTAACAGATCACTCGGTTATTCTGCATGATGAAAACTAACAGATCACTCGGTTATTCTGCATGATGAAAACTAACAGATCACTCGGTTATTCTGCATGATGAAAACTAACAGATCACTCGGTTATTGTGCATGATGAAAACTAACAGAGCACTCGGTTATTGTGCATGATGAAAACTAACAGATCACTCGGTTATTCTGCATGATGAAAACTAACAGATCACTCGGTTATTGTGCATGATGATAACTAACAGATCACTCGGTTATTGTGCATGATGAAAACTAACAGATCACTCGGTTATTGTGCATGATGAAAACTAACAGATCACTCGGTTATTGTGCATGATGAAAACTAACAGATCACTCAGTTATTCTGCATGATGAAAACTAACAGATCATTCGGTTATTGTGCATGATGAAAACTAACAGATCACTCGGTTATTGTGCATGATGAAAACTAACAGATCACTCGGTTATTCTGCATGATGAAAACTAACAGATCACTCGGTTATTGTGCATGATGAAAACTAACAGATCACTCGGTTATTCTGCATGATGAAAACTAACAGATCACTCGGTTATTGTGCATGATGAAAACTAACAGATCACTCGGTTATTGTGCATGATGAAAACTAACAGATCACTCGGTTATTGTGCATGATGAAAACTAACAGATCACTCGGTTATTCTGCATGATGAAAACTAACAGATCACTCGGTTATTGTGCATGATGAAAACTAACAGATCACTCGGTTATTGTGCATGATGAAAACTAACAGATCACTCGGTTATTCTGCATCATGAAAACTAACAGATCACTCGGTTATTCTGCATGATGAAAACTAACAGATCACTCGGTTATTGTGCATGATGAAAACTAACAGATCACTCGGTTATTCTGCATCATGAAAACTAACAGATCACTCGGTTATTCTGCATGATGAAAACTAACAGATCACTCGGTTATTGTGCATGATGAAAACTAACAGATCACTCGGTTATTTAATAATTAAGGCACCAAAATGTTGTCCAAGGAAAACTATGGCCGATCGGTTCAACTGCCGGATGTGTAGTGCTCACAACCCATGACCAGAGTCTAGTGCATAATTATAATGGTCGAGGCTGAAGATATTATGTGGTGGCTGAGTGGTTAAGATACTAAATAAGGAACTAAGAACTTGGGATCCTAATTTGGAAATATCTAAAAGTGTTAGGCTTGTATTTAATAACCTGTAAATTATAATGCATATAATGTAATTTTCTTGGTTACAGTATTTAACTTTTCAAATATATTATTTATATAGTAAGATATAGGAGATAATATGAAAAAGCATTGTTCGTGTAGGTTGGATTTTCTTTTCTCTTTGTCCAGTAATATAAGTGAAGCCGTAATTGTTGAGGGAGGACACGACTTTCCAACAGGACTCTATTTTGGGTTCAACTATATTATATAAGAGAGAGCGAGAAAGAGAGAGCGAGAGAGAGAAAGAGAGAGCGAGAAAGAAAGAGCGAGTGAGAGCGAGAAAGAGAGTTAGCATAATGTCAGCAATGGGCTTAAAGAAGGAATTTCCCTTCATACGTCCATTACCGAACCCTATTCTGTTGTTGTTGTTGATATATTGTTGTTATTGCTTCAGCGGTTTGTTATTTTGGTTGTTAGCGTTTCAGTTATTGTTTGTTGAGTTCTATAATATTAGTTTTGTGGTTGATAGGATGTAATAGGATGCTTTTTATGTAATGGGTTATCGGTTGCTTACAAGATTGTCTCTGTGATTGTGTTAGTTTAGATTTAGCTTCTCTGTGATTGTGTCAGTTATTGTGTGGTATGGTTTATGTTATTGAGTCAGCCATTGTTGTTGTTGTTGTTTAGCCCTGAAGCGGCCCCTCAGCACTCAACCACGATCTCATCAGCTGTCCCTTTTAGTCCATGAGCCAGGCCAGATATCGGTACCACCTGGGGTGACTAAACACGAATGGTACTAAAATGTTTATAGAGTGACTGTAAGTACATTAAGATATGATAGCCTTCTCGCACTGGTAGCTTAGTCTAATTTTTTTGATGCAATAGGGGCGCTACCCAAAAATAAAGATTTTTAGCGTGACGCTCGGCGTTTTCCTCATTTTCTTTAAAATCCATCACACAATCATCGCGAAACTTTGAACACCTATGTAGAATTATATTCTCTACCAGAGTTGTTCCTAGGTATTTTTCAAATTTCCTCATATTTCGGAATATACTCTATATTTTGGGTATTTTCCTCTAAATCTAGAATAAATCCTTAAATATGGGGAACATTGAAAAATATATTCTAACAGCTCTTGTAGCTTATTTGATTCTCTACAAGAATTATTCCAATGTGTATTTCAAGTTTCTCCATATTTAGGGGTTTATTTCATATTTGGGGATTTTTTGTTATATTTTGGGGATAATTTATTATTGGAAGGAGCAAACATATGTAGAGTGGTTTCCATGTAATGTGTTTGTTTGTTCATGGTTTAATGGTGATATTTTTTGCAGGTGTGTGTCGACTGTTTGACGGCAGGATGGAACCATCTGCGAGGAAGAGAGCACGGATCGACTGTATCATCCACTGCTCTGATGATGACAGCGATGCTCTGGTGTCACCACAGGATTTGGACTCCTGGAACACATTGCTCAGGGCTGCAGAAATCAGGCAGCATGATCCAGTCCTGGAAGCAGCCAAGGGCCTTGAAGAAGGAGGAATACCACACATACATTATCACCGTAAATGTCGTAGTCTCTTTACAATGAAGAAGTCACTGGATTCTATCCTTGCCAAGGGTGTCAAGATAGAATCAGCAAGCGTCGACCCCAGGAGGAGGGCACCAAGGGATGCCCCTAGTACTAGCAGGGTGTATGCCAAAGTATGTATCTTCTGCGAGAAGTCAAGCAAGTACATAAAAACAACAAAGACAAGGGAGCCACTCATACAGTGTGTTGAGCTACGAGCAGATGAGAAGATTCGCAGAGCAGCAATAAGGAAACTCAACCAGAGAATCCTTGGTTTAGTTAGCAGAGACCTTGTTGCTGCAGAGGGTGCATACCACAAGTCGTGCTACAAACTCTTCACAAAAGATGATTTCCCAGCGGCCGCCAGGTCGGGTGCAGGTGAAAATCAGGAAGAAAGCGAGGAAGCACGCTACGAAGAGGTTGAGACAGAAGCCCTCGAGGAACTCTGCTTGTATATAAGGACCAAATTATTCCCCAACCCAGAGGTACTGCCTATGACAAACCTCACATCTAGGCTTGAGAGATCCATGATGTCCCGTGGTATTATCCAACTGAAACCAGCGACAATGAAACATGTTCGCCGAAAGATTAAAACCGAGTTTGGAGAATCACTACGCTTTGTCCCAGATGAGAAAGGAAAGCTTCTAATCTATCCACGCAGCCTCTCAATGGACGACCTTGCCCGGCAAGCACACAAAATGGCAAAAGACCTGCAAGAAGCAAGAGCAGCTAACTCTGAAGATGTCTTAACCAAAGCAGGAATGCAGCTGAGGAATGAGATCAATAAACAAGATGTGAGTCAGCCATGGCCTCCCGATACAGATCAGAATGTCATTCCTGCAGCAGTCACTCAATTCCTGCACACCCTGCTGACAGGAGAGTGTGAGTGTGAAACTCCCTCTGAAAGAGCTCAACGTCTTGCCACTTCCTTTGGCAGTGACTTGGTCTTTGCTGTTACCAGTGGCAAGACAAAACCACCCAAGCACGTACTGCTGACCAATGCTGTAAAGTCTTTGACAGGAAACACAGAACTGATCCGAACTCTGAATCGTCTTGGTCACTGTGTGTCTTACTCAATGTTTGAGGAGATCGATACAGCCCTTTGTATCCAGAAGCTGGAATGCTCAAAGGATGACATTCCACTGCCAGCAAACGTCTACCCTGGTGTGGTCACAACCCTGGCCTGGGATAACATTGACCGACTTGAAGAGACCTAAGTGGAGCAGGTACTTCTCATAGAGTCAATGGCATTGCTGTCCAGTCCAAGGTTGCAGGCTCTGTGCCAGAGAAAGTCCTGCCAGAGATTACCAAGTCCAAGATAAGAAGCATCACTCAGACATCATCAATGCTGCCAATATACAATGTTGGGCGGCGGGCAGGGCCACCTAGGATTGAGACTGCGTATGTCGACACTACCAAGGAAGTCCAGGATTCAAAGACAAAGAACCATATCTGGCTTCTTACTCGAATGTCAGACCATGAGGACCAGTCCATCAGCAGTTGGACTGGGTTCAACATCAAAATGCGCAGAGACATTGCAGTGGTTCAGGACACTGTAAGCTACCTGCCCACTATCAATGCTCCCGCAACAGAAATGTCCACCGTTAATGAAATCTTGGAACAAACGCATGCTATCATGCAGTCCTTACAGCTTAACAAGATTGTGTGCGTGTTTGATCAAGCACTCTATGCCAAAGCTGCCGAAGTTATCTGGAAACAAGAGAAGTTCAAGAACATTATCATCAGGATGGGCGTCTTCCCCACAATCTGTAATCTCATCTCCACCATAGGAAAGAGGTTTCAAGATGCAGGTCTTAGAGATCTGTGTGTGGAATCAGGTATCATCGCAGAAGGATCAGTGTCAGGAGTGATGAACGGCAAGAGGTACAACAGAGCAGTGAGACTACACAAGCTCGTGTATGAAGCACTGATGAGGCTTGCATGGAAAGGCTTCCTTTCATGGCTAGAAGAAAACCATTCAAGGGACATACACCATCTAGATGAAACACTGAAGGACATCAACAGCTTTCACAGCAATGTGTCTCAGGGACTCTTTCAAGAGCTGATGGAGAGTGAATCATGC
Source organism: Paralithodes platypus (assembly GCA_032716605.1). Taxonomy (NCBI): domain Eukaryota; kingdom Metazoa; phylum Arthropoda; class Malacostraca; order Decapoda; family Lithodidae; genus Paralithodes; species Paralithodes platypus. The sequence continues at coordinate 91,829,752 of CM064487.1, read as the reverse complement.
ACACATATCATGAAGCTTTTCCAAGTTTATCTTGAGACCCTCAGAGATGAACACAACCTCTCAGCATTCTGGATGTCATACCTGGACATGGTTGAGATCATGCTGGACTTAATTCGAGCCTCCAGAGAAGGCAACTGGATGCTCCACCTAGGAGCAATCCGACAGATGATACCGTGGTGTTTTGCCTATGACAAAGTGAACTATGCCCGGTTCCTAACCTACTACTAAGCCTTGATGTCTCGACTGCCCATTGAACACCCAGAGGTCCATGAACACTTCATGCAAGGTGGCTTTTCGGTCCAGATCGGTAGCAAGAATCCCTTTGGACGGATCCCTGTGGACCAGACAATCGAAGAGACGATCAACAAAGACACCCAGACACCAGGGGGCACAAAAGGCTTCAGCCTGAAAGGCGGAGCTGTCGCCAGGTACTACCTGACATCGGAGTATCGCAGCAGGTACTTAAGGCAGCTCAGGACTATGGTAGTAGGCCAAAAGTATACTGACTTCAGCCACCCAGACCTACAGATGCCCAGGATTAGAAGAGATGAGGCCGATGTCCAATCTTTAGTTCAACTGATGGAGACCAGCTGGTTGAACCCCTTCAACGCAGAGCAAGAAGATCTTGTCAGTTTGTCAACTGCGACTATGGCACCACCAGAAGTTGTCAAAGACCTTCTAGGGGCCTACAGAATAGGAGAGGATGCATATCAAGCCTTCAAGGAAGAGCGCCTGGAGATCGATACGCCAACTATACAGTTTCATGACACGATGACGAAGACGAAACTGAGAACGTTCACTAACATCAGAATGAAGCCACGCTCACAAGACCATGCCAAGGAGGTTATCTTAAAGGCTGACAGGAACCTATTTGGCCAGATGATCCTTGTTGCCGAGAACAGAAAGCTCAAAATGAGTGATGTCTTGGCTCATCCCCTGGGGCCTTTGCCTTGGGCACTTGCCAGCGGTGATGGGTCTCTCCGCAAGACCAACAAGGCTGCCCTCGCAAAGGAGTTAGAGAGGAATGTTTCTCCTGCAGAAGTGATACCCGAGCCCTCTGCTACCATAATTGATGGGATGAGCCTGGTCCACAAACTGAAGGGAAACGACAAAACTTTTTCACAGCTTGCAGGTACAGCACTGAGTCACGCTGTTCATGAAGGTGCTAAGAGCAGGCGCATTGATGTTGTGTTTGATATCTACAAGGAGACATCCATCAAGGATGCAGAACGAGCCAAAAGAAGTGCAGGCACAGGAATTCATTTCAAGAACATTCAACCTGGGCACAACATCCAGCAGTGGAGAAAGTTACTCGGTAGTTCCTCCAACAAGGCAAGTCTTATCAAGTTCTTGGTAGAAGAATGGAAGGCACCACAGCACAGGGAGAAGCTCAAGGACAAGGAGCTGTATGTCACATGTGAGCAGCGCTGCTTCAAGATCACCAAAGAGCAGTGGGAAGAGGCTCCTGAGCTTAAGTCAACTCAAGAAGAAGCAGACACACGCCTTCTTCTCCATGCACTTCATGCAGCAGAATCTGGGAACAAGTCTGTCATCATCACTGCAGAAGATACAGACGTCATGGTGTTGTGTCTTGGCATGTGCCACAAGATCCCATCCATCTGTTCCAGAAGTGCGGGACGAAGAACCGGACAAGATTCCTGGATATCACCACACTGAGCCGCACACTGGGACGGCAGCATGTGTGATTCATTGATTGGTATGCATGCCTTTACAGGCTGTGATACCGTCAGTGCATTCGCTGGCCGAGGGAAGATGACGACACTCAAGCAGGTGAAGATGGACAAGACATACCAGCATGCTTTTCACGAACTTGGACGCTCATGGGAAGTGTCTCCTGAACTCTTTGAGAAGCTACAGGAAATCACCTGCCACATGTACCTACCATCTACCCACACAACTAAGGTAAACAAGCTTCGGTATGAGCTGTTCTGTGCAAGACGTGGAGAGGTAGAGTCAAGTCAACTCCCTCCTTGTGAGGACTGCCTCTTCATGCATGCACTGCGTGCAAACTACCAGGCTGCGATCTGGAGGAGAAGTCTTCAGAGCCAGCCATTTGTTGCGAACCCAACAGACTGCGGTTGGATGACAGATGAGGACGGTAAGCTTGCCGTCAACTGGATGCGAGGCTCACCAGCACCAGATGCTGTTATGCAGCTACTGTCTTGCAAGTGTGTGCGGTCATGCGAACTCCCTAAGTGTACTTGCCTCAGCAATGGTCTAAAATGCACGGACATGTGCAGGTTACAGACATGTCAGAACAAGGCTATTGAAGAAGAGCCGGTGGCACAACAGTCAGATTCCGAGTCTGACGTAGATGATATTTAGGAGTAGTAATTTGCCATAATAGTATGTACAAGCCCATGGCATGCTTAGTGTGTATTTACAGGACTTGTATTAAATGTGACAATTACTATATGCATTTTGTTGACATTTAGGCATTCCTGTCCCCAAATTTGACATTTTAAAAAATTTCGGAATTTTCGGTAGGGTATGTCTATTCAAGAAGTGATAACGACCATTAAGCTACCAATGTGCAAGGGCTATCATATCAAAACATAAACTAGAGACATGTAGCAAGCTAAAAACACCTAAGAGAATTAGTCACCCCGGGTGGTACCCATATCCCAAAATTCGGGTCTTGGCTCATGGACTATTTCGTAAACAGACTTTGGACACCGATTGTACAGCTATATTTTCAGAGCTGTTCTTACCGTTCTTATTCATTCACTTGTTCATTTACCCTCCTAACAATAACCGACTATCATAATACTTGCCTGTATCTTTAATGTTCTCATATTCTCCTTAATTTGCCTTTATATTCGTATTTACTCCTATTTGTTCAAGTTTTGTTAATCTCTACCTGTATTTCTTCATATAATCCCTTTCCAAAGCTTTGTACCTTTTCATAAATCATAATGAACTCTTAAATAATATATGTCGATAAGATCAATGACTAATTTGAGTTAATATTAAGGGGAGATTTCCACTTGAGGGAGTTGTTTCTTGACTCCTTTCTCCCTCATGTTTAGCCCCATTGTTTTTTTCTAATTTTAAGACGTTCGCCCAATTATTTTGATGATTTTAAGAACTTTCAACCCATTTCTGTCAATTTTAAGACCTTTCGTGCAATTTAGGTGTCGATTTTATCCTGGCGAGCGGTAGCTAGCCTGTAATTTAAGAGGAACCGGCTTTCAGCCGGGAAATGTTTCTACCGAAAAGTTTACATATTTATCTTGAAAGGGGCTCAAGGGGGTGTAATCTTAAGCTTGATGGATATCTAGAGACCAAACTAAAAACCTCCCCTTAATGTTAGCTCACAAACACAGCATGGATGTATTATAAATCTTAGGCTTACCAGAGGGGCCGGAATATATTACATAGTCATATTGCTCAAGAAGACAATAAACTTGACCGATTTACAACAATAAATTAGCAATTATTAAGCATAATCAATCAATTTACTACACATAAGACGCTATATCATAAACATAACCTCTGATAGCATAAAACAAATAAAACAAATAGTAAATAATAATAATAATAATACAACATAACAATACTAGATATGACTACGTAATATATTCCGGCCCCTCTGGTAAGCCTAAGATTTATAATACATCCATGCTGTGTTTGTGAGCTAACATTAAGGGGAGGTTTTTAGTTTGGTCTCTAGATATCCATCAAGCTTAAGATTACACCCCCTTGAGCCCCTTTCAAGATAAATATGTAAATTTTTCGGTAGAAAAATTTCCCGGGTGAAAGCCGGTTCCTCTTAAATTACAGGCTCGCTACCGCTCGCCAGGATAAAATCGACACCTAAATTGCACGAAAGGTCTTAAAATTGACAGAATTGGGTTGAAAGTTCTTAAAATCATCAAAATAATGGGGCGAACGTCTTAAAATTAGAAAAAAATAATGGGGCTAAACATGAGGGAGAAAGGAGTCAAGAAACAACTCCCTCAAGTGGAAATCTCCCCTTAATATTAACTCAAATTAGTCATTGATCTTATCGACATATATTATTTAAGAGTTCATTATGATTTATGAAAAGGTACAAAGCTTTGGAAAGGGATTATATGAAGAAATACAGGTAGAGATTAACAAAACTTGAACAAATAGGAGTAAATACGAATATAAAGGCAAATTAAGGAGAATATGAGAACATTAAAGATACAGGCAAGTATTATGATAGTCAGTTATTGTTAGGAGGGTAAATGAACAAGTGAATGAATAAGAACGATAAGAACAGCTCTGAAAATATAGCTGTACAATCGGTGTCCAAAGTCTGTTTACGAAAGGGACAGCTGATGAGGTCGTGGTTGGCTACTGAGGGGGCCGCTTCAGGGCTAAACAACAACAACAACAATGACTGACTCTTAACACCTTAGCACATGCCAAACCTATACTCCACCATAAACATTCTCCACCCGCTGCACCCAAGAGTGGAAATGTGGCTTTCATCTCGTCCACTTCTTTAACGGGAGATATCCACTTGAGGGACTTTTTTCTCGACTCCTTTCTCCCTCATGTCTAGCCCCCTTGCTTTTGAGATTTTAAGACGTTCGCCCCATTAGTTTGGCGATTTTAAGAATTTACGCGCCATTCTGTCAATTTTAAGATCTTTCGTGCCATTTAGGTGTCGATTTTATCCTGGCGAGCGATAGCGAGCCTGTAATTTAGGAGCAACCGGCCTTCGGCCGGGACATTTTTCTACCGAAAAATGTACAAATTTATCTTGAAAGGGGGTCAAGGGGGTGCCATTTTTAGAATGCTGGAGGAGTAGGAAACATACTAAAAACGTCCCCTTAACCTCCACTTAAGGGGGTAGTGCTTGGTTTTTGGTCTATATATTAATTTATTAATTTATTTTTGAGTTTCCTCGCTAGACCTCCATTAAGCTTAAAAAAACACACTCTAGACCCTCCTTTCAAGATCAATTTGTACATTTTTCGGTAGAAAAATGTCCCGGCCGAAGGCAGGTTCCTTCTAAAATTAGTCTCGCTATCGCTCGCCAGGAAAAAATCGACACCTAAACGAGACAAAAGGTTTGGTCAAAATACAGGAGACGCAACAATATAGGTAGCAAATGTATAATGGTAGTTTTGGGTTCCTATCATCATATGCTTCATTTCTATATACTTTTTTATCCCCAGGGGAAAACAAATCTTGGGATTTTTCATATTTTTTTTTCTTGGATTTTTTTTTTTTTTTTTTTTTTTTTGTCATTAACCTAACCAAAAAACCTAACCTAACCTAACCTAATAGCCCCCAAATACATCTAGGTTAGGTTAGGTTAGTTTTTTGGGGTTAGGTTAATGAACATAACAAATCCCAAGAAAAAAATGAAAAATCCCAAGAATGTGTTTTTTTTTTTGTTTTTTTTTTCCCCGGGGATAAAAAGTATATAGAAATGAAGCATATGATGATAGGAACCCAAAACTACCATTATAAATTTGTTACCTATATTTTTGCGTCTCCTTTATATTTACCAAAAGTTTTAATAGACAAAAAAAGAGGCGAAAGGTCTCAAAATCGCCAAACTAACGGTACGAACGTCTTAAAACCTCAAAACTAATATAAAAAGCGAATAGTAGGCTACCCCCTTAATAGTCCCAGTTGGACATTCTTAAAGTTACTATTATCAGTAATGGTTTGTTATATATATGTATCTCATATACATTAAGTAAAAGATAATTATAACACTGAAACTTGTAATTAATACAATACACAGATACGATACATCCAACCTAATACTCCAAACCCAAATCCTGTTCCTATCGACCCCATTCCATACACATACCATAATGCCCACAAGTATTTCACCGGTCACAAAACTAACAAAATAAATTGTCTAGAATCCTAAAACAATATAGAATTGTTATATAACGGTCTTCGTAGCGTAATGGATAAATGCACTGAATTTCGGTGTGAGTATCCTATGTTAGAATCCCTGGACTGCCACATGTATTTGTTGATTTCATTAATTGAGTTTAGGGTAATTTTTTTTAAAAGACTCGCAGCGTTATTATACATAATTTATTAGGGAAAGTGAAGCTCTATGGAATCCTTATAATACTCGCATAGATTCCACTGTGGGAGAGTAGTTTTGATAGTTAACTATAGTTTTGATGTAAATACTACCGCAACTACGAATCTTGTTACCGAGACCTAGTATATTAACCTAACCAAACAACCTAACCTAACCTAACCCTACAGTGTCCTAGACCCAGTACGTGGGATACAACACTAGCCCTTGCAAGTTGCATGCCTGCTACTGTGGGTTCATATATTAGACATACAGTAACATCTTTGTAGAACATAACACTTCACCGTAGCAAGTGTACTCCATTTCGAACACGTCCGTAGCAGAGCTCTCAAGATTGCGGGACTGAGTTTATTTACGCGCGGGACTATTTATATCGACAAAATCGAGTTACAAAACTTATCAAAACTATTCTACCACAACGGAATCTATGTGAGTATATTATAAGGATTCCATAGAGCTTCACTTTCCCTAATAAATTATGTATAATAACGCTGCGATTCTATTCGCGATAATTATCGAGTTTAGGAGTAAAGTCGGTTGGTGGAGGTAACATAATAATATAGTGTTGTATTCTACGAGGCACAGAGTTGTCCAAGGTCGGTCGACTACTGAATACGTAACCTCTACAATCAGGGGATAACCTTATATAAGTCCCTCTTACCATTACTGTATTTCACTATGTATCGTACACTTATCGTCAATAAGCCTTTCCAATGAGCGATAGAAGCGCTGACCAGGAGTGTTAGGATATATTTTCGGTCAAATTCGATCAAATCCAAGTCAGCAGTTGTGAAGGACTTAAGGAGAAACAGACCGTTTTTCTGGACCCCCTTCTCCCTAATGTTAAGCCACACTAGTTAAGAGATTTCAAGACGTTGGTTCCATTAGTCTGGGGATTATATAACCTTTCACCCCATTTCTTTGTCAATATTAGGAACCTTTGTGCCATTCAAGTGTCGATTTTTTTCCTGGCGAGCGATAGCGAGCCTGTAATTTTAAGAGGAATCGGCCTTTGGCCAAGAAATTTGTCCACCGAAAATTGTACAAATCTATCTTAATGGGGGGTTTATGTGGTGTTTTTCTAAGCTTGATGGAGGTCCAGGGAGGAAACTACAAAAAATATATGAATGAATTAATTGATAGACCAAAACAAACATCCACTGTCCCCGTAATGTTCTACATGTTTGTGGTTGACTGTACCCCAGCCGTCAGAGTCCGTATGTTGACCTTGGGCTTGGTCGGCGGACAGATTCCTAAGCTGCAAAGGTTTCCTGTGCACAGTTGAGGACACAAGTACAGGGCATAGAGATATTTTGAACGGGGGAAAGAGAGAGAGAGAGAGGGGGGGAGGGAGGATATTCTGTATCTGCTCTCTCATGTTTATCCCCATTATTTTTAAAATTTGAAGATATTCGCCCCATTACTTTGGCGATTTAACGGCCTTTCGTGCCATATTGTATACTGTAGGTGTCGATATTTGTGTTCAATATAAAGATCGTGTAATTAAATTGCTAAACAATTGTTTCGAATGTTTTTTATCTAGTTTACAGTTGTGTAAGGGTGTTTTGATGTGTGGTGATACTAGGAAATGCATATTTGCCCATTAAACAACAATCTAAAAACACACCCACTCGCGAAAATAACTATTTGGCCATAACCGTTTGTCGTGGTCCGTGGGATACAAAATATGTTGAGGGGGGGGGGGGAGTACCGGTAGTTAGTTAAAATAATACTTCAGAGGCTATCAACCCTTATGGATTATTAAGCCAGCACACTGTAAGCCAAGCATAGCGTCAGGACTGGAGCCCCTTTTCGAGAACTAGTCCCTTGTTAATCAATGTGACCAATAGTTACTTGTATATTATCAATGTATCGTAATTTTCCTCCAAATATAATTATCTTCCAGTAGAGTCGTGGTCAGGGGGCATCTCCTAATGATAAAAACAAGGCGGTGGACAATATAACTGGTGAATCCATTAATTGATCACTGAGACTTAAAACTTTATCAAAATAGTTCGCAATTGAATCAGAATTGTGCGTCCAAGGTTGTTCGGAAATTGGTATCCACGAGTGTACGTTATAACTGTAGCAGACCAACACACAGTAAAGTGTTCTATAGGTTTTTTTTTTTTGTCTTAGATGAAAACAAATGTCCATGTCCCCATCCTGATTGCTCTGTAAATGTGATGTTTTTTTATAATTATTTGGAAAAGGTTCACTGCCTTATTATACATAATTTATTAGGGACAATGCAGGTCTATGGAATCCTTATACTGTACTCATGTATAATCCACTGTGGGAGAATAAGTTTGATCATACTGTATATTATAAAACCCAATATTGGAAATCACTAAGTCTCATCACTCCCTCGGACGTCCTCACTGTTTACAAACGGCTATATTAAAGAGTATAATCGATATTTACCCCCTGCTGGCAACATAGGTGGGGGTGGGGGTTAGGGGGCAGGTCTCCCTCCCACAAATCTTCTTGTATCCCACGTTGGAATTGTAACTAAAACCATGAAAACACCCATATCTCAAAATCTGGAAGATTAAGCATGGAACATAAGGGTGTGAGCCTTTCCCTGTAATTACTGTTTTGTTTGTTTCATATACCAAGGTTTTGTATACAGAGGACCGTCGCAATCTTAAGCCGGTATCATACGAGAGCTTTTATAGTCAACATTCGATGATCAACATTTTTTTGGCAACATTTCTGGAATATTTTGCCTGGTATCTGAAACTAGACTGATGATAGATGAATTTAGGTAAAAGATATATTGTAACTGTTTACCTCACAAGCTGCCAGACCAGTGTTGAGGATAAATGTTCGGGGAAAACTCGCTCGTGTGATACCGGCTTTAGCACACGCCCCTGACTTGTGGTGAGGGATCTAATTATGGTTGCCATGGGATACAGAGTGGGTTGAATAACGTCAGGACTGGAGACCCTTTTAATTATGGTTGCCATGGGATACAGAGTGGGTTGAATAACGTCAGGACTGGAGACCCTTTTAATTATGGTTGCCATGGGATACAGAGTGGGTTGAATAACGTCAGGACTGGAGACCCTTTTAATTATGGTTGCCATGGGATACAGAGTGGGTTGAATAACGTCAGGACTGGAGACCCTTTTAATTATGGTTGCCATGGGATACAGAGTGGGTTGAATAACGTCAGGACTGGAGACCCTTTTCGATAACTCCAGTCCCTTGCGCATACTGACCTACAGTATAATCCGAGCGTAGAAAAACATCCCCAAGATCCTCCTTCTAGATAAATTTATACATTTTTCGATTGAAAAATGTCCCGGCCAAAGGCCGATTCCTCCTAATTTACAGGCTCGCTATCGCTCGCCAGGAAAAGATTTGACACCTAAATGGCAGGAAAGGTTTTACAATTGACAAAGAAATGGGGTGAAACGTCTTAAAATCTCAAAGCTAATGGGGCTAAACATGAGGGAAAAGGGGGTCCAGAAAAACCCAGTATCCCCCCCATAAATATAAACTCACCGACTGAACCGACCTGTAAGTAGCGTGTGTAGCGTGTGTGTATCGCCGGGTAGGAGAGAGCCAACTGGGACCACTGGCTGCGAGGCTCCCCCAGTACTACCAACCACGGCCACTATTTTCCTACAAGGCTCGGTTGCCGGAGCAGGATTTAGCTGAGGAAGGGAATGTCCCGTAATTTGTCTGCCCGGGCGAACACAACCACAGCTATTGTTATTATTATCCTATAGATAATGAAGATGGCAGTCATACAACCCTTTCAGTATACTCTAGGACTCAAATTCAGGTCCTATCGTTAGTTAGTTAAAATAGGACTTCAGAGGCTATCAACCCTTTGAATAATTAAGCCAGCACACTGTGAGTCAAGATTAGCGACAGGACTGGAGCCCCCTTTTCGAGAACGCCAGTCCCTTCAGGCCCTTTCTGACTCCTCTAACCACATAATATGAACCCCCGAATATCACATACTGTCTTGAGTCAGCCCCCCCCCCCCCAACAAAAAAAGAAAAGAAAGAAAAGTGGGGATTGGGCCTGAGTTTATATATAGATAAACAGATAGATAGTATACTAGAAAATTAAAATTCAGTTCAATTCATTCGATTCATTTCGAGATAACTTTGAAAATAGAATGTCAGAATTATTGTCTTAGGTCCTACAGTACACTCACAGACAACATGTATTACGGGTTTTAAGGGGACACTGGTGATTTTGGGGGGGTCTATTTACTTACATATTAATTTATTTTTTAGTTTCCTCGCTAGGCCTTCATCAAGCTTAAAATAACACTCCCTAGACAGCCCTCAAGATACATTTTTACATTTTTCGATAGAGAAATGTCCCGGCCGAAGGCTGATTTCTCTTAAAATTACTGGTTCGCTATCGCTCGCCAGGAAAAAATCGACACCTAAATGGCACGAAAGGTCTTGATATTGCTATAGAAATAGGACAAAAGGTTTTAAAATCGACAAACTAATGGGGCGAACGTCTTAAAATCTGAAAAATATTGGGGCTAAACATGAGGAAAAAGGGGACTTAGAAAAACGGCCCATCTCCCCTTAAACTTAGGACGTTCTAGGACATACAGTACATAATTAATGGGACATACACTTTTCGAAACACTATCTCGGAATGAATCGAATCTTCCTGTTAACCCCTTCAGTACCGGAGACGTCTTTTTCATTATATTCTAGCTATTTTTAGACGATGTTGTGCCCTTTAACTTTAAGAAGGATCTGTGGTAGTTGAAAAGGTTATAGATGAGACGGTTCGAAGCCTGTTAACCCATACAGTACCAGGGACGTAATTTTCATCATATTCTGGCAACTATTAGACCATTGTATTCAGCTTAGGAAGGACCTCTAGCAATAATAGGCTCAAACTATCTCAACCAACCCTTTTAACTACCCCAGATCTTTCCTAAGCTGCATAATATCGTCTAAATATAGCTAGAATATAATATAACACACGTCGCTGTTACTCAAAGGGTTAATTGCTTAATAAACTGAATAAAATCGTCTAATGGTAGCCAGAATACAGTTAATCCAAGACAAAAAAAAATCGACGCCTAAATGGCACGAAATGTGTTAATATTGACAAAGAAATGGGAGAAAGATCTTAGAATCGCCAAACGAATGGGCCGAACGTCTTAAAATCAGAGAAGTAATGGAGCTAAACATGAGGAAGAAGGGGACCAGAAAAGCGACCCATCTCCCATTAAAAAGACGTCGCCAGTATAGAACGGGTTAAGGGGGGTGGCCTGCTTTTTGTTCTCTCTTTCTCTGGCTTGTATCCATTCGGCCACATTTGTCCTACTGTTTTAGGGGTGGCCTGCTTTTTGTTCTCTCTTTCTCTGGCTTGTATCCATTCGGCCACATTTGTCCTACTGTTTTAGGGGGTGGCCTGCTTTTGTTCTCTCTTTCTCTGGCTTGTATCCATTCGGCCACATTTGTCCTACTGTTTTAGGGGGTGGCCTGCTTTTTGTTCTCTCTTTCTCTGGCTTGTATCCATTCGGCCACATTTGTCCTACTGTTTTAGGGGGTGGCCTGCTTTTTGTTCTCTCTTTCTCTGGCTTGTATCCATTCGGCCACATTTGTCCTACTGTTTTAGGGGGTGGCCTGCTTTTAGTTCTCTCTTTCTCTGGCTTGTATCCATTCGGCCACATTTTCCTACTGTTTTAGGGGGTGGCCTGCTTTTTGTTCTTCTTTCTCTGGCTTGTATCCATTCGGCCACATTTGTCCTACTGTTTTAGGGGTGGCCTGCTTTTTGTTTCTCTCTTTCTCTGGCTTGTATCCATTCGGCCACATTTGTCCTACTGTTTTAGGGGGTGGCCTGCTTTTTGTTCTCTCTTTCTCTGGCTTGTATCCATTCGGCCACATTTGTCCTACTGTTTTAGGGGGTGGCCTGCTTTTTGTTCTCTCTTTCTCTGGCTTGTATCCATTCGGCCACATTTGTCCTACTGTTTAGGGGGTGGCCTGCTTTTTGTTCTCTCTTTCTCTGGCTTGTATCCATTCGGCCACATTTGTCCTACTGTTTTAGGGGGTGGCCTGCTTTTTGTTCTCTCTCTGGTTGTATCCATTCGGGCACATTGTCCTACTGTTTTAGGGGGTGGCCTGCTTTTTGTTCTCTCTTTCTCTGGCTTGTATCCATTCGGCCACATTTGTCCTACTGTTTTAGGGGGTGGCCTGCTTTTTGTTCTCTCTTTCTCTGGCTTGTATCCATTCGGCCACATTTGTCCTACTGTTTTAGGGGGTGGCCTGCTTTTTGTTCTCTCTTTCTCTGGCTTGTATCCATTCGGCCACATTTGTCCTACTGTTTTAGGGGGTGGCCTGCTTTTTGTTCTCTCTTTCTCTGGCTTGTATCCATTCGGCCACATTTGTCCTACTGTTTTAGGGGGTGGCCTGCTTTTTGTTCTCTCTTTCTCTGGCTTGTATCCATTCGGCCACATTTGTCCTACTGTTTTAGCCCCTATCCAGGGGTCAATATTTTCCTGGCGAGCGGTAGCGAGCCAGCATATATATATTTTTGTTTTGACAGCAAGCTAAAGTAATAAATTTTCGATAGAAAAATTTCTCCAGCAAAGCCGGATTTTTCCATACAATGCTGGATCGCTATCGCTCGCTAGGAAGAAATCGACACCTGGATGGAGATGAACGTCTTAAAACAGTTGGCTGAATGGGGCCGAATGGATACAAGCTTGAGGACGAGACAAAAAAGCAGGTGATCCCCCCAGGTGACTCCCTTAATAACTGACCTTGACTATGCATTCGGGCGTTCATTGTATCAGTTCCAGGAGTCAGAGAGAGAGAGAGAGAGGTCGGAGTTTGTGTCCTAGACTGTACACATTAAGGGGGGATGGGTCGTTTTTCGGGTCCCCCTTCTTCCTCGTGTTTAGCCTCATTAGTTTTCAGATTTTAAGACGTTCGGCCCATTAGCTTGGCGATTTTAAGATCTTTCGCCCCATTCATTTGTCACTATTAAGACTTTTCGTGTCATTTGGGTATTGATTTCTTCCTGGCGAGCGAAAGCAAGCCTGTACTTTAAGAAAAACCGCCCCTCGGCCAGGACTTTTTTCTATCGAAAAATTTACAAATTTATCTTGAAGGAGGGTCTTGGGCAGGTGTTTTATTTAAGCTTGATGGAGGTCTAAGGAGGAAGCTAAAATAATAATACAAAAATACATAAATTAGCATATAAATACGCCCATAGCCCCTTAAGACACAAACCCTGGCCCAATATATGATCCCTGGAACACCACAAACCTCAGAAATGTAAATATTATTGTGTTGACATCATGTAAAGAATTAATGAGATTAGATTATATTTTGAATAGCTTCGAAAAATTAAGGTCTCATTGTTTTCCTACAGTGTACTGTACAGTTGGCCCCGTGAATAACAATACTACTACTACTACTACTACTACTACTACTACTACTCTTTTTTGTTTTAACCACTCAGCCTGAGCATCCCTTCTTTAGACATAAGAACATAAGAACATAAGAACATAAGAACATAAGAAAATGGGAGTCTGCAGAAAGCCGATTGGCCTAAGCAAGGCAGATCCCTGTCCCACACAACCCCAATTCAATTACAAAGCCCAATTATAGGCTTCACACTCTAATACCCTGAGGATCATCTTACCAAAACGGTTAGAGATTAACGCAGGATTATGGAGGTCTGCAGAGCGCTGGTTGGCCCAACCCGGCTGATCCCCCTTCACACCCAACCCTTCTCGTCCATATGCTTATCTAATTTTATCTTAAAGCTCCCTACAGTTTTAGATCCCACTATAGCACTTGGTAGTCCATTCCACCCATCTACAACTCTGTTACCAAACCAATACTTGCCTATATCTTTTCTGAAACGAAATTTATCTAATTTGAAACCATTGGTACGAGTTCTTTCGCTATCACTGAGCTTTAGTACATTTGCCATGTTCCCTTTGTTAATCCCACTAACCCACTTGAACACCTCTATCATATCCCCTCTAACTCTGCGTCTCTCTAACGAATGTAAACCTAATTTCTTCAACCTTTCTTCATACGAAAGATTTCTAATATTATGGATCATTTTTGTCATTCTACGCTGTACTCTCTCCAATGAATCTATGTCCATTCTGTAATAAGGACACCAAAATTGGACAGCATAATCCATGTGGGGTCTCACTAATGACAAGTAAAGTTTTAAGATAACATCAGCAGTTCTGTTACTCACACTCCTAGAGATGAACCCGAGAATCCTGTTTGCCTTATTACGAACGCTTATACACTGTTTTCTAGGCTTCAAATCATTGCTAACAAACACACCTAGATCTTTCTCGCAGTCTGAATTTTCTAATTCTAAATTAGCTAGTTTATATTTAACATTTGTTTGCATCTTCCCTATCTTTAATACCTTGCATTTGTCAATGTTAAACTTCATCTGCCAATTTACTGACCATTCATGTAAGGTATCTAGATCCCTTTGGAGGCACTCTATATCGCTATCTGAATCAATTGATCTCCCTATTTTAGTATCGTCTGCGAATTTACTTATCCTACTAGTTATACCTAAATCTAGGTCATTTATGTATATAAGAAACAACAGGGGACCTAATACCGATCCCTGGGGGACACCACTTTTGACTGCTCCCCATTCTGACTTGGTACCATTTATGCTGACTCTCTGCTTCCTACCAATTAGCCATGACCTAATCCATCCTAACAACGCCCCACCTATTCCATGTGCCTCAACCTTTCTCATCAATCTCTCATGAGGGACTCTGTCGAAAGCTTTACTGAAATCTAAATATATAATATCATATGACTTGTCATTATCTACTGCTTCATATACCTCTGAGAAAAAACTAAGCAAATTAGTAAGGCAAGACCGTCCCTGAGTGAATCCATGCTGAGAAGAATTGATTAAGTTAAATGTTTCTAAGTGGTTTCTCATTTTCCTAGCAATAATTGACTCTAGTAGTTTTCCTATGATTGAAGTGAGACTAATGGGACGGTAATTGGATGCTATTGATTTATCACCTTTTTTGAAGATCGGAACTACATTTGCAAGCTTCCAAGCTTCTGGAACTATACCTGTTTCTAATGACTTGTTAAATAGAAATGTTAATGGATAACTTAACTCATCTCTGCATTCTTTTAATACTCTAGCATATACCTCATCAGGACCAGGCGATTTATGAGGTTTCAGTCTGTCAATTTCCTTAACCACATCATTTCTACTTATAGTAACCGTACTTAACCTATTTTCTATACTATCGCTGTATACCTTACGGACTTCTGGAAACTGTGCCAAATTTTCATTAGTGAAAACGGAAAGAAATTGACTATTTAATGTACTGCACATTTCTAAATCACTTTCTGTCAATTTTCCTATAGAAGTTTTAAGGGGACCAATTACATCTCTAACCTTGGATTTATATAGTTGGTAAAAAGCTTTAGGATTATTTTTTGAGTCATTGGCAACCTTAATTTCATAATTTCTTTTTTCTTTCCTAATATCCTTTTTTACCTGTCTTGATAGATTCTGATAGTAAGCAAGTAGGTGAATTTCGCCTTTTCTAATTTTTCTATATATTCCTCTCTTTTGTCCTAGAAGATCTAATAGTCTATTATTCATCCATTTGGGTTGGTTCTGTGTTGATCTAAATTTTCTTTTGGGGATATATTTATTTTGCGCATTGAATACTGACTTGATAAAATTATCGTATGTATCTACCAAGTTTGACGTCTCCTCCTGACTTAAGATGACAGGTGCCTGAGAAAGGATACACTCATTTGGACACCTGGATCGACTTAATTTTTTGACCATAGGGTCCGCTAACAGGGCTTCTCTTAACCCACCATAATTGGCTTTTCTGAAGTCAGGTATTAATGTTGTATTCTCACTGGTATTACCTTTCCATTGTATATTAAAATACACAGAATTGTGATCACTATTTCCTAGGTGGTCCCCGATTTCTACACTATTTATCATATGTTCATTGTTACTGAAAACTAAATCGAGAATATTATCACCTCTAGTTGGCGTATCTATGAATTGAGATAAAAAACTATCTTGTACTACCTCAATAAACTCCTTTGAATCAGAGTCGCCTATTTGTTGCTGCCAATCTATATTAGGGAAATTAAAATCCCCCATAATGCACACGTTGCTAAGCCTTGATGCTATTTTAATTTCCTCCCATAATGATGTTCCGTCATTTCTACTCATATTTGGCGGTCTATACATAACTCCAATAACTAAAGTCTCACTACCTTCGTTAACTTCTACCCAAACACTTTCATTTTCATTATTTACTCTAATACCTGATTTAGTACAGCTTTTTAATGAACTCCTGACAAACACTGCTATACCGCCACCCCTCTTACTTGTTCGGTCATATTTAAACAAACTATATCCCGGTATATCAAACTCTGCTAAAAAATGCCTGGTTTCTGTATTAATCCATGTTTCAGTTAGCGCTATTATGTCTATATTTTCTTTGCTAACCAGTGCTCTAAGTTCGTTCATTTTGTTACATAAACTCCTGCAATTTGTATAATAAACACTCAAACTATTACTTGTATTTGCAACTATTTTTCTATTGTTTTTAACTAATTTATTTTTACCTGTTGAACTACTGGACCTAGACGGAACATCTACGCTATCAGAATGTTCGTTATTACTATCAATTTGATGTGGCTGGGATTCTATTTTACTTACACACCTATGGTTTATTAACAAAACCCCGCAACAAACTTGTCGAGTGAGCTGGCTAAGGTCGAAACTCCTAGTCGAGAGAGATGTACTCCATCCTGGGCATACAGTTCATCCTTACCGTAGAAGAGGGTCCAGTTATCCAGGAATGGAATAGTATTTGCCTTGCAATACTTCTCCAGCCGGCTATTTACACCAATAGCCCTGGAGGACCATTCCTTCCTTACCCCTCTTCTTGGTAGGATACTGTGTACCACAGGAACTCCACCCTTCTCCTTGATCCTCTCCAACATTTCCTGGTACGTGGTGAGCAACTCCTCAGTCCTGCATTTCCAAATGTCGTTGCTCCCTGCGTTGAGGAAGATGATGGGGTCCTCTCCACTCGCTTCCATGACACCATCTAGCTTTTCTGACCACCTTCTCGACTCCGGCACCAGGCAGACAGACAACTTTACCAACATGTGTGTTAGTAGCCCTACCAAGGTATTTAATCATTGAATCCCCTACAATTAAAATAGACTTAGCTTTTTTCCGTTGTCGGCGTGTAGCAGGAGTTGTAGCAGCAACAGCAGCAGACTTCCCCCCCTCCCCTCTCACTGCCTCGATGATCGCCACTTCCTCGCCATCACTCTCATAGGCCAAGGTGCTGAAGTTGTTGTGGGTCTTGAGTGGCTGCCTTTTCAGCTTGCAGGCCGTTGCACTGGTTGACACCACTTTCCAAGGGGTTTCACGATCCCTGGGAACACTTCCGGTAGCCTCACACTTCTTTTCCGCCATAGCTAGTCTCAAGGCCAAATTTTCATCTTTGAGACACTGAATCTCCTGCTCCACACTCTCCAGTCTTTCTTGCAAAGCAAGACAAAGCTGGAGAGTATGGGAGGAGACAGCAGACTCATCAACAACAGCCATCACTAAAAAGTTCACTAGGACCTCACTAAGGGTAAACCGGTTCACTAGCGGTCACTGGGGACGTCCACACTAGTCAGGGGTCAGAGGGCAACTAGACCCTAAAGAAGGTCGGAACAGTCATCAATGCACACGACTTGGTAGTCGCACCGCTGCTTCCTATTCCGGGGTTTGCACCAGACTCATCATCGTGGATTTTTTTTTTTTTTTTTTATTAATTTATATATAATTAATTTATATATAATTAATATATATTTACTATTGTCTTCGTAGCGCAATGGATCAATGCACTGAATTTCGGTATGAGCATCCTAGGTTCGAATCCCTGGACTGCCACATGCATTTGTTGATTTCATTAATTGAGTTTAGAAGTAAAGTCGGTTGGTGGATGGAACATAATAATTCATTACATTTTACAAAACATAAGATATTACTCTATTCCTACTATTCTACTATACTACTACTCTATACCTTGCAGCTTCAATCCAGTCGCCTCTCTATGTGACCCTCTGCCACCGCTGCCTCGTAGTCCATGTCTGCCACCGTCACTGGTTGTGGTGCAGACAGTCTTGTTCCCCGCAGGCATAATAGTGCTGATCTGAGCAACGAGAAATATAGGCAGCACCTCATCCAGGCTACGACTTGGCTCCTGGGCTGTTGCTTCTTCTCTTCGATGATCTCTGCAAACCTTGAATAGAAGCACTGGGCCCTGGGTTCCATCCCTCCAGATGTGGTGAAGCTGCCTTGTTCGATATTTAGGATCCTTTCCCCATATGCCCTGACCTTCTCTAGTTCATTCCTCTTGTGTGCAGCCTCCAGAGACAGTTCGCTATAGCTAAAGGCCACTCCTACTACTAATTCTAATAATATATACTAATAAAAATAATAATTATTATTAAAATAGGGATTCGCACCAAGCCTAAAAAGACTATGTGGTACCAAAATAAACTGTGTGTAAAAAACATCGGAGTTGTTATGGGGCTGGGCGTAATACGTAGTAGAGGATAAGAAGACTAGGAAACACTAGTTAAAGAAGCTGAAGGAGACGGGTATGGAGGAGAAACCGCATAAGATGTGGGAGGGAGAAAGTGGGGGACTCTCCAAGCATATCGGCTAAGACAGGGGGGCGATGAAGGGAGTATATGAAGGGGAATGCTTGTCGTCGGGCATTAGAGAAACGCGGACAGTATCAGGAGATGCTGGACAGACACTGGAATATGGCAGCAAGGACAGAGCGTGGGGACATCACAGGACATCAAATGACCATGCATGAGCCTGGTGTGGCCGAGCCGAAGACGGACTAGAGCGGTCTCCCATCGACGATTGCGATGAGAGGAAGACTTCCAAGGTAGGACGGAAGGTTTGATAGAACGCAGTTTGACATCAGACACCCTCATGGAGGTCCACTCGTCCTGCCAGCGCTGACATAGTAATTGAGTAACATGTGGGAAGTAATCAGATGCAGGAATACGCCGTGGCACGATAAAAATAATAAGTAACTCAACACTTACACTGCGGGCATATTTCCGCCATATTAGGGCTCATTCAGGTACTCCTCATTGACTAGGCAAGTTTCTGAATGAAATAAAATGTATTCAGCCAAAATCTAGAAGAAAATAGCTTCAAAATTACACCAAAATGAGCTTTGTAGCTCACGGGCTTCACCTGCATCGCTACCATAGACTTTCGTTAATACTGAGCAATTATCGCTAATGTCGCACTAAATTTACCTTTGGCAGCGCTGTATATCTAGCGAGAGTATGGCTCATACTCCTCAGCGCCCCGGCTGGCTGACTGGAGAGAGGATGGGTGGCCTGTCGCGATCCCGCTCCCTCGCATTTGATTCTACAGGCTTTAACTCATAAACTGCGGAGCCAAGGTAGTTCAAACCTCCCGCCAAACAAAGATATTGGTTCTATTCTGACGAAAATCATCATATGTAACATATATATTATTATAACTTATCCATATGCGTTTTTTTAAGAGCAATAAAAGAAGTGGGAATAGCATTTGGGGGGTGAAAAAGACGTATTATTGCCGCCCGGTCGTATCATGAGACTAGAGCAGGGGGGGGGCCCGTATAATGTTCTCTATACAAGCTCTCGATCGATATTGATCAGTCTGATTGGTATTCTCTGTGTTGCAAGGATCTCTTGCTGCCTGACTCGTGTTTAAGAGATCGGGAGGGGGAATTTCACGCCGAAAATTACCCGATAAAGAGGAAAAATAGATGATAATTGAGGAGGGGGGAAGGGGGGGACACATATGTAGGAGTGGTAGTAAGGAATGTAGGGGAATTATCTCACCTAATCACAAATTGCTTTGTTTTGAGTGCCACTGGGGCATTTTCTATTTTTTGTTATGCTCTGGATCTATTGAGGATGGTTGTAGTGCACCTCAAACACCTCTATTAAGTACGGTCGCCATTTTTGGGTTAAGAGGCTGTAAATTACTGTAAATTGCCATGGTGTTCCGGAACGTCTCCCGCGGTCAATGGGTTAAAGACAAAATTGCTGTAAACTAGTTAGTTGGACATATTGTTGAATTAGAGTGTATGGAATTGCAGGTCTAATTCAATCATATCTTTTCCCTGCCTATAAAGTCCTGTGGTCGACTGTAACTGGCCGGAGCTTACGTTGGTCGTGGGGGCCTCGGGAGATTTAAGGGGAGATGTTCGATTTTTCTGGCCCTCCTCCTCCCTCATGTTTTTCCTCATTAGTTGTCAGATGTTAAGACGTTTGGTACATTATATAAATAAATAAATAAATTACTCAAGAAATGAGGTCGAGGGTAAAAAAAATATCATGTGTGACCGCGACTGTGCCTGGATTATTGAAATAGCCTTTAACCCTTTCATTCCTAGATGTCCTTCCGAAGCTGAGCGCAATTATCTGTGTAAGTTATATTAATCAAATACAGATTTTCGAAGGGATAACACTTGCCCATTCAACTTTTGAGCGGGTTATTATGTTTTATTTTATTTTATTATTAGTATTATTTGTGTTTATTGTCGATTTGTATTGTGTTAGCGATTTTCAAGCAATATATATTTGTTTTCCCCATAAACTAAGACGACACCTACCCCGACCCCCCTCCATGCCAAGAAACCGCCTCGCAGATCCCCCCCCCCCCACCCCTTTCAAGATATTTTAATTTCGGTAGAAAATATCCCTACCAATTTCCGGTTTCTTATAATCTGTAGGCTCACTGTCGCCTCCCCCCCCCCCCCCCCCCCCCCCCCCAAAAAATAAATAAATAAATATAAATAAACACATAAATAAACAAAATATAATACAAAATAAAATAAATAAAATATCACCTGAGAGGGTGAAACGTCTTATATTCGCCAAAGTAAAGGGGTGAAACGCCTTAAATTCGCCAAACTAATGGTGAAACTGTATTGGTCCAAAAGAGCACCCACGGCTATGATAGGGTTAATATTGCGTTGATTACGTAGCTTCTGCCTACTTGTACATTCCGCCTGTGTCGGTCATCAATCCCCTGGACAGAATACAAACTATGATTATATATTACCCCTCACGTTCTTGACGCAATTTTGAGCCTATTAGGGATACTTTAAAGCCTTTGTTACCATCAGGGGTATTTATAAACCTTTAGTTTAGTTCCTTCAACCTCTGCAGTTTTCTTTGAGTTAGCTGTGGGCAGAAAACTAATTTTGGAGAGGTAATTATAAGAGTGAGAGAACTCTATTTAGTATTACTAATCTGGCAACCTCTGCGTCATATGGTCGTGAGAGGGTTAGGGGGAGACTGACCGTTTGTTTGGTCTATTAATTCATCTATTCATATATTTGTTTAGTTTCCTCCCTAGACCTCCATCAAACTTAGAAATACACCCCCTAGACCCCCCTTCATGATAAATTTGTAAATTTTTCGGTAGAAAAATTTCCCGGCCGAAGGCCGGTTCCTCTTAAAATTGCAGGCTCGCTATCGCTCGCCAGGAAAAAATCGACACCTAAATGGCAATAAAGGTCTTAAAATTGACAACGAAAATGGTGCGCAAGGTGTTAAAATCGCCAAACTAATGGGCCAAACGTCTTATAATATGAAAACTAGTGGGGCTAAACATTAGGAAGAAGGGGGTCCATAAAAACGGTCTTCCTCCCCTTAATGTATTGAGTAACCTCCCGACGCCAGCCTTGTGTACAGTCACAGCCAAGAGTTCCTTGGATGCTGTGGAGATATATAACAAGCCACCCATCACTGAAAAGGCCCCGTCAATATTTCACAAGAACTTATGTGTGTGTGTTTTTAAGCTTGATGGAGGTCTAGGGTGGAAAGTAAACACAAAATACTAATAATAATAATACTAATAATAATATTAATAATTATAAAATAATTATAATAATAATAATAATAATAATAATTATAATACAAAATAATAATAATAAGTAAATAAATAGAGCAACAAATAAACCCTACCCCTAAGCCAACCATGAATGAGGAAGCGGCTTTATGACATTGTAATAGTAAACCTTGTCATAATAAAACATCCTCGATCCTCACCTGGTGGTAGATGGGTTGATAGATTAGACAAGAAGGTAGATCAACAGAAATATAGGAGGAAGGATGTGGTGTGTGTGTGTGTGTGTGTCTTCATGTGTGTATGTGTATGTGTGTGTGTGTGTATGCCTCTTCATGTGTGTATGTACTTACTCTAGTTACTCTAGTTGTATTGCGGGAGTGAGCATGCTCGTTATTTCCCGCCTCCTATATGTGTAGGTGTTATATGTATCGTTGGAATGGCTGTGGATGTGTGTGTAGTCTGTATTTTTTAGCCAATTGGCGACATCGGAAACGAAGGCTTAGGGTGGATCTGTATGGTACCATTCTCACTATAGACGGTACCGTCTCGCCCGAAGGCTTAGGTAGCCATCAGCTTAGGTGAACCATATGATACCCATCTCGCCTTGTACCATTTTTGCCAACCCCAGATGGGACGTCACAACGTCGTCCACTTATTCCAGGTACCTATTTACAGCTAGGTGAACTGAGGCTAACACATGAAAGGAGACAAGCCCAATTTGTCTCCGCCCGGCCGGGGGATTGAACCCCCGACCCCTCGTGTGTGAGACGAGAGCGCTACCTACTAGGCTACGGGCTGTGTATGCCTCTTCATGTGTGGAGTGTGTGTGTGTGTGTGTGTGCCTCTTCATGTGTGTATGTGTATGCCTCTTCATGTGTGGAGTGTGTGTGTGTGTGTGTATGCCTCTTCATGTGTGGAGTGTGTGTGTGTGTGTGTGTATGCCTCTTCATGTGTGTATGTGTATGCCTCTTCATGTGTGTATGTGTATGCCTCTTCATGTGTGGAGTGTGGGTGTGTTTGTGTTTGTGTGTATGCCTCTTCATGTGTGGAGTGTGGGTATGTGTGTGTTTGTGTGTATGCCTCTTCATGGGTGGGTGGGTGGGTTTGGGTGTGTGTGTGTGTGTGTGTGTAGACTATCTGTGGGTGTAACATTATTCCGCTCCGTCATCCCCTCCTACTTGAACAAAGTAACTCACAGTAGGACAATTATGGCAGCCTACGTCAACACTGCAGATATCCGTGTGAATCATTTCATATTTTCAACAACACATAAATTAACTTACAAATGTATTCTATATACTCTGGCAAATACCCCATTATAGGTATACATATATTTATTTAATTTTATTATTTTTTATTTATTTTTTTACTTTACAAACAATGAAACTAATGAATACCTGGAGTACTCCAAGGATTCGAACCTAGGATACTCACACCGAAATTCAGCACATTAGCCATTACACTACCAAGACAGTGGAATAAATACGTCACTGTTCATGTACACCTATCACAACATAAATGCACCCTTTCAGTAACATAGCTACTTTTTTTAAAACTACCTTGACAATATTAGACGATTTTCTTAAGCTTAGGAAGGATATCTACCAATCAACAGAATACCTCTAAGTTAATTATTCCTCCGACTCCCACAGACCCTTCTAATCGTAATTAAATCGTCTATTAAGGTGAGGCTGGTGGGCAGTTGAGATTAAGGGGAGATAGGTCGTTTTTCTGGTCCCCTTTCTCCCTTGTGTTAAGCCCCATTTGTCTTGAGATTATAGGACGTTCGGCCCATTAGTTTGGCGATTTTAACACCTTTCGTCCCATTTCGTTGTCAATTTTAAGACCTTTCGTGCCATTTAGGTGTCGATTATTTCCTGGCGAGCGACAGCGAGCCTGAAATTTTTAAGAGGAACCGGCCTTCGGCCGAAACATTTTTCTACCGACAAATTTACACATTTATCTTGAAGGGGGTCTAGGGGGTGATTTTTCTAAGCTTGATGGAGGTCTAGCGTGAAAACTAAGAAATACAGGAATAAATGAATGAATAGACTAAAAAAAAAATAAAAAAAAAAAATAATAATAATAAGAAAATAATAATAATAAAATAATAATATAAAAATAAGAATAATAATAATAATAAGAATAAAATAATAATAATAATAATAATAATAATAATAATAATAATAATAAAATAATGTAATAATAATAATAATAATAATAATAAAATAATAAATGATAATAATAAAATAATAATAATAATAAAATAATAATAATAATAATAATAATAATAATAATAATAATAATAATAATAATAATAATAATAATATTATTTTTATTAATCTCACCACCACACCCCCAATGAAATTAATTAAAGTATATATGATCCACCGGGATTCGAACCCGGGTTATCACACATATTTTTGCCACCTTAACCATTACACCACCAGGACGTAAAAAATAATAATAATAAAATAATAATAATAATAATAATAATAATAATAGGCATAATAATAATAAAATAATAATAATAATAATAATAATAAAATATTAATAATAATAAAATAATATAATAATAATAATAATAATTGAATAATAAAATATAATAATAATGATAATAATAATAATAATAATAAATAATAATAATAAAATAATAATAATAAAAAAATATAATAATAATAATAAAATAATAATAATAAATAAAACCGGTCCGTCTCGCCTTAATAGCCAGAATATAATGAAACCGTGCGTCATAGTATTTAGAATAGGTTAACCCTAATTGGTCCGAGGAGTGTCTCCTTTCGATATCCCCTGTTTCGCTTCATTAGTTTAGAGATTTTAAGACGTTTCACCCCGTTAGTTTGGCGATAATACGACGTTTCACCCCATTCAGGTGTCGATTATTTTCTAGGCGATCGATAGCGAGCCTGTAACTGAGAAGAAGGTCGGGACATTTAATATTTAAAAAATTACAAATTTAGCTTGAAGGTCGGGGTTGGGGGGGGGGCGGGGAGATTTATTAGTTTGAAGGAGGTCTGGGAAGGCATGTTTGTTAGCCTAGGGGACACACTCAGATACATGGCTCGAAAATGGCAAAACTAGCAAATTCCTTAACAACAATCAAACAAAAATAGCCTAATAACCCACAAGCCGTCGGAGCAGATAATGTTAAGTCCCTCCATGGCCTAATATATGATGACACATATCCGGTGGAACTCTTAAGGGAGCCCACCTCGCTTTTTTTTCTCTTTATCTCCCTCTCTCTTTGGCTTGTATCCATTCGGCCCCATTCAGCCAACTGTTTTAAGACATTTATCCCCATCCAGGTGTCGATTTCTTCCTGGCGAGCGATAGCGAGCCAGCATTGTATAGAGAAATCCGGCTTCGCCGGAGAAATTTGTCTATCGAAAAATTTACAAATTTAGCTTGCTGTCAAAACAAAAATATACTGTATATATGCTGGCTCGCAACCGCTCGCCAGTAAAAACATTGACACCTGGATGGGGGTAAACGTCTTAAAACAGTAGGCTGAATGGATACAAGCCAAAGAGAGAGGGAGAGAAAGAGAAAAAAAAACCGAGATGGGCTCCCTTAACCTTTTCAATCAGACGACGCTTATTTTGGTGGTATTCTTGCTACTTTCAGACGATTTCATTCAACTTAAGGGGAGGCAGTTGGTTTCATTCAACTTAAGGGGAGGCAGTTGGTTTCATTCAACTTAAGGGGAGGCAGTTGGTTGCATTCAACTTAAGGGGAGGCAGTTGGTTGCATTCAACTTAAGGGGAGGCAGTTGGTTTCATTCAACTTAAGGGGAGGCAGTTGGTTGCATTCAACTTAAGGGGAGGCAGTTGGTTTCATTCAACTTAAGGGGAGGCAGTTGGTTGCATTCAACTTAAGGGGAGGCAGTTGGTTTCATTCAACTTAAGGGGAGGCAGTTGGTTTCATTCAACTTAAGGGGAGGCAGTTGGTTTCATTCAACTTAAGGGGAGGCAGTTGGTTGCATTCAACTTAAGGGAAGGCAGTTGGTTTCATTCAACTTAAGGGGAGGCAGTTGGTTTCATTCAACTTAAGGGGAGGCAGTTGGTTGCATTCAACTTAAGGGGAGGCAGTTGGTTTCATTCAACTTAAGGGGAGGCAGTTGGTTTCATTCAACTTAAGGGGATGCAGTTGGTTTCATTCAACTTAAGGGGAGGCAGTTGGTTTCATTCAACTTAAGGGGAGGCAGTTGGTTGCATTCAACTTAAGGGGAGGCAGTTGGTTTCATTCAACTTAAGGGGAGGCAGTTGGTTTCATTCAACTTAAGGGGAGGCAGTTGGTTGCATTCAACTTAAGGGGAGGCAATTGGTTTCATTCAACTTAAGGGGAGGCAGTTGGTTGCATTCAACTTAAGGGGAGGCAGTTGGTTTCATTCAACTTAAGGGGAGGCAGTTGGTTGCATTCAACTTAAGGGGAGGCAGTTGGTTTCATTCAACTTAAGGGGAGGCAGTTGGTTTCATTCAACTTAAGGGGAGGCAGTTGGTTTCATTCAACTTAAGGGGAGGCAGTTGGTTTCATTCAACTTAAGGGGAGGCAGTTGGTTTCATTCAACTAAAGGGGAGGCAGTTGGTTTCATTCAACTTAAGGGGAGGCAGTTGGTTTCATTCAACTTAAGGGGAGGCAGTTGGTTTTTCGAGTCCTCCTCCTCCCTCATGCTTAGCCCTATTAGTTACGATATTTCAAGACATTCGCCCCATTAGTTTGGCGATTTTCAGACCTTTTGCCCAATTTATTTGCCAATATTAAGACCTTTCGTCCCATTTAGGTGTCGATTTTTTTTCCTGGCGAGCAATAGCGAGCCTGTATGTGAAGAGGCCGGGAAATTTTTCTACCGAAAATTGTAAAAATATATATCGAAGGGGGGTCTTGTGGGTGTTTTTTAAAGCTTGATAGAGGTTTAGAGAGCAAACTAAACCCCCTCATTAAACCATTGAGCCGAACCAGTAAATTATCTGAGCTCCCTTAACACGGACCTGCCAGAGTGGAAAGGTAAATCGAAATAGTCTTAAACCCTCTGATGCCTAGAGGTCCTTCCTAAGTTGAATAAAATAATCTAACAGTAGCGTAAATGAAGTAAAGACAAGGTGATCGGTTGGAAAGCGTTAACCCCATTGCTTTTGAGATGTTAAGACGTTCGCCCCATTAGTTTGTCGATTTTAAGAACTTTCGCCCACTTTTCCGTCAGTTTTAAGACCTTTCGTGCCATTTAGGTGTCGATTTCTTTCCTGGCGAGTGATAGCGAGCCTGTTATTGGAGAGGAACCGGCCTTCGACCAGAAATTTTTTCTACCGAAAAAAAATGTACAAATTTATCTTGAAAGGAGGTCTAGGGAGTATAATTTTAAGCTTGATGGAGGTCTAGGGAACAAACTAAAACTCTCCCCTTGGTCCATTCAATAGTACAACGCATTTCACATTATTCTGGCGAACACTAGATGATCTTACTCAGCTTTGGAAGGCCCTCTCGGCATCGATGAGGTAATGTCTATCTCAATAAGCCTTTGTGTACCCATAATCCCTCCCTAAAATCGTCTAATGGTAGCCTGAATATAATGCATTCATTCATTTATTTTATGGTGGCTATCAGAGCACTGTTTTTCAGTTTATTAGGGGGGGTGACCTGCCTTTTCTCTCTTTCTCTGGTTTTTATCCATTCGGCCCCATTCAGCCTACTGTTTTAAGACTGGTCCTCATCCACGTGTCGATTTTTTTCCTGGCGAGCGGTAGCGAGCCTGCATATATTTAAAAACATTTGACAGCAGGATACATTTGTACATTTTACGATAGAAAAATGTCTCTGGCGAAGCCG
Source organism: Paralithodes platypus (assembly GCA_032716605.1). Classification (NCBI taxonomy): domain Eukaryota; kingdom Metazoa; phylum Arthropoda; class Malacostraca; order Decapoda; family Lithodidae; genus Paralithodes; species Paralithodes platypus. The sequence goes on along the minus strand of CM064487.1, from coordinate 91,801,908 downwards.
GATTTCTCCATATAATGCTGTCACTGTCGCTCGTCAGGAAGATATCAACACCTGGATGGGGATAAACGTCTTAAACAGTAGGCTGAAAGGAGCCGAATGGATGCAAACCAGAGAAAGAGAAAAATTTACAACGAGAGAAAAAAAGCAGGTCACCCCCTTAAGCATTTTTGGAAGTCAGGGGGTTTATTGAAATATCTGTACTCACTTGATTCCTAGAGGGCTCCATCCATGAGGAAAATCGTCTAAACATATCCACAATAAAGATGAAAATAGCGTCTTCGTGCTGAATTAGTTTTGGGAAGTTCACTAAGAACTTCACATACCGAACAAAGACACAGGTAAACATCTACTTCCGGGTAAGACACAGGTAAACATCTACTTCCGGGTAAGACACAGGTATATATCTACTTCCGGGTAAGACACAGGTAAACATCTACTTCCGGGTAAGACAGGTAAACATCTACTTCCGGGTAAGCTCCTCAGCATAAATGTGTAAACATTTTGGTAGAAAAATGTCCCGATGGTCGGTTCCTCCTAAATTACAGGCTCGTTATCGCTCGTTAGGAATAAATCGACATCTAAATGGCACGACAGATCTTAAAAATTACGTAATGGGGCGAATGGTCTTAAAATCGCTAAACTAATGGGGCGAACATCTTAAAATTTTATCAAAACTAATGGGGCTAAACATGAGGGAGAAGGGGGTTCAGCAAAAAATACTTTAAGTGAAAATCTCCCTCTAGCCTAGCCTAATCTTGCTTGGTGTTGCGGCCGTTTAGGAGTGTGGCCATTCTGACCTGCTTCCGGCGTATCATATTGCTTGTGTTGTGTAATAGACTAATAGTAATAGTATAATTGACTACTTGCGAGTTTTGGTCTATAAGGAAGTTGGAGCTGTAGTCATCAATATTTAGCAGAATTACCAGTTCAAATACGGTCATAACACATTTATAAATATATAAAACCAATTGTATCATACTTTTAATCTATCAGAAACCCACATTATTATCGCATTCCTCTTTAAAATCGATGTTTCAAGGCTCCAACTTTCCTTATAGCCTGAAAACTCAGAAGAAACCGGCCTTCGGCTGGGCCTTTTTTTGACCGAAAAATTTACAAAATTATTAAGTGGTCAATGGCTCGGGTGTGGTGCTGTAGGTGTAGTAGTGGGTCCAATTGGCTCGGGGGTGTGGAGTAGTGGTCCAATTGAGCTCGGGGTGTGGTGCTGTAGGTGTAGTAGTGGTCAATTGGCTCGGGGTGTGGTGCTGTAGTGTAGTAGTGGTCAATTGGCTCGGGGTGTGTGGTGCAATTGGCGTGCTGGTAGGTGTAGTAGTGGTCAATTGGCTCGGGGTGTGGTGCTGTAGGTGTAGTAGTGGTCAATGGGCTCGGGGTGTGGTGCTGTAGGTGTAGTAGTGGTCAATTGGCCGGGGTGTGGTCTGTAGGTGGTAGTTGCTCGGGGTGTGGTGCTGTAGGTGTAGTGTGTAGTAGTGGTCAATTGGCGGGTGTGTTGGGGGTGTGGGGCGCTCAGGTGTAGTAGTGGTCAATTGTGGTGCTGTAGTAGTGGTCAATTGGCTCGGGGTGTGGGTGCTGTAGGTGTAGTAGTGGTCAATTGGCTCGGGGTGTGGTGCTGTAGGTTGTAGTAGTGGTCAATTGGCTCGGGGTGTGGTGCTGTAGGTGTAGTAGTGGTCAATTGGCTCGGGGTGTGGTGCTGTAGGTGTATTAGTGGTCAATTGGCTCGGGTGTGGTGCTGTAGTAGTGGTCAATTGGCTCGGGGTGTGGTGCTGTAGGTGTAGTAGTGGTCAATTGGCTCGGGGTGTGGTGCTGTAGGTGTAGTAGTGGTCAATTGGCTGCGGGGTGTGGTGCTGTTAGGTGTAGTAGTGGGTCAATTGGCTCGGGGTGTGGTGCTGTAGGTTGTAGTAGTGGTCAATTGGCTCGGGGTGTGGGTGCTGTAGGGTGTAGTAGTGGTCAATTGGCTCTGGGTGTGGTGCTGTAGGTGTAGTAGTGGTCAATTGGCTCGGGGTGTGGTGCTGTAGGTGTAGTAGTGGTCCAATTGGTTCGGGGTGTGGTGCTGTAGGTGTGTAGTATTGGTCAATTGGCTCGGGGTGTGGTGCTGTAGGTGTAGTAGTGGTCAATTGGTGGCTCGGGGTGGGGTGCTGTAGGTGTAGTAGTGGTCAATTGGTTCGGGGGTGTGGTGCTGTAGTGTAGTAGTGGTCAATTGGCTCGGGGTGTGGGCTGTAGGTGTAGTAGTGGTCAATTGGCTCGGGGTGTGGTGCTGTAGTGTAGTAGTGGTCAATTGGCTCGGTGGGGTGTGGTGCTGTAGGTGTAGTAGTGGTCCAATTGGCTCGGGGTGTTGGTGGCTGTAGGTGTAGTAGTGGTCAATTGGCTCGGGGTGTGGTGCTGTAGGTTGTAGTTAGTGGTCAATTGGGCTCGGGGTGTGGTGCTGTAGGTGTAGTAGTGGTCAATTGTCTCGGGGTGTGGTGCTGTAGGTGTAGTAGTGGTCAATAGGCTCGGGGTGTGGTGCTGTAGGTGTAATAGTGGTCAATTGGCTCTGGGTGTGTGGTGCTGTAGGTGTAGTAGTGGTCAATTGGCTCGGGTGTGGTGCTGTAGGTGTAGTAGTGGTCAATTTGCTCGGGGTGTGGTGCTGTAGGTGTAGTAGTGGTCAATTGGCTCGGGGTGTGGTGCTGGAGGTGTAGTAGTGGTCAATTGGCTCGGGTGTGTGGTGCTGTAAGGTGTAAGTAGTGGTCAATTGGCTCGGGGTGTGGTGCTGTAGTAGTGGTGTCACTTGGCTCGGGGTGTGGTGCTGTAGGTGTAGTTAGTGTTCAATTTGGCTCGGGGTGTGGTGGCTGTAGGTGTAGTAGTGGTCAATTGGCTCGGGGTGTGGTGCTGTAGGTGTAGTAGTGGTCAATTGGCTCGGGGGTTGTGTGGTGCGTAGGTGTAGTAGTGGTCAATTGGCTCGGGGTGTGGTTGCTCTAGGTGTAGTAGTGGTCAATTGGCTCGGGGTGGTGGTCTGTGTAGGTGTAGTAGTGGTCAATTGGCTCGGGGTGTGGTGCTGTAGGTGTAGTAGTGGTCAATTGGCTCGGGTAGTGGTGCTGTAGGTGTAATAGTGGTCAATTGGCTCGGGGTGTGGTGCTGTAGGTGTAGTAGTGGTCAATTGGCTCGGGTGTGGTGCTGTGTAGTAGTGGTCAATTGGCTCGGGGTGTGGTGCTGTAGGTGTAGTAGTGGTCAATTGGCTCGGGGTGTGGTGCTGTAGGTGTAGTAGTGGTCAACTGGCTCGGGGTGTGGTGCTGTAGGTGTAGTAGTGGTCAATTGGCTCGGGGTGTGGTGCTGTAGGTGTAGTAGTGTGTCAATTGGCTCGGGGTGTGGTGCGGTAGGTGGTTAGTAGTGGTCAATTGGCTCGGGGTGTGGTGCTGTAGGTGTAGTAGTGGTCAATTGGCTCGGGGTGTGGTGCTGTAGGTGTAGTAGTGGTCAATTGGCTCGGGGTGGTGGTGCTGTAGGTGTAGTAGTGGTCAATTGGCTCGGGGTGTGGTGCTGTAGGTGTAGTAGTGGTCAATTGGCCTCGGGGTGTGGTGCTGTAGGTTGTAGTAGTGGTCAAATGGCTTCGGGGTGTAGTGCTGTAGGTGTAGTAGTGGTCAATTGGCTCGGGGTGTGGTGCTGTAGTAGGTGTAGTAGTGGTCAAATTGCCTCGGGGTGTGGTGCTGGAGGTGTAGTAGTGGTCAATTGGCTCGGCGTGTGGTGCTGTAGTAGGTGTAGTACTGCTCAATTGGCTCGGGGTGTGGTGGCTGTAGGTGTAGTATGTGGTCAATTGGCTCGGGGTGTGGTGCTGTAGGTGTAGTAGTGGTCAATTGGCTCGGGGTGTGCTCGGGGTGTGGTGCTTGTAGGTGTAGTAGTGGTCAATTGGCTCGGGGTGTGGTGCTGTAGGTGTAGTAGTGGTCAATTGGCTCGGGGTGTGGTGCTGTAGGTGTAATAGTGGTCAATTGGCTCGGGGTGTGGTGCTGTAGGTGTGTAGTAGTGGTCAATTGGCTCTGGGTGTGGTGCTGTAGGTGTAGTAGTGGTCAATTGGCTCTGGGTGTGGTGCTGTAGGTGTAGTAGTGGTCAATTGGCTCGGGGTGTGGTGCTGTAGGTGTAGTAGTGGTCAATTGGCTCGTTTGGGTGTGGTGCTGTAGGTGTAGTAGTGGTCAATTGGCTCGGGGTGTGGTGTGCTGTAGGTGTAGTAGTGGTCAATTGGCTCGGGGGTGTGGTGCTGTAGTAGGTGTAGTAGTGGTCAATTGGCTCGGGGTGTGGTGCTGTAGGTGTAGTAGTGGTCAATTGGCTCGGGGGGTGTTGCTGTAGGTGTAGTAGTGGTCAATGGCTCGGGGGTGTGGGTGCTTGTAGGTGTAGTAGTGGTCAATTGGCTCGGGGTGGGTGCTGTAGGTGTAGTAGTGGTCAATTGGCTCTGGGGTGTGGTGCTGTAGGTGTAGTAGTGGGTCAATTGGCTCGGGGGGTGTGGTGCTGTAGGTGTAGTAGTGGTCAATTGGCTCGGGGTTGTGGTGCTGTAGGTGTAATAGTGGTCAATTGGCTCGGGGTGTGTGCTGTAGGTGTAGTAGTGGTCAATTGGGCTCGGGGTGTGGTGGCTGTAGGGTGTAATAGTGGTCAATTGGCTCGGGGTGTGGTGTCTGTAGGTGTAGTAGTGGTCAATTGGCTCGGGGTGGTGGTGCTGTAGGTGTAGTAGTGGTCAATTGGCTCGGGGTGTGGTGCTGTAGGTAGTAGTCGTCGTCAATTGGCTCGGGGTGTGGTGCTGTAGGTGTAGTAGTAGTGGTCAATATTGGCTCGGGGTGTGGTGCTGTAGGTTAGTAGTGGTCAATTGGCTCGGGTGTGGTGGCTGTAGGTGTAGTAGTAGTGGTCAATTGGCTCTCGGGTGTGGTGCTGTAGGTGTAGTATGTGGTCAATTGGCTCGGGGTGTGGTGCTTGTAGGTGTAGTAGTGGTCAATTGGCTCGGGGTGTGGTGCTGTAGGTGTAGTAGGGTCAATTGGCTCGGGTGTGGTGCTGTAGGTGTAGTAGTGGGTCAATTGGCTCGGGGTGTGGTGCTGTAGGTGTGTAGTAGTGGTCAATTGGCTCGAGGGTTGTGGTGTGCTGTAGGTGTAGTAGTGGGCAATTTGCTGGGGGTGTGGTGCTGTAGGGGTAGTAGTGGTCAATTGGCTCGGGGTGTGATGCTGTAGGTGTAGTAGTGGTCAATTGGCTCGGGGTTAGTGGTGTACTGTAGGTGTAGTAGTGGTCAATTGGCTCGGGGTGTGGTGCTTAGGTAGTAGTGGTCCAATTGGCTCGGGGGTGTGTGGTGCTGTAGTGGTGTAGTAGTGGTCAATTGGCTCGAGGTGTGGTGCTGTAGGTGTAGTAGTGATCAATTGGCTCGGGGTGTGGTGCTGTAGGTGTTAGTAGTGGTCAATTGGCTCGGGGTGTGGTGCTGTAGGTGTAGTAGTGGTCAATTGGCTCGGGTTGTGGTGCTGTAGGTGTAGTAGTGGTCAATTGGCTCGGGGTGTGGTGCTGTAGGTGTAGTAGTGGTCAATTGGCTCGGGGTGTGGTGCTGTAGGTGTAGTAGTGGTCAATTGCTCGGGGTGTGGTGCTGTAGGTGTAGTAGTGGTCAATTGGCTCGGGGTGTGGTGCTGTAGGTGTAGTAGTGGTCAACTGGCTCGGGGTGTGGTGCTGTAGGTGTAGTAAAGTGTGGTCAATTGGCTCGGGGTGTGGTGCTGTAGGTGTAGTAGTGGTCAACTGGCTCGGGGTGTGGTGCTGTAGGTGTAGTAGTGGTCAACTGGCTCGGGGTGTGGTGCTGTAGGTGTAGTAGTTTTTTTTTTTTTTTCATAGAGTAAACTGGATTGGCTTCGGTTTTCGTGAGGGTACACAGAAGATCAGCATGGAAGGCCAAGTTGGTAAAATAGGAGTTACAGTAAATGCTTATCGTCCACCTAGAGCCTCTATGGGAGCACTGTCCGTTCCCGAGACAACCCAACCAGTAGACGATTTTATCCAGTATATCTCAACCACTTCCATATTAAACTTCGTGTGTCCAGGCATTTTGACTCTAACGTACCTTGAATTTGGCTCTCTGTCACTCTTTCAACTTTGGGGGAGACACTTTTTACAGGGAGCTTAGCCTTTTGTCTCCTATCACAAGTTCACTCTATATGGCCAATGAAAACTAGTGCATCTTAACCCTAGTCAAGCTTCATACACATGAGCTTCAATCAGCATTTCGGTTTTGTTGCTGTTATATATTAGACCATTTTATTCAGATTAGGAAGGGTTAAAAAACAAAAAATACTATTATGGAAAGTCAGAGGGTTGATTGAGAAGTCTTTAACACCTTTTAAATACCAGCACAGATCCTATCTCTAAGGGCTGCATAAAATTCGTCTAAATGGATAGCCAAATGATATAGCTGCTAAAACGACGTCCAGAGACCTTCAGAAACTTAGGACGTTCTAGGACATACAGTACATAATTAATGGGACATACACATGGTATCTTCCTGTTAACCCCTTCAGTACCGGAGACGTCTTTTTCAAGGTACTGGTTGAGAGGTATTGGGTGGGAAGGTACTGGTTGATAGAATATAATATAACACACGTCGCTGTTACTCAAAGGGTTAATTGCTTAAGACAAAAAAAAATCGACGCCCTACATGGCACGAAATGTGTTAATATTGACAAAGAAATGGGGAGAAAGATCTTAGAATCGCCAAACGAATGGGCGTTGAGGTACTGGTTGGGAAGGTACTGGCGTCTTAAAATCCGAGAAGTAATGGAGCTAAACATGAGGAAGAAATGGGGCCAGAAAAGCGACCCATCTCCCATTAAAAAGACGTCGCCAGTATAGAACGGGTTAAGGGGGGTGGCCTGCTTTTTGTTCTCTCTTTCTCAACTATTTTTCTATTGTTTTTAACTAATTTATTTTTACCTGTTGAAGCCCCGCAACAAACTTGTCGAGTGAGAGGAGGACCATTCCTTCCTTACCCCTCTTCTTGGTAGGATACTGTGTACCACAGGAACTCCACCCTTCTCCTTGATCCTCTCCAACATTGAGAGGTACTGGTTGATGTGGTGTATTGCTTGTGTTGTTCGGTCATTGCCCTGCACGACTATAGTACCTACAACCTACTCCTGCCACTATTTAAGTTCATCCTTTCATAACGGAGGCCCTTTTTTTGTTGTATTCTGCATATCATTTTGCGACGTTTTGCTTAGGTTAGGAAAGACCCGTGAGATTAAATAACTTAATTAAGATCACATTCACCCATTTGCTTCATAGGGGTCATTCCTAAACTACGAAACTGATTAGTGTTAGCCAGAACAGAACTGACCTGACCCCCAACGCCACATCGAATAATCCAGACTCCACATCCCCACTATCTTCCTTAACCCCTTCAGCACGATGACGCCGTTTTACCTTTGATTCTGGCTAAAACTAGACGATGATATGCACTTTAAGGAAGGCCTATGATATTCAGAGGGTTTATTGAGATCATGTTTACCCCTGAGAGTTCTAGAGGTAAATAATAACCTAAATAAAATCGTCTAATGTTAACAAGAATAGGATGAAAAGTACGTCATCGTGCTGGAGGGGTTGACTATGGCCATGGTGTGAGAGGTACTTCCCCGCCCGTGGATAAGCGGCTGTGCGGGGGAATGCTTGTGGTAGGGGATTCCCTTCCGGTAAGGTCCTGTGAGCGGAGTCATGTCAGTAACATCATAATATTGACATGGGTGAAATGAGTTGTGTGTAAGATAAATGAGTTGTGTGTAAGATCTAGCTTTTCTGACACCTTCTCGACTCCGGCACCAGGCAGACAGACAACTTTACCAACATGTGTGTTAGTAGCCCTACCAAGGTATTTAATGTAGAGAGAGGGAGAGAAAGAGAAAAAAAAACCGAGATGGGCTCCCTTAACGAGTTGGGTGTAAGATAAGTGAGTTGGGTGTAAGATAAATGAGTTGGGTGGAAGATAAATGGGTAGGGTGTAATATAAATGAGTTGGGTGTAAGATAAATGAGTTGTGTGTAAGATAAATGAGTTGGGTGTGGATAAATGAGTTTTTCAATCAGACGACGCTTATTTTGGTATAAATGAGTTGGGTGTAAGCTTAAGGGGAGGCAGTTGGTTTCATTCAACTTAAGGGGTGTAAGATAAATGAGTTGGGTGTAAGATAACGAGCCTGTATGTGAAGAGGACCGGCCGGGACATTTTTCTACCGAAAAACGCATAAATATATATCGAAGGGGGGTCTTGTGGGTGTTTTTTAAAGCTTAAATGAGTTGGGTGTAATATAAATGAGTTGGGTGTAAGAGGGATGTACAGTCTATGGCTACTTGATTTCCCGGTCTAGGGAGTATAATTTTAAGCTTGATGGAGGTCTAGGGAATCTCTCTCTCTCGCTGTCGCTCGCCAGGAAGATATCGACATAGTCAATAAATTAATTCATAGACCACTTAAAACAAATCCATTGCTTATTTTATCTGCAGTTCTAAGGTAATTTTGTTCCTTAGCACACCCGAATAAACCATAATTATAATTTTTTTTATTCTGAAGTGTGAGAAAAAAAAGCAGGTCACCCCCTTAAGCATTTTTGAAACCCCAGCAAAAGTTCACTAAGAACTTCACATACCGAACAAAGACACAGGTTTGTGAACATTTGAGATTACTTGAAACTCTGACGCTGTCAGTTACTTCAAATTGTTTATACAGAACTATCGTCTCAGTCATACTATTTAAGGGAGAGGTTTTTAGTTTGCTCCCTAAACCCCCACCAAGCTTAAAAAGATACACCCTAGACCTCCTTCGAGATAATCTTGCACATTATTCGGTAGAATAATATCCCGGCCAATCCCTCCTAAATTGCAGGTTTGCTATCGCTTGACCGGAAAAATCCGACATTTAAATGGCAGGATAGGTCTTAATATTGACAAAGAAATGGGGTGAAAGGTCTTAAAATCGCCAAACTAATCGAGTGAACGTCTTAAAATCTCAAAACTAATGAGGCTTATAGTGGGAAGGGGGTGCAGATAAAACAAAAATCTCCCCTTAAGGAGTTTGAGTGCAGGTTGAGTTACTATCTCGTTCAGAAACTGCTATACCCTGTTCATAGGTAGGCCTACTTCCGGGTAAGACACAGGTAAACATCTACTTCCGGGTAAGACACAGGTATATATCTACTTCCGGTAAACAAATAGATAGAGTAATCGAGCTAATATATCTACCATTCGGGAAGAGTCAACCAAGGAATAGGTGTGGATATCTACAGCCCATTTATTCTGGCCCTTTTTTAGTTACAAAGGTTAGGGGCTATGCTTTTTGGCCTAGTTATAATGAATGGACTATAGCTGCCAAAAGGTACATAGCAAATCGACTACAACACTTTTTACTCAAAAAACAATGGATTGGAAGAATGAAAACCCAGTTCAATTATAACTAACTTCTACTGCCCACTTATAAATATTAGTGAACTTCACTTTTTTCTAAATATGGAAGAATGTCTCTGGAAATGAGTTATGCATAAAACGTTCTATTAATCAACTACACAAATACATTAAGGGTGTGATCTTAAAATTTTATCAAAACTAATGGGGCTAAACATAGTCGAAAGATGGAGGGAGTACTTCAATGAGTTGCTAAATGTAAGGAATGAAGAGCCAGCAAACATAGCTGGATATGGTATGGGAGGGAGAAGAAGAGAAGTAGTGGAGGAGGAGGTGGGATCAGGAGGTCAGAAGTGTGGGAAGCCATGAAAAGAGTGAAGTTGGGGAAAGCACCAGGAACAGATGGAGTGTGTGGGGAAATGTTGAGGTATGGTGGTGAGATAGTGATAGAATGGGTATGGAAAATGTGCAAACTAGCATGGGAGACGGCGTATCATATTGCTTGTGTTGTGTAATAGACTAATAGTAATAGACTAATTGACTACTTGCGAGTTTTGGTCTATACCCCTATATAAGGGCAAAGGGGAAAGAGGAGTGTGTGGTAACCACCGAGGAATATGTCTTCTAAGCGTAGTAGGGAAGGTATACAGTAGGGTAGTGATTGAGAGAGTGAGAGTGAGAACGGAGAAATGGATAGGCGACGAGCAGGGAGGTTTTAGGAAGGGAAGAGGATGTGTAGATCAGATTTTTACCCTGAATTGTGTTGTGGAGAAGTATCTGGAGAAGAAACAAAAGGTGTATGTTGCCTTTATGGACTTGGAGAAGGCCTATGACAGAGTGGATAGAGAAGGTTTGTGGAAAGTACTTAGAATATACGGAGTAGAGGGCAAGTTGCTGAAAGCAGTGAAGAGCATGTATGAGGGTGCAAAGGCGGCAGTACGTGTGGAGAGTGAGCAGAGCGAGTTCTTTGACCTGAATGTTGGTTTGAAACAGGGGTGTGTGATGTCCCCGTGGTTGTTTACTGTATATATGGATGGAGTCATGAAAGAAATACTATCAAGAGCAGTGGATGTTGGTGTATCGCTGAAAAGGGAGGGAATTGAGTGGAAGCTACCTATACTGCTGTTTGCGGATGATACAGTTCTGAGTGATAATGAATGGGAGTTGCAGGGTCTGGTAAATGAGTTTGGAACAGTGCGAAAAACGGAATTTGAAGGTAAATACGGGGAAGAGCAAGGTTATGGTCTTCGAAAGGGGTGAAGTCACAGAGTGTGAGGTGAAGCTGAACGGTCAGGCTATGGAGATCGTCAACTCTTTTAAGTATCTGGGCAGTGTGTTGAGTAAAGATGGGACTATGGATGAAGAGTGCGGGAGAGGGTACAACAGGGGAAGAGGGTTGTAGGAACGCTAAAAGCAGTAACAAGAAATAGGGTGGTCAGTATGGAAGTGAAGAAGTCCTTGCATGACAGTGTGGTAATCCCGACACTGACTTACGGAAGCGAAGCATGGACGTTGGTTGAGAGACTCAGACCAAGAGTGAGAGCAGTGGAAATGAATTACTTAAGAAGTGCGTGCGGAGTTACATGGAGGGATAGACAGACTAATGAGGAAGTAAGAAGGAGGTGTGGTGTGGAGGTAGATGTGCTGGAAAGTGTGAAAAGGAACAACTTGAGATGGTTCGGCCATATGGAACGTATGGAAAGCGAGAGAATGACTAAGAGGGTGTACGAGAGCGAGGTGGAGGGACAGAGAGGGAGAGGTAGACCGAATGAGAGGTGGAAGGATGGAGTGAGGGTATGAACGAAGGCGGTGCTGGTTGGGGGGAAGGGCGTCAACTGACTGGGGACATTGCATGGGGGCGGTTCGTTCGTGGCCACCCCTTCGGGGATCACGGCGTCGGGCAATAGATAGATAGATAGAAAAATACATACCGTATTATATACTATTTATTGAATGCCATATTAGTAAAGCTTTTCTATAATGTTTTCAAATTAATGTGCTTAAAATTTGTTCCAATCAAAATGCTTAAAATGTGTAGGGTGAGGGCTGGTCCTATCCGGAGTGAGGTTTGGCATCCTCTACCCAACCTTAGCCGATTCTGCCTGTCTCTTTTATTGTCCTACTTTTCCTTCTGGCATCAGGGGGCTAGGAATCCTCCTCCCCTTGTAAAATTCACCTACTAGACGAGACAGAGAAAGGGGCGAGGGAACGCGAAAGTGGTCCCGGACTCTCTGTCTCGAATCGGCCACCCCCAGCTATGGGGTATGTGCCTGATTATACTGTATATATATATATATATATATATATATATATATATATATATACAGTATATACAAGCATACACAATGTGTTCAAAATAAAATGCCTAAAATATGTTCAAATAAATACTCTTTAAAATCGATGTTCAAGGCTCCAACTTCCTTATAGCCTGAAACTCAGAAGAAACCGGCCTTCGGCTGGGCCTTTTTTTTGACCGAAAAATTTACAAAATTATTAAGTGGTCAACTAAAATGTTTACCAATTTGCTAAGTGGCTCGGGTGTGTGTAGTATAGTGGTCCATTGCACTGTAGTAGTGGTCAATAGTGGCTATCGGGGTGTGGTTGCTGTAGGTGTCATAGTAGTGGTCAATTTAGCTTGTAGTGGTCCAATTGGCTCGGGGTGTAGGTGCTGTAGGTGGAGTAGTGGTCAATTGGCTCGGGGTCATGTTTAGTCCCATTAACTTTGATATTTTAGGACGTTCGGTCTATTAGTTTGGCGATTTTAAGGGTTTTTTTCCCCATTCCTCCGTCAATTTAAAAACTTTTCGTGCCATTTAGCTGTCGACTCTTTTCCTGGCGAGCAAAATCGAGCCTGCACTTCAGAAGAAAATTGGCTCGGGGTGGTGTGCTGCTAGGTGTAGTAGTGGTCAATTGGCTCGGGGTGTGGTGCTGTAGGTGTAGTAGTGGTCTGATGGATGTCTTATGAGAGAAAACAAAATATAAATAATAAATAATAATAATAATAATAAATAATAACAACAACAATAACAATATAAACAATCTCCTCATAAACATGCTGTTATGTTTGCCATGTATTCTGCGCCCCAAAAAATTACAGCATAGAGTGTGTGTTTTTCTGGGCTAGCGGTAAATTACCTTGTTCCCATCTTAATCGCTCAGTTATTAACCCCTTCTGTACCATCTTAATCGCTCAGTTATTAACCCCTTCTGTACCATCTTAATCGCTCAGTTATTAACCCCTTCTGTACCATCTTAATCGCTCAGTTATTAACCCCTTCTGTACCATCTAGATATGAGAAGCCTGCGTGGCTGAGTGGTAACGCGCACGACTCATGTGCTG